>JAOTQR010000079.1:12027841-12061041 GCA_025774065.1 Solanum ossicruentum
GGTAGTGGTAAGGTCTGCGTACATTCTACCCTCCCCAGACCCTACTTGTGGGACTATACTGGGTCTGTTGTTGTTGTAACATTAGAAATGGGCGATTAAGGACATATACGATGGAGCCAAAACTCGAGTAAGAACGGTGGGAGGAGACTTAGAATATTTTCCAATTGAGATGGGACTCCGTCAAGGATCTGTGCTGAGCCCTTTCCTGTTTGCCTTGGTGATGGATGAGCTAACGCGATCTATCCAGGAGGAGGTTCCATAGTGTATGCTATTTGCAGATGACGTAGTACTGATTGATGAGAGTCAGACTAAAATTAATGATAGGTTGGAGGCCTAGAGACACGCCTTGGAGTCCAAAGGATTCAAACTGAGCAGGACCAAAACAGAATACTTGGAGTGCAGATTCAGTGTTGTAAAGGATGAAACAGACATTGATGTGAGGCTTGCCACAACCTATCCCCAAGAGGTAAAACTTTAAGTATCTGGGGGTCCATCATTTAGAATAGTGGTGATATCGACGATAATGTCACACATCGTATTGGGGCAGCATGGACTAAATGGAGGCTTGCCTCTAGAGTATTGTGTGACAAGAAAATACCACCTAAACTCAAAAGTAAATTTTATAGAATGGTGGTTAGACCATCTTTGTTGTATGGGGTGGAATGTTGGTCAATTAAAAATGCACAGGTTCAGAAGATGCATGTCGTAGAGATAAGGATGTTACGAGAGATGTGTGGTCACACAAGGAGTGATAGGACTAAGTATGAGATCATTCGGGAGAAGCTAGAGGTGGGCTCTATGGATGATAAGATGAAGGAAGCGAGACTGGTTTGGACATGTATAGAAACGGAGTACTGATGTTCCTATTAGGAGATGCGAGAGGTTGGTTTTGGGAGTTACACGGAGGGGTAGAGGTAGACCGAAGAAGTATTAGGGAGAGGTGATTAGACAAGACATGGCGAAACTTGATCTCATCGAGGACATGACCTTAGATAGAAAGGAGTAAAGGTCGCGAACTAGAGTAGTAGGATAATTGATGGGTAGGGTTAGGTGGTTGTCTGGCCTTAAGGTATAGTAAGATAGTAGGAGTAGTCGTGTTTTATATCATGTATTGTCATTATATGTCGTATATGTTAGTTTTATCATATTTACATACTATTATGTGCTTTTCGTTATTAGTCGCTCTTTCTGTTCCCTTTCTTTTCTTTTCCTTTTTGTCATATCTAGTTTATTCTGCTTATGGATTTTTCAGACGAGGCTTCCCAGGAAACAACCTCTCCACTACTATGAGGTAGTGGTAAGGTTTGCGTACATTATACCCTCCCCAGACCCCACTTGTGCGATTCCATTGGGTATGTTGTTGTTGTTGTAGAAATGTTAGAATCACTTGGACAAAATTATTACTGTGGTATAAGATATTAGTTTATTACTATAATAAGACCTAATTGAAACATAATCCTTCTTAGAAGGTGGCTGCGAATTAGGTTCTTTTCTAATATTTGTACAATTTAAAGTAACATAATAAAATTATAGACTATTCGCCTTATTTTTAATTATTATCTTGAATTTACTTATTATTTACTACAAGTCCACAAGTTTTTTTAATATATATTTTCCTACTCAAATTTTTAAAGTTAAAACTTCAAAATATAAAATGAAACATTCAAAAACTTAAAACTTTAAGGTTAAAATTTTATATTATATTTTAAAATTTTGAAATTTCAACGTTTAAACTCTAAAGTCTAAAGATTTAAATTTATAAAATTTGAAAACTTAAAACTTTAGAGTTTAAACTTATATATTTGATAACTATAACTTTAAAACTTTTAAAAACTTGAAAACTTAAACTTTAAAGTTTAAAAAACTTATATAGTTGATAATTTTAAACTTTAAAACTCTAAAACTTCAAACTTTAAAAAACTTTAAAGTTTAAACTTACATTTTTGATATTTTAAACTTTAAAGGTTAAACTTTGAACTTATAAAAATTTTGAACTTCAAAAACTTTAAATTTACATATTTGAGAATTGAGAATTTTAAACTGTAAACTTTTAAAAATTTAACTTTACAACATCAAACTTATCCAATTATTTAATTTTTTATTTTTAAAAAAGTAGGACTACCGCTCTGCCAGTCCGGATCCGGTTGGTACCGGACCGGGACGGGACTCCCACAAACTACCGGTAAGGCTGGTCCTAGTACTGGTCCGGTTCCGGCCGGAATACGTAACTTTAAGGCCAGTACCAGTCCGGTATTGGAAAGTTCCGGTCCGGTGGTCCCAGTACCAGGTCTGTTGCCTGACTTAGTATGCACAAAACAGATAGATTAGAGGCTATTAGGTTGGAGATAGAGTGAAGGGAAGGACAACAAGTGTGCATGTGCTCTCTACGTAGATGAAACTATCATTTTTTGTGAACCTAGAGCAGAACAAATTAGCTACATCAGTGTGATTTTGGTTTTGTATTAAACACTTTCAGGGTTGAAAGTTAACTGGGAAAGTAGTCTCTTTCCTATAAATGAGGTCCCTCAGATCCAACAAATAGCAAATATATTGGGATGCGGAGTACAACATTTGCTTACCATATGTTTGGGCATGCACCTGGGTAGCAAACACAAGACAATGGAGATATGGGAATACCGAGGGTAAACTGGAGATAACTGAAAAGAAACTTGCTATAGATGGAAGGCACAACACCTATCCCTGAGGAAAAAGTAGTCTCTTTACAATAAATGAGGTCTCTCAGATCCAACAAGAAGCAAATATATTGGGACACTGAGTGGAGCATTTGCTTACCATACATTTGGGAATGCCACTGGGTAGCAACTCAAGATAATGGGGATATGGGAATACCGACAGTATTCTGGAGATGACTGCAAAGAAACTTGCTAGATGGAAGGCACAACACCGTTCCCTAGGGAGTAAATTGATCCTCATACCTATGTGGTGTCCTTGTTCCCAATCCAAGCAAAGGTGGTGAAAAAACTGGGCAAGCATAGGAAGAACTTCCCATAGAAAGGTAATAAGGAGGGAAAGGTTTATATCTTAGTCAACTGGAAGACTACTACTAAGCAAAGATAGAGGGGGTCTAGGGATCAAAAATTTGAGACTGCAAAGTGAAATCCTTTTGATGAAATGGTTGTGGAGATGCAGTGACGAAAATGCAGCTCTTTGGAAGGAGGTTATAGTAGCAAAATATGGTGAATTAAACAGCTGGTGTACATAAATCACTTGTGAACCACATGGGGTGGGGCTATGGAGGACAATCAGGAACCTAGTCACAGATGGAAGGAAATAGGTGTATCAAGGTGGGTAATGGAAACAAAACTAAATTTTAGAAAGATGACTGGATAGACTAAACCTCTGTTGGGTAACTTTTTCCTGATTTGTTTCTTATCTGTGAGAATCCAGATGCTAAAGTGAGTGATTGTTAAACAGAACAGGGATGAGACAAATCTTTTAGAGAACTACTTAATAGCTGGGAGGTGGAGAGCTACTGAGAAAGCCAGTTGTTATGAATATAACTACAAAAGCCACAGAAAAGATCCTGCGGACACATAGTAAAGATGGAGTTTTTTCAGTCAACAAGGCCTACAAAGGGGACTGCAGGGGCTGACCCGGGGTCCAAAATAAAATTGGAATTACTTTTGGAAGAGTGACTTTCCTACAAAAGTAAAAAGTGTTTCACCTGGTTAGTGATAAAGAGAGCATGTTTAACACAAATTTTATGGAAGAAAGGCAGCGAGCTGGTCCCCAGGTGTTTTGGTGCAACATGACAAGGAAAACAAAAAAATAAATCCACTGCTCAAATTTGGAATCTATTTCTCTACATCACAAGCATGAATTGGACATTCCAGAACATACATCAGATCTGTTGAGCTGCCAAATTAGGAGGGGAAGCAACAAGAACCAAACGACATGATGGAAGCCAAAACTGTAACACCCCGGAAGTTGGAATGAAGAAAATAAAGGCAGAAAATTTGTTGGTGAGATGCTTCACGAGCCCAGTCCACGGACCGTAAAGAGTTCCATGGACTGTGAAGGGGTTCGTGAATCCTTCTGGATAATTCAGACTTTCAGACAAGTTACCACAGACCACAACTACAGGTCATACATGTTTCTCTGACTCATAGAACATGTCCGTGGGTGGAGATTCAGAGAAGTTGGGTTGAATTATTGATCAGGACAAGAGGACAGGTCTTGAGAAGTTATACAAACCGTAGATGATACGTATAAGTGAAGCCTTTGAATTCAGGCAACAAGTTCACCGGTGTGTGTAGGGGCCATATAAGGATCTGCGGCCCGTAGAGAGTACGTAGAGTTAATCTTTAGAAATCTATGACTTTCAACAAGTGGGTTCTACGGCAGGTTCCACAGACCGTATTGTCTTCCACGGACCATAAAAGGTACCTCAGGAATCAGATTTCAGAGACTTGAATTTTCTTCCCAATTTCCACGAGGGACTTAGGACAATTCGTGAAGTGTTTTATGGACCATAGAAGGTGTCCATAGAACCTACCATCGGTTATTTTTCCAGGAAATTTTTGGATATTTCTCATTCTTTTAATATCAAAGCTGGGTTGTTTTGAGCAGATCCCCAATGTATATAACTATGCAACCCCTTCAAATTTCCCTCATTCTCTCATAGTTCCTCTACTCAAAAATTCTTCTCTCAAGAATTATTCTCTCAATGCAATTCAAGGTAAAGGCGAGAGTTCCTTCAAGATTAAATCTTCTAATCAAGTCCTAAGCTAGATTTCATCTCAGATATGTGGGAATTCATCCCTGGAGTCCCAAAGATTAGAAACCTGGGATTTTGATGATTTTGGATTGAATTCATTCAATTATGATTTCATCCTTTCTTATTGATTTTATTATGCATAATTCAAGTATAATTCATAATTTTCAAATGATTTTCATAAACCCATGCACTATGCCCTAATTTTTACTATGAACTATGATTATGATTTGATGAATGATTTATGCACATTTTAAGATGATGACGAATTATGTTTAAAGGATGCTTTCAAGTTGAGTATCAATAATTGTGAAAGGTTTTCTCACAAATGAATGTAAAGTGAAAGGTTTTCTCACATTATATGAATCATGATTTAATGAGCTACTCCATGTTTATGACTTTATGAAATGGATTGATAGTTAATTACTACCTTTCCTCATGTTATGTTTTGATAATTGACCTTACTATTCTGTTGGGAATTGACTTAGTACCGAGAGGGCTTTGAGGTGGAGGCTTGGTAAAGGAGTCTCTAGTAGCAATCTCTAGTTCCAAACTACATGCCTCCTTAGGTTGTCTTAAATGACTTAGCTGGTGGATCCATAAATAGCATTATGATATGATACAGAATCTACCTTGGGAAATAGCCTCTCCTTTTTCAGTGTAGGAGTTGCACTGGATTCCATGTTATGGCTCGCATGGTTTTAGTGTTGGTTAAAGTCGATATTCCACAATGAGTACGCTTTCTTATGACTTATGTTTCTCCTTAAGGCTGTTATTATGTGAGAAATATTGGAGAAGAATATTATTGAAATGTTGTCTCTCCCTTTTACATTGAGACCCTATTTATAGATACTATATTAAACTACTTTTCCAAATAGGATACTATAATATAATTCTTTTCCAAATAGGATTCTATGTCCTATTGTTATTCCTATTCCAAGTAGGATGTCCTTTTCCAACTATACTATAATACAATCCTTTTCCAAGTAGGATTCTATGTACTATGGTTATCGTATTCCTATTCTAAGTAGGATTGTAGATATAATTCTTGTCCATATTCCTACTCTAACAACCCTTAAGGTTTTCATTATGTATTTTAAAATGCATTGACCATGTTTATGTTTTAGTACTGTGCTTGCAATGAGACTTTTATCATGCTTCTAATGTGGTCAATTGCATATCATAATTATGTTGCAAACTACATTTTCTCGCATATTCAGTACATGAAATGCACTGACGCGTACTATCTGGGGCGTCTAGAGGTTGGAATATGATATTATAAGGTAAAACATGGTAGAAATGACCTCAATGGATTTTTTAGGGCATGTATTTTGAAAAATAAAATTTTTCAAAATTCTCTTACATAGAAGGGTCTGCGATAGAGCCATGTCGCGGGACCTACTCCAAGATAGGCTAAATTCTTCTTTATCCAAAATCTCACTTTGGTTAAAAATGACCTATAATGGACCATATCTACATCGCGAACTTGGTCTATCCCTTTTGTCATGATTTCAATTTTTAAATGGGGGTACTTTGCACTTTTCCCTATGTATTAGTTAATGAACTTAGACGTTTTTAGGACTAGAATTCTAATCCATTAAATACCCAAACCTTCAATTTTTTATTCATTCCCTCACAATTCACTAATTATAAAACAATTCTCTCCGTACAAAAGCTCTCAAATCCCCATTGAAGGAAACAAACAATCGTCCAAGTTCTCCGTCAAAATTCAAGGATTTCCTCAAGTTTCTTCTAACTTGTTATCCAAGGTATATAGGAATTCATCCATAGGTCTCTCAAACCCATAGAGCCTAAAGAAATTCCTACTTTTTCTACTAATTTCAAGTATGTATTTTTATGTGTCTTCTCAATTTCTCAAGTTATGGTTTATAATATGATTATTATTCTAGTTCAATATGAATTGATAAAATTGATGATCTTTCACATAAATTTCTATAATTCTATCTATGGTTCATGATCTCAGTATGGGTCTAGTTCAATTCTCTTTCAATTGCATCATTTAAATTTTAATTTATCATTTATTTATCCCAGTAAAGCATGTATGATTTTTAATTTCATGATTTTGATGATTTATAAAGAACAATTCTCTACAAGGCTTTCTAGGGTTCATGAGTACCAGTTTAGATTCTTATAATTATGATTTCAACAAATGATTTCTATTGTAATTATGCATGGTCTTATCGAATTAAATGTTTTAAAGTTGATTTGAGGTTGAACCCACATAATTACCCTTGCTTATGACAGACTATAATTATGGATGAAAGAGGACTCACCTGAAGAGGCTTATATATGATTTATGAAAGTCGTAAATGAATGAATGATTGTTGGTGAAAGTATTTTTTTCACTTAATCATGGATTCTACATAAAAAAGACAATTTTCACATTGATGAATCACCAAGATTTTAGTGAGCTAGTCTATACAAAAGATGATTTTCAATGACTCAAGTTATAATATGTTTCTCATTGTTTTGATGTACTATGATTTACTATTCCATGGTACGTGACATAGCACCGAGAATGCTTTAGGCGGAGTTCGATCTAAAAGATGTTGAGGTTATTTTCCCAAGGAAATCCAAGTAGCATCTCTCGTCCAAAAATGTGCCAGTATAGGCTATTTTTTATAGTTTTAGCTAGTGGATTCACAAATAACTCATGAATCAATAAATATACCATCACAGAGTATACCTTGGCAAAGTAGTCTCTCCTTTCTCGATGTGGAAGTTACATTGAATTTCATATTATAGCTCGCATGGTCTTATTGTCGGTTAAGATGATATCCACAAAATGACTAAGTCACTTTAAAGTTTAGCTTATTTTGATGTTTGACCATATGATTTAAATTGCATCTTATCTCATGCTTTACTTCATGTCTCTATTATTATGGTCTTACATTCCATGAATTATGCACTTTATTTTATGCTATATAATTGTACATCATGCATTGCTCACATACATAGTACATTCAAAGTATTAATGCATACTCTATGCCTGCATGGTTTTATAATGTAGGGTCTAGCATTCCTCCATCTAGAGGCTAGCTTTGAATACTGCTTAAAGAAAGATTAAACAATCCCTATGATTTAAAGGCAAGCCCATCTTACGCTCTCTTGTATCATTATTCATGATAACACTTAGGGACTTTGTCTTTGCATTATCTTCTTGAGGATGAGCTAGGAACATGTCTTAGCTCCCGTCAATGCTAGACTATGTAGAGGCATATTGGATTGTGTAAAGAGTCTATGTTGTCTTTTCATTTGGGATAAAGCTTGCTTCCTTCCTATTATGATGTTGAAATGAGGCCCATTCCCTATTTAGCTATAGATTGTGATGATGCTTTAATTGCCTAATGAATGCTTATTGATATGCTAAGATGGCTTTGTTTGGGTCCTTCATATCGCCAAGTAGCACCTAAGACCTAGCTTGAGTCATGACACATAGTTTTGCCTACATTATGTCACAGTATAGGTTCGAACGACATTCTTTCCAATCATGGCTAGTGCTTGCTATTGTACCACTCCATTTGGTGAGTCCTCATATTACGAGGACGTCCATAGATTTCCTACAAGACATTATTTCTCTTTTTTTTTATTGTTGTTGGGTTAGATAGAGAGATGATCTAGTATCCCGTCTATGTAGAAGGCTTGTCGAGACTATGTAGCCTTCCATTTATGCTTTAACTTCTCCTATGACATGACACTTTCCTTCAAGAATATTTCTTTATATTGTGTTGCATGCATGTTAAGTGGCTTGCTTGGAATCTCTTGAAATCCTATTCGCCATGTCACACCTAGGGTGTACCTTAGGTCGTGACCAAGTCGGTATCAAAGCACAAGGCTTAGAATGATACTCAGATGTCTGACAAGCCTCATTAAGTAGTGTCTTATTCATGGGTGTGAAGCACACCACATCTATAAGTAGGAGGCTATGAGATATTTAAAAAAACTCCATTTTTCTTCTTTCATAATCTTATATCATGCGATAGAGTTGAACTCTATAAAGTTTCCATCTAACTCATATTTTGCGAGTTTCAAAATCATGCCTCACAAAATAGCTCCAATGCGAAGAGATGTGGATGCTAATGAGAAACAAGCACCTCAAGCTCCAGTTGATCCTTTGGTAGAGCAAGTCTCTCATGCTGAGTTTTGTGTCACTTTTCAAATGCTTCTCAATCCATGATGCCTTAAGTCCATCGAGAGGTTGTACCCCCTGTGAACCCCGGTGGGTACAATAGCAATAAAGGTTTGCGACTTCACGAGGATCAACCCTCCGAAATCCCATGTTTCTACAAGGACCCTCAAATCAGAAGCCTAGAAAGTGCAGAAAATTTGGGGTGAAAATGCTTAGGGGTTTGTTCACAAAGCCAAGTTCACGGCCCGTGGTTTGAACCACGAGCTGTAAACTAGGCTTGCGGATGAAAACCTCAAAAAAGTTGAGATTATTCTAAGTGTAAAGTGGTCCACGAAGAGAACATATGGCCCGTGGTTCAAACACCTCTTGCTCCTCTGTTGTTATTCCTTGTACATCTAGAATGTTTGGATTTGGTCTACAACCTCGATCTTCCTTGTATAGGTTTTGATAGAAAGCAACTATTGCATACTTAATAGCAACAGGATCATGAGATTGTTCTCCATTTATCATTAAAGAATGAGTCTTCTGTGAGAAGTGGCTATTTTATGGGAAAATTTAGTATTCACCACTTTTGATCCACTATAGCCTGTACCTCTACTTCCAGAAAACTTCCACATTTCTAGCCACTTCCTCATAGTCCAAAGCAAAGTGAGCCCTTATAGCTGTTCATCATCAGATAGAGGTCTGGTCTCCTGAACTTCTTCCAATCCTCCAATCTCTTCTAGTATATGATTAGTCCCTGCCCTCCAGTTCCCTTTATTTTCTTTACTCCATTCTTTCAGTTTGATTTTCAGCAATCTCGGCTTCTTGGCTAGAATTCCTCATCTCTGAAGCCCTCCACATTTAACCATCACTTTTCAAATTTAAATATGTCCTTTTGAAGGCTTTGCCTCCACATGCGAGCAATATGGGATTGTGGTCAGATCCTAGGCTAGGCAAAGTGCTTTGCCTAATCTATGTGAATATCTCATTGCAGGGAAATGAATTAAGAGATCTATCTTGTAAAATTAGGTCTTGGACCTAACTCACACCTCAAAAGTTAGCTCAAAGGGAGGAGACTTGTCCAAGCCTTATAAGGAGTCCACCCATCTCATTAACATCCAATGTGGGGTTTTTGTCACTCTTCAACACCCCACCTCACGATCAGTGCTTAGTATCTGGGGCGTGAGCAATTTTTAATTTTTGGGGGCCCAACATTGAGTGAGATGGGCTCTGCTCTGATACCATGTGAGAAATATTGAAGAAAAATATTGTTGACTTGAGTATCTACATTATTACATAAAGACCCTATTTATAAATACTACAACCTAATCCAAGTCCAACTAGGAAACAACATACTATTCCTATTCCAATTCTAAATAGAGCTATATATTCCTATTTCTATTCTAGCAGGTCCATCACCAAATATTGTCCACACTCCTGAAAACAGATGACCCGTCCTGGACATGTGAGGGGTGTTGGAATGCCCTATCATTTGCGGGATGAGAACATAGACTCTCATATAGTCTTTGAACAATCCTCTCTTCATGAGCGTTGAGTCAAGCGAAACGTCCATACCTTTACAATTAAGATTGACGTGGATCACTGCTAGAAAGAAGGTTTTGATACTCATGAGGAAGAGGTTCTGTTTATCCCTTTGAGACTACTGTTAGTTTGATGTGCAGGTGATTGTTTCCGACATGGTGCATGCATTTGTTGTTTCTAAGTTATTGATTGACTAGCACCCAACTAAGCTCACATCTAGATTAATTCAAGCTTATCAAAGTTACTCGAAATTCTGAGGAATTGATTATTGTAGTTGTGTCTACCATTGTTGGTCTGGTTTATCTGGTCCGCATGTTAAGCTTTGTTTGCAAGACTCACTACCTTTTTGAGCCTATCGTTCACTAATTGGTCTTACTATATCTTTTGATCTTTGGGTTTGTGGAGCTTTATCGTTGTAACAGCCGACTAGTTCTTTTGGCATCAAATTTGTAGCTTTCAGTAGTCGTGGGTGATAAGAGGTGGAAAATAGTGCAAGATGTGTAGTATTCATTAGTCAAGCGAGGTGTCATAGGTGGGGGTTCTTTGATAGGTGACCCAATATTCAATAGTCAGCATTTGATAAGTAATGATGTCTAGAGAGAGAATAATTCTCTAGAAATCAATGATTCAACTATCTTGAGTTCACAAGTTAATTTCAATTGTACATATTATTTTGATGAAGTTGTTTCAGGCATCAAGAAGATGCAACCTATATAAAAGAGGCATTGTTAGCTCCATTACATATGTCTATGATAGATAGATCATGAAGCTAACGAAGTTCCGAGGGGACGGGGGAAAACAAAAGACTAAATGTTGTTAAAATGGCAGCTCCAGATGACAGAAGAAAAACTAGTCTATGTTCAGGGAGCTAACAAAGTTCAGAAACTACTCTATTTCAATTGTTCATATTTCATTTTACATCATATGGCTGCTGTACTGGATTCTTCCCCTGTGGTACACTGTTTACCAATCTACTTCACCATAGTTTAAAAAACAGAACCATACTCAGAGACTAGGCTTTTGTCTTTGACTAAAAATTCTTAACTTATACAAATACCTTAACAATTCCTGTGTAATTTGAAGAGAAAGGTAGCAATGCTAATGACACAGAGACTTTGTTATTCCCTTGAAAAAGGTTGGTACTGTCTTGCTACCCTTCAAAGTAATTAGGCTGATATTAATTTTAAACTAAAAAATATTCAAAAACACAGGTGGCACCGGGATGAAAGGAGAGTAAGTTTTTGGGGCACAGGTTTTTCAAGGACAACAGTTTGAGATAACACTATTCCAAAAATTTTCAAAATATTGTACCAAAATGAAAAACAGACCATTAGGGCAAGAGGGCACAAAATCGAGAAGTTTAGGCAGATTGGAAGTACTGGCGGGACTTCCAGATTATGAAAAGGCAGAATTCTAGAAGCTGACTGAATTGCGAACAAGGAACACCATAGGATAACTGCAATGTATGAAAGTGGGAGAGGGGAACAATGGAGTGTTTTTTGTAAGTCATATCATGAAAAACTCCTAGTAAGAGAGAGGGTTGACTTCCCACTTAAGACTGATTTGAGTCCCCAAGGTACTGAAAAAAGTGTGCTTTTCAAGTAGCAGCAATAAGAGACTGATGCTGACAGCCGAAAATTGATAAGGATGAAGCCTATATACATTGGTTGGCGGTTCATGTGCAAGTGCTTAGGCAGAGAAACTGATTATCTCCTTCTTTCATTGTTGGAGTGGTCTCGAGATTATGTGGGAAATTGGGTTGGTCTGTATGTATGGATTTATGTCAATTACCGGAGAAGAGTTGATGTTCAACTGAAATTGTGAAAGATTGAAAGGAAGACACAGGGCATAAAATGTTGCTCCACTAGCATATACGTGGATCATTTGGAACTAAAGAAATAGAAATGCTTTTAAAAGCGTAGAGATGAACTTTTTATGAAAAATGAAGATGATTTTTTTGAGGTGTAAAAAATCCTATATATCTAGTAGAACTTTCTAGAATTTTGTTTGAGTAATATCTTTGTAAAAGACAAGACATAGAGAGTAACTTATTTATTACTCTAAGAGAACAATGATATAAATACATAGAGCGGATAAGCTAACTATGTTAATTAAATATTCAAATCCCTAACAATCAGCTATATTATCTACATACATTATTATATAGATTTTGTAATATTGATCATGTCGAGCTTGTTACAAAGATAATCAACTCAAGTTCCATGCAATGCTTTTGTAAACAAATCCGCTAGTTGTTCTCCTATTTTCACGTAGCTAGTGCACATCAAGTTCTCCTAAATTTTTACACGAATAAAATGACAATCAACTTCAATATGTTTAGTTCTTTCGTTGATATATTGGATTTGAAGTAATATGAAGAGCAACTTGATCATCACACAGAGTTGTGTTAGGTATGATGCTTCATCCCCTTAGATAAAAGGTGACGTATATGTAGATTGTGACATAGCTCTGTACTCAGATTATGTACTGGACCGAAATACAATATTTTGCTTCTTACTCCTCCATGGTATTAGGTTCCCTCCAACAAAAACAAAATAGCCTGTAGTAGATCTTTTATTAATTTTGGATCCAACCGAATCAACATTAAAGAAGCATTAGCAAAACACTCCCCACGAGTATTACTGTGATTTTTATATAATATGCCAAGGCCAGGAGCTCTTTTCAAGTAACATAGGATTTGTTCCAAAGCTTCCCAATGCTTGACCGTAGGTGTAGAAGCAATATTCGGACGAGTCACAAAAGGTATTTTATCTTCCCAACCAACCATCTATATCTCTCCAGATGATCACAAGGATCACCATCTTCTTTCATACGATGCACATTAGAAACCATTGGAGTACTACAAGGTTTGGCTGCTAACTTTCTAGTATCTACAAGCAGGTCAAGAATATACTTCCTCTGAGACAAAAACATTCCCTTCTCGCTTCTGTCTACTTCTACTCCCAAAAAAATTTCAACGGGTTAAGTCCTTTGTATGAAATCTAGAATGCAGAAAAGATTTGAGGGAAGAGATTCCCATGTAATCACTTCCTGTGATGACAATGTCATCAACATATACAACTAGGAGGATAATGACAGATGTTGATTGCGGTAAAAGATTGAGAGATCACATTTGCTCAATTTCATCCCAAAATCTTGAACACCCTGACTGAATTTGCCGAACCAAGCTCGAGAACTTTGTTTCAATCCATACAAGGACTTCTTCAGATGACATAATTTCCATACTCCCCATAAGCAACAAAACCGAGTGGTTACTCCATATCTACTACTTCTCGAAGATCACTATGAAGAAATGCATTCTTGATATCTAACTGATTAAAGGCCAATTCTTGAAAGCAGCTAGAGAAATGAACAAGCGGACAAAAGTAAGTTTGGCAACCGGAGAGAAGGTGCCCGAATAGTCCACCCCATAAGTCTGAGCATGCCTTTTAACCACAAGTCTGGCCTTAAGTCTTGCCACTTAACCATTTGGATTACCTTTAACTGCGACGCCCATTTACATCCCACTAGTTTCTTTCTGTTGGGTAAATCCACCAAATCCTATGTGTGATGTTCCTCTAAGGCATGTATTTTCTCAATCATCGCATTGAACCATCTAGGAAAAGTCAAAGCCTCCTTCCCTGTTTTGGGTACAGAGATAGAGTCTAGGGAAGCAATCAAAGATTTAGATGTAGATGATAAGCGATCATAGGAAACAAAATTAGCAATAAAATATATGGATTTGCAAGTTCTTGTACCTTTTTGAAGAGCAATAGGGAGGTTAAGATTTTCTGGAGGAGGTGGATGAGGATCTGATGATGAGGAATCTAGTGCAGGACATGTATCACTAGTCTCTTGCCTCTTTGAGTAAACTTGAATAATTAGCGGTCTGACTATCACAGATGGAGTAAGTAATGAAGGCACAATACATGGTTGGTGCTCAATAGAAGGGCGGGAAGATGGATGAACAATATCATTTGATGGTATTGTTGAAGTACGAGTAACCTGATAGGCTAACCATTAATCTTCCTCTCGCTGATTTGTAGAGATGGGAGGAGCATAGAGGAATGGTGGTCTCTAAAAACACCACATCATTTGACACCAAATATTTCCTACGTTTAGTAGAATAACATTGGTAATCTTTCTAGAGATGAGAACAGCCCAGAAAACACACTTTATTACTTTGGGATCCAACTTTGTAATAGATGGCCGAACATCTCGAACATAACATGTATCTCCAAACACCTTAGGCTCCACTAGAAATAGTCACTTGTTTGGAAAAAGAACACTATAGGGCACATTACTAACAAGCACAGTAGATGACATGTGATTAATCTGAAAACAAGCAGTAGAAGCCTCATTTGCCCAAAATTGTTTAGGAACTTTCATTTGGAGCAAAAGTACTCGAGTTGTCTCAAGAAGATGCTTATTATTCCTATCAGCAAAGCCATTTTAAGAAGGTGCATCAACATATGAAGACTGATGACAAATACCGTGTTGTCTCATTATGACTGAAACAATTCTGACATGTATTCTTTTGCATTGTCACTTCTTAAAATACGTACTAAAACATTTAATTGAGTTTTAATTTCAGTATAGAAGGAACAACACTTCAGAATGACTCTTCATAAAATAAATCCAAGTCGTTCGAGAGAAATCATCTACGAAAGTGACAAAATACCTGTGTCCAGTTTGGAAACGATCGGACATGGTCCCCAAACATCAAAGTGAACTAACTCAAAAGCCGACTCAGCCTCCTTATTAACACTTGGACTAAATGAGTTGCAATGATGTTTTGCAACTCGACACGACTTACATTCCAATGAGGAAATATTTCTAAAATTGAGGAGATAGCTTCTTTAATACAAGTAAAGCAGGATGTCCCAATCAACGATGAGCTTCAAGTGGAGACAAAACACTAGAGCATGCAATAAAACGAGGCTCCCATTCATCAAGGATAGAGAGATCGTCAGATGCATGTCCTTTACCAATAATAATCTAATTTGTCTTAAGATCACGAAACAAACAATGATCGGGAAAGAATGAAATATAACAATTAAGATCTCTGGCCACTTTGCTAACAAAATCAAATTAATGGCCAACTTTGATAAACTTAATACTGATGACAAGGTAATAGAGGTGATATGTTTCACAGTCCCAAATCCGATATGTTTCACAGTCCCAAATCCAATAATGTTACATACTGATCCATCAACTACAGTAACAGCGCTGGGTGCTTTATGTGAATGAAAACTAGAAAAGACATTAGGAATGTCTGTCATATGATTTGTGGCACTTAAATCAATCACCCATTTAATTGAAAAGGTGATAAGACATGCTCTATTTGATTCAGCAAAGGAATTAACCGAAGTGGATTTGTTCCAGAATTTTTGGTGTTGAGAGAATTAAACAAACGCCTCCGCCAAAATGAGTCAATTTTGTCAGATAATGGACTACAAGCACTAGCAACTTTAGGCCTTTGAGTTCTCTTATTACAAATCGGCCATTTCCCCAACAAAATATACTCCCTATACCAAAATGAATTGATGGGAAACCAATAAGTCTAACCAGAGTACATCCTAAAAAATAAACAATAACCAGCATCAATAAACAACGTAACAATTCCTCCTCCCACCAATTCCACTCAAGGCTAGCTATCCAACAAATTAGACACCTAGGACAAATCAGGAAACTATCAAAAAGGCCAAGTAAAAGTTTTGATTGAAGAGCAAAACTGAATGATGTTATAGCAAAATCCCAATAATGGTAAAATTTGTAAGGCATTAGTAAACTAGAAACGTCAAATACTTGTAGCAATTGCTAAATAAATGTCAAAAATACTACCAAATGTTGTTCTATACACAGAAACCCCAAATTATTGCTCGAAAACCTACAACTCTCTCAAATCATGGTCTTCTAAACAAACAACCACCAAATTCTTGCTTGAAATGTCACTGCAACATTGGAAGAGCAAGCAGATGGAATTACTGATGCAACACCTGCAAAGTTTTGATGCAACACCACTACTGCAGTGGTGATGATGGAGCGTGAACCTCACACGAGTGTACTACCCCGTACCTCGGAAGATTAGAATCAAGGCTCGTAAAAGTATCTGCACTTCGAAGGATGAAACAAGGTTGGGCATGGTTTTTCCAAAGATTTTGGCCAAGAGTACCTTCCAAGGAGCCTTTCACGAGCCATGGAAGGCACCACTGGCCGTGAAAGGGCTCGTGCAGGCTGCCTTGGCCTTAAAGGAGTGGACTACCCAGTTGGGTGCACACCACGAGCCACTTCACGGGCAGTGGTGCACACCACGCCACATGAAGGGCTCCGTGGTGAACCCTTTCACCTAGAACTAGTGCCCCTTGCACTTCACAAGAGGCACCACGAGCCGTGCTGTACTTCACGGCTCGTGAAGTGTGCTGTGGAGGTGCATTTCACAGTTTTGCCGAGTTGTTTTTAGCAAGGGTAAGTTGGTCTTTCTTGAGTTCCTAAGCCCCCATACGATGTGTAAGGACTACCATGCCCTCCCAAATCAGTTCCTAAGATATTCATATCACCCCATGCATTCCATAAGACGCAGTCTCTCCTTCACTCAGTCAAAACACCTTTTGAACCTCATTCAAGCTCTAGTCAAAGGATCTTCAAGGAACCTTCAAGCTAAAGTTATATACACTTTCAAGCCTTCAATCCAAGCTTAGGTATATGGTTTATGGTCTTAAGAGATCTCTTACATCAAAGCCAAGTCCAAAGGAATTCCATCGACTAAATTTTTCGCATAAACCGATATAAGGGTCAACTACAAAGGATCATATCTCCTTGCACAAAAATAATAAGGTGGCCCATAACCTACCAAATTATAGCTCTTTGTATTAGCTTGCCAACACATCCGAATTCAAAGCGAGAAGTTATGCCCATTTTAGTAAAACTTGTCCCCATGCTTTTCTCTAAGGGTGCACACCACAGACCGCACCATAGCCTTGGTGGTGGTTCCATGAAGTGCACTGCTCCTCCATTCAAGGGAGTTTTTACAAGGGTATGGGGTTTTTTCCCCCTTTTCCTGACACAATTAGACGTGTTTATGACTAGTATACTCCCTTAAATCAGTTCCTAAGGCTCTCATAATTCCATACACCTCATAACACTTAGGCTCTCATTTACTCATTCAAATTCACCTTTCAAGTTCTCATTCAAGCTCAAGTTGGGAATTCTTCAAGGGGATCAAGGATTCAAGCTAAATTCATCTCAAACTGCTCAATCTAAGCTAGGTATATGTGATTTCATCCTTGGTTCCAATTCAATCAAGGAGGCAAATTCTACTCATCAACTTTAATGAACTTTAAGTAGGATTCAAGTTTGATTTTCATGATTTGGTTTTAAATTGTTGGAATTATATTATGGGTTACTTTCAAATGATGATTTAAGCATGAATTACTTCTTATTACAATGATTTACATGATTTCTATGAATTATGAACTTGTATGTCCCTTTTAAACTTTGATTTCATGCGTGGGTAGTTTCAATTACAATACGAATGTTAATTTCTTCATGGATTATGCTTATTTCTATCTTAACATCATGTTTTAAGTATGAATTTCAAGTACCTATGCTTTACTCTCATTCCTCATGTCATGAACCTGCACGAAGAAGGCTTTTATGAAGTTTTGACACGGATTTGACTATAAATTATGGACATGATTATGATTTCAATGCAAGCATAATTATGACATGGATGTGATCACAATGATATCTATGATATGGCTTTAAGCACTCAAGAGTGTGTATACACCATCATGTACAAGTTCTGAATGAGCTATTCTATGTTTTCATGGTTTTGATATGACATGGACGGGCTAGTAATAGTGCCCCTCCTATGTTATGGTATGGCATGACTTATGACCTCTATTCTGTGAGAAGAGTTTACTTAGCACCGAGAGGACCTTGGGATCGAGGCTCATCCCCTTAGTTGAGGCATGACCCATTAGTAGTGAATCTAATAGTTCCATAACTACATGTCACCGTAGGTTAAAGGATCACCCATTAGGTGAGGTTGACTCCTTAGAGGGATCATCCATTAGATGAGGCTTGATTCCCTAGATGGACCACCTGTTAGTAAAAGCTTGCTCACTAGTTAGCTTACTAGATCCACTTAGGCATTATGGATGTTCACCTTGGCAAGTGACTCCCCCTTTCCTCCGGTGGAATAACATCGAGCCTCCATTTTACACCTCATGTGGTTTATGTCAGTTACGGTGACTCTCACATTTGACTTTGGACTCTCATGTTTTTATGATATCTCACCTATGTTTATGATCTCTTACAAGGTTAATGGTTTTCATACAAAGGCTTATAGAAGATTTTCCATGACTTACTATTCTTACTATGATTTCAGGTTTCATTATGTCTTATGATAATTTACAAGGCATATGGTTTTCTTAAGTGACTCTTGACAATATTGTGAACTATGCCATCATGGCATTCATGGCATCTCGGTATGATGATCTCTTCTCTACTTGGTTTCCATATACATGTGTCCTTGCTCATGTTTCATGACTATGCAGGTTACTATTATCTACCCATATTGCATTGCATACCCGCATGCCTGCATATTTCGTACATTCGAACATACTAGCGTATACTTTATGCCTGCATTATATCATAATGCAGGTGCCAGTGATCCTATCATCCATCCCCACGACTAGATCCAAATACTTAGACGATCCAGATTGGGTGAATCATCATGCTTCGAGGACAAGGCCTTTTATCTGATTCTTCATGTCATGTTTATGTATTAGAGACAGCTTTCCTTTATGTTTCAGGGTGAGCCAGGACTTGTCTGAGCCCTCGTCTTTGTCATGAGTTAAGAGGTATTTGTTGGGCCGATGTATTTGATTCAGTTTCTAGACTTGTATCTCTTATGATTTTCCTTATCTAATGAGTTATGATATTATATGTCTCCCGCCTATCTATTCTCCTTGTTTTATCTTAAGGGCTTGATTGTATGCTAAGGGGTTGGTTTGAGTTTCATACAGGGATCTCATTCACCATATTACGACTAGGCCCTAGGCTTAGATCGTGACAAACTTGGTATCAGAGCCTTAAGGTTTTGAAATGGTCCTCGGAGTCTAACACGCTGCGTCAAGTAGAGTCTTACTCATGGGTGTGAAGTGCACTACATTATGAGTAGGAGGCTACAAGACATTTTAGGAAATGTTTCACTTCTTCATAGTTCATGTCGTGCCACAAAGCGCGTTGTAAGGTTTCTTATCTCTAACGAATGTTCTTTGTTGCCTTTCAAACAATGCCTCAAAGAAGAGCACATCATCCTAGAAAGGCTCCTATTAATAGGATCAAGCTCCTCAAGAGCCTATAGGAGAGCCAGCTACTCATGTTGAGTTCTAGACTGATTTTGCTATGCTGGCCCAAGCTGTGGCTAACCAAGTTGGACAGGTTGTTGCTCCTCCCTATGAGCCCAGCCCTGCTGCTAGGGTGATGGACTTTGCCCGATAAACCCTTTAGAATTCAATGGATGGTTCGAGAGTTGACGAGGACGTCCAGGAGTTCATAGATGAAGTCTATAACGTTCTATTTATTATCGGGGTGTCTCCCAAAGAGAAAGCTAAATTGGTTGCATAACAGTTGAAAGGGGTGTCCCAAGTGTGGTTTAATATTGGGCGACTAAAAGAGTGGTTAAGGGCCGACTTGGTTGGGAAGAGTTCAAATCTGCCTTTTTGGATCGCTTCTTCCCTCTTAAGCTTAGGGAAGCAAAATAGACCAAGTTCATTAACCTCAAACAAGGAGGCATGAGTGTGAGGGAGTATGCCCTCAAATTCACCCAACTATCAAAGTATGCTCCGTCCTTGGTTAACGACCCTAACTCGGGAATTTCAGACTCGCCTATGAACGAGTGCCGGACTGCTATGCTTGTGAGAGAAATGGCTATCTCCCGGCTTATGACATATACCGAATAGATTGAAGGAAAAAAGCTTAAGTAGGGTGCTACGGTAGCTAAAAAGGCTCGAGTTGAGGATGACTTGGGTAATGTTTTGCTACTAGGTAACAAAAAGGGAAGACCCATAACCCACCTACCAGAAGTGTGGCAAGATGCATATGGGGGAGTGTGAGGTTGGTAGAGATGGTTGCTTTGAGTTTGGGAAAAGTGGGCACAAAAGGAGGGATTGTCCAGAGGCTGCTGGGAGGGAAGGGAGAGAGTTCGGGCTACACTCACCAGTATGTATGAGATTCCTAAGATTATGATAATGATGGGTGGAGGTTGATTTTGTGTTTACTGTACCAATTGACGTTGGATCCAAGCGTGTGACATGTTGTGTTGATAAGGTGTTAGTTTCTCAAGCCTGTCCTTATGCCACTTTATGTTTCGACTTCATCATGTCATTTTAAATGCATTCATACTCTTGGGACTAAGGTTGAATGACAATGGCAGCCTAAGTACGAAGATTTCATGGGAATGGTGTTGGGATTGCATTATTACTTCATGCAGGGCTGCTAACTATCAAATTCTATTCTACTCAGGCCTAAGGATATAGGTTCTTCATGGTCAAACAATCTGATTCTTTCATTTCTATGCTCTCATGTCATGACATGCATGCATACTCATGAAAACTAGTTTTAAAAGATGTTTTTGGTAAGGGATTAAAGATTTCATAACTTTGATGTGTGGGTTGTTCATGTTCGATTTAGTCTATTCAAGCTAGTTCATCTCTCATTCGAGGACGAAGGATCCTAAGGGGGAGAATGTAGTACCCCGGACCTCAGAAGACTAGAATCAAGGCTTATAATTTCACTTTCAGAAGAATTTTTGCAAGTATCCGAACTATGTAAGGATTTAACAAGGTTGGGCATGGCTTTTCCAAGGATTTTGGCCAAGGGTACCTTCCAAGAAGCCCTTCATGAGCCATGGAAGGCATCACAGGTCGTGAAAGGGCTCATGGAGGTTGCCTTCGCCCGAAAGGAGTGGACTGCCCAATTGAGTGCACACCACGAGCCACTTCACGAGCCGTGGTGCATACCACGCCATGTGAAAGGCTCTGAGGTGAGCCCTTTGCACTCCACGGAAGGCACCAGGAGCCGTGGTGCAATTCACGACTCGTGAAATATGTCGTGGAGGTCCACTTGACAGTTTTGCTAAGTTGTTTTAGTGAGGGTAAGTTGGTCTTTACTGAATTCCTAAATCCCCATACGATGTGTAAGGATTCCCTCTCCCTCCCAAATCAGTTCCTAAGCTATTCATATCACCCCATGCATTCAATAGCACTTGGTCTCTCATTCAATCACTCAAAACACCTTCCGGCTATGTTGCCCGGACTCGGGTGCGGGTGTCCAAGACGGGTGCGAATCCAAGAGTAAGACTAGGCAAAATCTAAATTTCAAGATTCAAGGGTGGGAATTCGAGTATGGATACGAGTCCGGGGATTCGATTAAAAAAAATTAATCTTATAAAAATATAGTTATAAAAATATTCTAAATTTGAGAGATATATTTTGATAAATTTAAAACAAATTTTTTTCAACTATTTAAAATTAATTCTATTCATAATGTATAATATAATATAATATAATATAATATAATATAATAACTTTATTAATTATGTTGGACATGATAATGCCCAACCTGTCAATGATGTGACAACTAGCACAAGTATAGATTGGTTGTAAAAGTCTTTTGGCAAGGTCCTTGTATCCACTAACTTTTGTGGGACATTGCTCCTTATGTGGGAGTGTCCCTGTGAATATATAAAAGTAACTGTTACCTTTTAAAAAAAAATAAAGCTCAACCTATATCAATTAACCACTAACAAAAACAAGACATTTTTAATTTCCAACAACTATAGCCTCACCCGTCTACACTTTTCCCATTCTTCTCACTCGACCTTTCCCATTCTTCTCAACTAGACTTCTTCCATGAAAATTGAAAGTTCCTGGCGTCAAAGCTCCTATGTCCAAGAAAATATTTCTCGGCAAAGTGGATCTAGTGATTTGCAAGTTCCTATCTGTAGACGTCGCGGGCGAAGTCTCTGTCGATGGCGAAGTCGCTGTCAATGGTGAAGTCCCTGTCCGGTGAAGTCCCTAACACAGACGTAGTTCCTTTCACCGACGAAGTCCTTATCGGTTGGTAGTTATTGTTTATCAGGCTCGTGGAGACATTGACTTTATGAATAAAATTGCTCTCTTCTTCTTCAAATTTGTTCTTGAGCCTGGTCAAAGTATCTGGATGAAATTGACCGCATCCGACACGCACCCCCCACCCCGCACCCGCACCAGTACCGCGTCGGGACGGGTTCGGCGGAAAAACTAAAGAGCTCAAGCAACATAGCTTTCCGGACCCTCCTTCAAGCTCTAGTCAAAGGATCTCCAAGGAACCTTCAAGCTCAAGCTGAATTCACTTTCAAGCCTTCAATCCAAGATAAGGTAGGTGGTTTATGCTCCTAAGGGATATCTTACATCAAGCCAAGTCCAAAATCCCATCGAATAAGTTTTTCGCATGAACTGATGTAAGGGTCAACTTCAAATGATCATATCTCCTTGCACAAAAGTAATTAGGTGGCCCACGACCTACCAAATTAAAGCTCTTTCAATTAGCTTTCCAGCGAATCTAATTTCGCCAAATTTCGAGTTCAAAGCAAGAAATTATGCATGTTTTAGCAAAACTTGTTCCCATGCTTTTTTCTAAGGGTACACACCAAGGACCCCTCCACGGCTCGTGGTGCGCACCACGGCCTTGGAGGTGCTTCCGTGAAAGTGCACTACTCCTCCATCCAGGGGATCTTTCGTAAGAGTATGGGAGTCTTTTCCCCCTATCCTAACACCCTTAGGCATGTTTTATGACTAGTATATTCCCCTAAATTAGCTCCTAAGGCTCTCATAACATTACATAGACCTCCTACCAGTTAGGCTCTCATTTTACTTATTCAAATTCACCTTTCAAGTTCTCATTCAAGCTCAAGTTCGGAATTCTTCAAGGGAATCAAGGATTTAAGCTAAATTCATCTCAAGCTCCTCAATCTAAGCTAGGTATGTGTGGTTTCATCCTTGGTTTCAATTCAATCAAGCAGCCCAAACTCTAATTCATCAATCTTCATGAACTTTAAGCAGGATTCACGTTTGTTTTTCCTGATTTGGTTTTAAATTGTTGGAATTACGTTATGGGTTACTCTCAAATGATGATTTAAGCATGAATTACTTCTTATTACAATGATTTACATGATTTCTATGAATTATGAACTTGCATGTCCTTTTAAATTTAGATTTCATGCATGAGTAATTTCAATTACGATCCGAATGTTTTCGTCATGGATTATGCTTGTTTATATCTTTGATAACATGTTTTACGTATGAATTTCAAGTACCCATGCTTTACTCTCATCCCTCATGTCATGAGCATGCATGAACAAGGTTTTTTATGAAGTTTTGATTTGGATTTGACTATCAATAATGGATATGATTATGATTTCAAGTCAATCATGGTTATGACATGGACGTGATCACAATGTCTATGATATGGCTTTAAGCACTCATGGATGTGTATACACCATCATGTACAAGTTATGAATGTGATCACAATGATGTCTATGATATGGCTTTAAGCACTCATGGGTGTTTATACACCATCATGTACAAGTTATGAATGAGCTATTCTATGTTTTCATGTTTTTGATATGACATGGACGGGTTAGTAGATAGTGCCCCTCCCATGGTATGGTATGACATGACTAATAACCTCTACACTATGAGAGTTTACTCAGTATCAAGAGGACTTTGGGATTGAGGCTCATCCCCTTAGTTGAGGCATGACCATTAGTAGTGAATCTCATTGTCCCATAACTACGTGCCACCGTAAGTTAAAGGATCACTCGTTAGGTGATGTTGACTCCTTAGAGGGACATTCGTTAGATGAGGCTTGATTCCCTAGATGGACCACCCGTTACCAGAGGCTCACTACTTAGTTGTAGTGGATCGACGTAGGCATTATGGATGTTCACCTTGGCAAGTGACTCCTCCATTCCTCCGGTGTAGGGGTAACATCAAGACTCCATGTTATAGTTCATATAGTATATGTCGGTTATGGTAACTCTCACATTTGACTTTGGACTCTCTCATGTTTTCATGATATCTAACCTATGTTCATGTTCTCTTATAAGGTTAAAGATTTTCATACAAAAGCTTATTGCATATTTTCCATGACCTATTATTCTTATTATAATTTTTCAAGTTTCACCATGTCTTATGATAATTTACAAGGCATATGGTTTTCTTAAGTGACTCTTGAAAATATTGTGAACTATGGCATCCTGGCATTCATGGCATCTCAGTATAATGGTCTCTCCTCTACTTGGTTTCCATATACATATACATGTGTCCTTGCCCATGTTTCATGACTATACGGGTATACTCATATTGCATTGGATACCCGCATTAGTAAATTCAAAAACGTACAAATGCATACTCTATGCCTGCATTGTATCATAATGCAGGTGCAGGTGATCCTATCATAATGAGTGTGTGTGTGTGTCGACACAAGACACATTCTCTTATTACTGTCACAAGTCAACCTAAAAGAAATAGTAGCTAACTTTCCCAGATGTAACTTTAAAATATATTTCACATCACCTTGTGTCTTGATCATTAGAAATCCAAAAAAGCTAAAATATCATGTGATGCATGGAGTTGGACCAAAGAGAGAGTTGCCAAATGGAAGAACAACAGATATTTATACATTGTCGGCTGAAATCATAATGGTAGGATCTCCCAATCACTACACTATGCGTTAAAACAGGGCTATGTTCTACTGTATCCATGAGATAAATTTTGGGCAGGATTGACAAGGCATATGGAAGTTTGATAACACAAGGAATTAAATTTCCAGGACATCATTAAATGCATGAAGATGAATAAGCTAGGTAGTTTGATATGAAGCTTCACAAGAGGAATGTGGTCAACACACCTTCTATAAAATTGAGCAGACAACTGGATAAGGACTGGGACTGGATACAGACTGGGATAAGTTGCATAAACAGTAAACTTTTCCTGTTGATCGATTACTTATGTAAAAAGCGTGTTAAACTTCTTATTCTCTCTCTTCTGATATTACCAGGAGTATAGCCTCCATATTATATAATTTGGGATCCAATCTGGCTGTGTTTCTTATTCCTACTAGACATCCCAGAACTCTTTTGGCCCTCCATAGTGAGGTCAAGTAAATTTTACAGCAAGAAGATTTTCCAGTAACTCCATTCAGGAAATACTCCCGGCTAGAGGCATCAGGAAAGGAAAGAACAAATTATGATTTTCACTGTATGTTTGGCTAAAAGGTTAAATGTATGTTTTTTTAGAAATATGAACTTTCACATATCTTTAGAGCCAATAACTTGATTGATTTATTTTCACTGTATGTTTGACTAAAAAGTTAAATGTATATTTTTTTAGAAACGTGAACTTTCACATATCTTTAAAGCCAATAACTTGATAAATGTTGAACCCAAAATCAACAGCTGCAACATCATAATTCAGCATGAGAATGTATAGAAATATGTAAAATCATTAACTGGAAAGAAATGAATCACACAATTCTGAAATAAAGCTAATATGAAATTGATATGCATATACAAGCATAGATAAGTGTATATATGATATATGTATATGACACACACATCAAACAGTTGGTTGGAAGAAAAAGTTGTTGTGTTGAGTAACTCATGAAATTTTTGAGGAAACAAGTAATAACAACAAACCTTCATAACTGCAATTACGCAGCAATGCACTGACAACATGACGAGTTGAATCATCGTTTTCCACCAGCAGAACCTTGAGGGATCTAAGAGGAAGAAAACGCTCCCACCTAACCAAAGGCCCTGGGGGTTGTTGCTGCTGTGTTTGGAGAACAGCCTGCACCTGTACCACATCCCTCTGTGTTTCATTCACACCTTCAACATCCTCGTTAATCCTTGACTCATCTTCCTCTGAAAGCCCCTGCCCATCACCAGTAATTCCATCCCTTACTCCATTCTGGCCATCCTGTATGCTATGACGATTGAGTCCCACCAACCTTTTAGTTGGGGAACCATTTGAGTCCATCCGAACTCCCCTCATCAACCAGATTCAAAAAGTCCAATGATGAATAAGGCAGCAGATTGAGTTGGCACGGAAACCTCTAATTTAGAAGAAAAATTGCACATACCGTTGTCTTCAAGTACCAACCTTTCAATGAAGTAGCTCTTCAACGAGTCCTAAACCATAATTCATGCACGTCAACATTTTATTTATAAACAAGGGATAATGAAGCATTCTAGGAAGCTAAATACTCAAATATCCTACCAAAGTGCATATCTTAAACAAAATTCACATGCGCATATTAAACTATGAAAAATTCCCCATTTATATACAAAAATGGAACCCTAAGAACAATTTAGACTGAGTGTGCTTCAACCTTATGCAGTATGCATAAAATAACAACCTCCTCTCACCCAAGGGCATATATAGCATACCAACATGAGGTTTACCTGAACCAGTACTTTGACATAGAGCATAAATTTATATGTAAGAATACATGAAATTGTAACAAATAGTAGATATAAACCCATAAGTTTAGCGATATAACAGGCTCAATGCTGAGAACCTTAATGTTGAACCCATAAAACTTAAAGTCCTAGATCCTAGATCCTAGATCCGCCTCTGCTCTCACATGTCCCCCAACTTAACCCAGCCCAAAACCTCACCATCAGAATAAGTGCAGCTTTGATTGATTTAGAAAAATTTCAATTTTCTAGGCTTGAACTTGAGCCTAATCAAGAATCAAAAGCTTCCATTTTTGTAGACTTTTAAAACAAATAATACCATAAGCTTCCCTTAAAACTTTGAAAGCAATGAATTACATCTCTACAGCCTTAAGAAGCATGAAATGTAATCAACTGAACAGCAACATACATACAGTTTAACTGTCCCCTGGGTTCAAATTTCAGAGATTCAGTCCCTACGGGAGTCAAACAATCAAGATCTTAAAAACAAACACAACCTTTCACTATATAAATACTGCATCTCATCATCTTACAAATTCACTAATCCTCAATATACAAACCCACTACTCAAATCCAAACTTAGTTCACTTTCCATTGTTTTTTGAAAGAAAAATACAAACCTATTCTTACAAAAAAAAAAATCAAGAGAGAGATCAAATGAAAGTCAACAATTTTCAGAAAATAACTCGGCAAATACTCCGGAATTCAGAACCAAGCAAATGGTGGATCACAAAAATTACCTTATAGAGAAAAAATTGAAGTGCTCGCACAAATTTGTGTATAAAGTAAAAATCAATTCCACTATTTCATCCCATTCTTATAAGGCTCAAGTTCTTCTTCTAGGGTTTCGTCTTTATGGGGTATAAAAATTTCTCAGTGGGTTTTTTTTTTTAACTGGTTGAGAAACGACGATGGCTAAAGTTTTTAAAAAAAAAAAAAAAAGGAAAGGAAAGATACTGGAAAGAAATTTAGAATACTCGCGTCTTTGGCTAAAGATATTAATATTCGGGTGACGTGGCAGTGCAAGAGGCCAGGCGAGGTGCCATGTGCACGACACGTAGGAGTAGATTTGGTGACGTGGAGGTGAATCTAAATACGGGCGCTGAATTGTTTAAGGCGGATCTATTTGATTTCTCGGATCCGACAGAGAGAGACACGTGGCATCCTCCCTGACTAGTTTTATATTTGGGGGTATTTCTCTATGAAGTTATTTTTGCTGGACCCCACCTTGCTTTAATGTTTTTAAAACTGGAAGATTTGAACGGACGGTTTTGTCTTTGTTTCCAATTGGATATGTCCTAGTCACCCCAAAAAATATCTAGGAGGTTTTATGCCGTCCGTTGCATCCCCATGCCATGATAGCATGAGGGAGCGTTTTAATTTTCTTTTAAATTAATTAATATTTATATTCTTTAATTTTTGATATGTACAAATATGTACTTAAATTTGAATAAATAGTGCTAGATGGGGCATATGAGATATATTCAAATTAATTTGTGTTTGTGGAATGCGTGTATTAACTTATTTAATTTTATATAAATTTAAATATTTAGATATACATATTAAAATTGGAAGACATAAATATTAGCTAAGAACAAATGAAAAAATATGTTTATGTAATATATAATATTTTTGCTTTGGTAAAATGAGAATATCATAAACTCAGGAGTGAGCAAAGAATTTCTTCCAATTCATGGAAATATATCCTTTTTTTATTACAATAAAAAGTGTAACTTTTGTAAAATATTTTCTTTTTATCTAATAGTCCTAATTGGTGCTACTTATAAAGTTTCGAATTTGATTCTCATGGTCATGGTCCCTCTTCTTCTTTTGAAAAATTCTTTTATCAGTGTCTTGTTTAATTATTTTTAATTTTAAAATAATAGTGATTTTATATTTTTTTTAACTGTTTCGTCTAGCTTTTACTCTATATAAGAGGCTACAAAGCATCTGAAGCAGACAGGTATTAGACGACATATCTACTTCAGCTGCTTGCTTAAGAAAGCAACTGTCCATTAACATGTCTGTTTCAGCTGTTTGATTGTAAAAAAAATTATAAACAAATAAAAAATTTAATTGATTATTGAAATTAATCTAACGACGTCACATAAAAGGGGATAGAAGAAATAATATATATTATTTAATTAGAAAACTACATAAAAATTAGCATGAATCTAGATAAATATAAAATTACTATAAATCATGATTTTGGACAACTTCAAATTTTTAAAAACAAATACAAAATTTAATTGATTATTAAACTTAATCTATATGCATCACATAAAAGGAGACAGAAGAAATAGCGTGTATTATTTAATTAGGAACGCATAAATAAGGATAGATGAATAACATATGTTATGTAAAAAGGGAGTAAACATGATATAGATCATAATAATTAAAAATTTTAAAGTAAAAGACATAAAAAAATGACTTTCGAAATTTTATAAATGCCATATAAATTGGGAAAAGAAGAATAACATATTTTATTTAAAAATTATATAAAAAAGTATTATAATTCACAATAATTAATAATTTAAAATATTAAAAAACATAATAATTGACTTTCTAAATTCTATTTGCATCACATAAATTGAAATGCAAAAATAATAAATATTGCATCCGTGCTAGCACAGGCATCGACATCTAGTAAAATAATATATTTACATCCTTTTGTGTATCATCAAGGTTTCACCGTGTGAACACATTTCAAGAATATCTATGACTAACAATTATAAAAGGCAAGTATCCCTATCTTTTATACAAAAATTATAATGCAATTAAAATTAACTTTAACTCACAAATCAAAAGTAATAATACAATTTGTAGCATAATTGTAATATCTCATACCTTAAAAGTCAGACAATTGAAGAAAGTACAGAATTGAATTTTGTGCGAGGAACTATGACCCCAATCTATGGCTCGTAGATATTTCTATGGGTCGTAGAAAGGGATCTCGTAGATGACCCTGACACTTGAAAAAAAATATATGAAGAGTGGTTTGGAAGTACAAAATCTATTTATGAGTCGTGGATTGATCTACGAGCTATAGACCAGGCTCATATAGGGTCAGTGCTTGGTGAAAAATTCAACTTTTTGAACATGGACTACGAAGGGACAAGACGAGTCATGCATTGAACTGTGGTTCGTAACATAGGTTCATGGGTTGAGTTCCAAAATTTGAAAGTTTTGGTTAAGTGTCGAGGGATAGTACGAAGCATGTCTACGGGACGTAGAAGACAGGACAAGCCCATAAACGTGGTTCGTGATTGAGAATCAAAAGTGTTGAAATTTGACCCATATTGTATGAGACCTAAACCACGGGTTGTAAATGAGTCGATGACTCATAGACTTGTTTTGTGGTTCCTGATCTGCAATACTGAAAATCGTCCATGATTTCTACGGACAAACTCTATAATTCATAAATGGATATATGGACCGTAGATGGATCTCATAGACCTTATCCGGTAGAATTCTATTAAAGGGTTTTTGGTCATTTTCTACCCATCTAACCCTTAAACTACGTCGTTTTAATCCTAAATCTAAACATATTTGTCCTATCCCATGCGAATTTACCCAAAATCTATTCTAACTCCTAAATAACTCAAATTTCTCTCAAGGTCTCTGATCCTCGTGTAAGGACCTTTAAGTTAGCAGCCTAGAAAATGCAGAAAAATGGGGCTAAAAAAATTTAGGACTCATTTTCACGAAGTACAGTCCACGGCCCATGGTTTAAACCATGAGCCATAGACCAGGCTTATGAATGAGGACCTCAGAGACTTGAAATTTTTCTAAGTGTGAAAATGATCCATGAAGACCATCTATGGCCCATGGAAGAACCACGGACCATAGATTGAGTCGTAGGTGTGAGTTCCAGATATGAAGAAAATTTAAAGTTTCTGTAGGTAACTCATGATCAACAGGATAGGTCGTGGTCTTGTTTATGGTTCGTGGTTAGCCTTCATGAATGAGATACCTGAGAATTGAAATTTTACCTAGTATGAAAGGGATCAATGGGGCCATCAACGACTTGTAGAGCATAGGATTTTAATTTTTATGTTCAAATTTGAAATCTTTTCTGTTTGAGGGAAATCGATCGTTTAACAGTTTCCATTTACTTATGTTCTAGATGGTATGTTGACGCTAATGTATGTTTTGAAATACTTATTTTTACTTAAGTAATATCCCATAGACCCTATCCTATTTATTTTTGCAAGATGAATGATTTTGGGCCTATGAATACACAATATGTTAAGGTGGCTTGGATGAGGTACCTACGGGTATCTCATTCTGTGTTACGACTAAGCTCTAGGCTTCAATCGTAACACTCCAGGTTGAATTGAAGGTCTTCAAGCTAGAGTTTCAAGATTCTCCACCAACTTCTCTCAATTATACTAGGTTCTCATTCAAGTTATATGAGTTTTATTTATGGGTACATTTTACACATTGAGTCCAAGCATTTTTCAACTAAATCTCTCAATTTCATTTATGTAAATTTCATGGGTTTTTATGGTTTTGCTTCAATTGCATATATTTCGACTTATTCTATGTTAGTTGACTTATTTTGCTGTAAAGTAATATCTTATTGCATGGGAATGATAATTTACAAGGTATTTTTATATCAAGCTATTTAGGGTTTTGAGATTTCATGGTGGGTTGTTGTCCTAATGATGAATTTTAGTTTGGTTATGTATAATCTCATTGAATTTCATTTTTCAAAAGTGATTTGGCATTTAACTCATCCAGTCTACCCTCGTTTTCAATGAATGATGACTTGAATGATAAGGACTTCAACCAAAAATTTATAAAAGCTATTGATATGGTCATGGAATTCCTTTTGATGAATAGTTGAATGTTGGTGGAAGGTTTTCTCACCTAAATCATGGATTCCACTTATGATAAGGATCATTCTCACATTATTGAATCACCAAGGTTAATGAGCTACTCTATGTACATCATTGATGATTTATTGATACTTACAAATTATTGATCTTGTTGATGCATTACTATTCTGTGGGATTTAATTTAGTATCGAGAAGGCTTGAGGTGGAGTTTGATTTGAAAGCCAAAGATTTGCTTCTCAGGGAATCCTAATAGCAATCTAGCATAGTTGCCTTATAGGCTAGGTTAGTGGATTCACATTCAGCCCTCAATGTAATGAATGAATGTACCATCACAGAATCTACATTGGCAAGTAGTCTTCCCTTTTTCTCATGTAGGGGTTACATTGGATTCTATAACACTCGACAAAACTATCAAAATACCCCTAGATGAAAGATGTATGCATAATACATCTTCCCATACTCTGATGACAAATCTGAAGTTGGATATGCGATCATCATAAAAATTTGAGTGAGAGAATAATTTTGGTTTATTTTTAGAGCTGTTGACACCCAATTTTTACCCTCTACGGTATCAAATTATTCATTGTTTTTTATTTTTGTTTTAACAATTCTGAAAAATAATTATTTCTAAAAATTTTTAAAAAAAAGAGAAGAAGTCAGCGCGTGGGGGCCACGCGCCCCCAATTTCTCTATTACTCCTCCTTCTTCATTCCCCTTATCGGTTCAAACCTAAAAACCCCAGAAAACCAGAAAACTCAAAAGCCCAACGATCGCACCACTCCTCTGTCACGTCGGAAAAGTCCACCAACCAATTCCCCATTGTCTCCATCCCTCGCGTGTCTGAGCAAACTCAGAATCCCCAACGTTCGCCAAGAATCCCACTAAATCCAGCAAAAATCAATGGTGATTTTCAATCCGTTGAGGATTTTGCAAAATCCCAAAGATTCCTTGCCTAAATGGAGGATTTTGGAATTTGAAATTCAAATCCACTCCCAAAAATTCCTCGATTCGCCCTAATTTTGGGAGATATATAATCTCTCCTCCTTCTTTGTTCTGGGCAGTGATCAATTCGAGAGGCGATCGATAATCCCAGAAACGCTAGTCAACACTGACTCAATTTCCATAGCCGTCCTTAACTCCAAAAGTCCAATTAAAGTTCACATATCCTCAAACTAATTTTCGAGAAACTCATTTGGCTTTGAAGGCTTTGAAATTGAGGATTCTCGATCAAGGAAGGTGTAGACGGAACTCTTTGGTGGTGGAGAAGCCTCGTCAAGTTCGTCGTCTCAGGTCGCTGCCCCAAAAAAGGTAATATCCTTATTTGAGTTTATACTCTTCTCTATAAACGATGTGCAAATGATTCTGGTTGTTGTTAGCTGTGCGAATAGTGATAATCGAGTGATACATGTTGGTTGATTG
>JAOTQR010000079.1:12071443-12091167 GCA_025774065.1 Solanum ossicruentum
AGATTTTTTGTGATTACTTTAAAGGGGCAAGATACCCGAGTTAACCATATTTTGTTAGATATGTTGGATTTTGGTACCGTTTGGTGGTGTGGCAAGGGTCTTTTAGTCACACACAATTTGGATTATCTCTTATATTCAAGCCTAGAGGTTAGTACCTAGCGGGTGTTTAGCCTATTACCTATGTCCGGGATGTAGCTAGCGAGGTTCCTTCTGTTGGCTCAATTCCTGAGGTTTGTGAATTTTTGGATGTATTTCTTACTAATCTACCTGGTCTACCCCAAAAAATATGATATCAACTTTGGTATAGATTTTGACTTGAGCACTAAGCCTATTTCTATTACACTTTATTGGATGGCCCCCATAGAGCTTAAGGAGCTCAATACTCAGCTTTGAGGTCTCCTAGATTAGGAATTCATTTATCACAGTGTATCCTCTTAAGGTTCTCCTATATTATTTATTAAGAAAAAAGACAAGACCATGCGGATGTGTGTTGATTACAGACACTTGAATAAGGTGATGATGAAGAACTATTACCATACGCATCATCTTGCTGACTTATTTGAACAGCTCTAGGGTGTTGTAGTATTTTCTAAGATTATCATGAGATTCGAATACCATGAGTTAAGTATTTGGGTAGCAGACATCCCTAAGACAACTTTTCAGACTCGTTATGGGCATTCTGAGTTCCTTGTGACATCATTTAGGTTTATAATGCCCCTATTACCTTTATGTATTTGGTCACCCTAGGTATTCAATCCTTATCTTTACCCCTTCATCATAGCCTTTATCGATATATTCTGGTATATTTGCAGAGCAAAGATGAACATGTGCAACACCTGAGGATTGTGCTCTAAACTTTGATAGATTAATGACTTTATACCAAGTTCTCAAAGTACGAGTTTTGGCTAGGGTTAATGACATTTCTAGGACACATAGTGTCCAAGGACAGCATCATGGTGGATCTGGTAAAGATAGAGACTATTTGTGGTCGAATTAGGACCATATCTGTTATAGAGGTTCGAAGGTTCATTAGATTGGCCGATTATTATAAGTATTTTGGTAAGGAATTCTCTACTAATACTAGACCATTGACTAAGTTGATTCACCAAGATATTCCATTTGTGTTGTTTGAGGAGTGTGAGACAATCTTTCAGAGGCTCAAGAAGTTCTTACCACTACTTCTATGTTGACCCCTCTAGTTGATGACAAGGGTTTTACAGTGTATTATGATACATCTGCTACTGGTTTAGGGTGTGTTTTGATGTAATATGGTCAGATGATAGTATATGCTTTGAAGTAGTTGAGAGTGCATGAGTTTAACTACCTCACTCTTGACTTAGAGTTGGTGGTGGTAGTATTTGCACGCAAGATTTGGAGGCACTATTTATGTGGCATTCATTTTTAGATCTACACTGGCTGCCACAGCCTCCGGTACATTATGAGTTAGAGAGATCTTAATTCTAGGCAGTGTTGCTGGATTGAGATGTTGGCAAACTATGACCTCTCTATTCTCTACCATTCGGGCAAGGCGAATACAATAGCGTACACCTTGATTCGAAAGGCTAAAGTATGGGTAACATAGCCTACTTGCCTACTGAGGAGTGACCTTTGGCTCTAGATATTCAATCATTAGCCAACTACGTGATCAAATCAGATATTTCAGAATCCAGGCGAGTATTATCCTTTGTCAAGATTCTGTCTTCACTATTTGATCAAATCCATGCCAAATAATTTGAGGATGAGTCATTGGCAACCCTTAGAGATCGGGTATCACAAGGTGGTGGTGGCTAGGCCACTATAGGCTCAGATGGGATTTTATGGTTTGCCGATCTTCTATGTAGTTCCTAGAGCTGGAGGTTTGATTCAGTTGATTCTTCATAAGGCAGATACTCTATTTATTTGTATACTGCAAAGATGTATTGAGATTTGAGGTAGCATTACTAGGAGAGATATTATTGATTATGTGCCCCGTTGCTTGAGTTATCAACAGGTAAAGATCGAGCATTAAAGGCTTGGTAGGGAGTTCTAGAGATTACCTATTTTCGAATGGAAATGAGTGTGTATCACCATGGAACTTATGATGGGATTGCCTTGGACTTCTGGGGGTATTTATAGCATTTGGGTCATTGTTGATTGATTTACCAAGTCGGTTCACGTTCTCCTAGTTTAATCTTTATACAATGCAGAGCAGTTAGCCTGTATTTATATTCAGGAGTTGGTTTGCTTACATGGGTGCCTATATTTATTATTTTAGATCATGGGTCATAGTTCACTTCTAGTTTCTCGAGGAATTTCCAAAGAGAATTGGATGATTGAGTTGGCCTAAGCACTACTTTTCACCCTCAAATAGGCAATCAGTCATAGTGCACTATTGAGGTCCTTGAGGACATGTTATAGGCCTGTGTGTTAGAGTTTGTGGTCACGAGGACCAATTTTTGCCTTTAGTGGAGTTTGCATACAACAACATCTACCACCAAGTATTCAAATGGCCCCATTTGAGGCCTTATATAAGCATTGTTGCATTCCTTTTGGTTGGTTTGAGTCTTCAGAGCCTAGGCTTCACAGTGTAGATCATCTTAAGAGAATTTGGCCAGGGTTTGAGTGATCCAAGATAGACTGAGGATAACTTAGAGCAGACACCAGGGTTTTGCTAATCATAGACATAATCCCTTATGTTTTGGTGTTGGTGATCGGGTGTTTTTATGAGTATTGCCCTCGAAGGGCGTGATGAAATTTTGGGAGTTGGGGCAAGTTTAGCCCTTGAAACACAGGACCTTTAGAGATTTGAGGAGCACTGGTGATGTTCAAAATCAAAAAAAATTGAACCAAACCAAAAATAAACAAACCGGCAATTATTTTTTATTTGGTTTGATTTTAGAAATTTCAAAATCGATTAAATTGATTTGATTTTGATTTTAACCAACAACCACTTCAAATCGAACCATGAATACCCCTAATCCTTTATATGACTTATTCTCTTTTAAACTTTAGTAAATCTGACAATACTATTCTTCTAATTTGTGTTTTTTTTTTCATTTATAGAGTATTTTTCTTCCACATATAATAGCTAGTTTTGCAGATTTACAAAAAACAATATCCAATGATATGAATTACATTGGTTCTTGATTTTAGAAAAAATTTTATAGTATCTTACACATCTTCTTTAATTTCATAAATTGTCTCTTAAATAAACATGTCAAAAAAATCTTCGTAATCTAATCATTTAATATTCACTTTCTCATAATTGGTTGGATCATGATCAAATTATATTTCACTTATAAGCATCTAACACTTTGTCTAAATTAGATCTTTTTGTTACATATCTTGCATCTAGTAAAAGCTTGAAGTTCCACAAATAATATAAAACGAAGACGAGTGATATTGTATTGTTTAGATTATGTTTTAATAAGTTATTTTGACAACTAATTAAGCTGTTTCATAAGGTTTTGTGTACCTGAATTGGTGTTTCCATCCCTTCCTTCTCCTAGACTAGGCAATAATATCTCCCTTATCTACATAAAAACAAGTATATAAGTTAATATTTTTTTCAAAGGTCTAAGCTTAGGTGGTATCAAGTTGTTAAGCCACACTATGAAGGTCTGGGAGAGAGTAGTGGAGATGAGGGTACGAAGAGTAGTATCTATCTTAGAGAATCAGTTTGGATTCATGCCGGGGCGGTCGACTACTGAAGCAATTCATCTTGTTCAGAGGTTAGTGGAGAAATATAGGGAAAGAAAGAAGGACCTTCATATGGTGTTCATTGATCTCGAGAAAGCATATGACAAAGTCCCAAGGGATGTCTTATGGAGGTTCTAGAGGTGAAAGGTGTCCTAATGGCATATATCAGGGCGATTAAGGATATGTACGATGGTGCCAAAACTCGAGTAAGAATGGTGGGAGGGGACTCAGAGTATTTTCCTGTTGAGATGGGACTCCATCAAGGATCTATGTTGATCCCTTTCTTGTTTGCTTTGGTGATGGATGAGCTGACGTGATCTATCCAGGAGAAGGTACCATGGTTCATGCTATTTGCAGATGACATAGTACTGATTGATGAGACTCCGACTAAAATTAATGATAGGTTAGAGGCCTAGAGACACGCCTTAGAGTCCAAAGGATTCAAATTAAGCAGGACAAAAACTGAATACTTAGAGTGCAAATTCAATGTTGAGATGGATGAACAAAACTTTGATGTGACGATTGCCACTCAACCTATCCCCAAGAGGGAAAACTTTAAGTATCTAGGGTCCATCATCTAGAATAGTGGCGATATCGATGATGATGTCACACATTGTATTAGGGAAGCATAGACTAAGTGGAGGCTTGCCTCTAGAGTATTGTATGACAAGAAGATACCACCTAAACTCAAAGGTAAGTTTTACAGAGTGGTGGTTAGACCATCATTGTTATATAGGGTGGAGTGTTGGCTAATTAAAAATGCACATGTTCATAAGATGCATGTCACAGAGATGAGGATGCTGAGATGGATGTATGGTCACACTAGGAGTGATAAGGTTAGGAATGAGACTATTCGGGGGAAGATAGAGGTGTCCGATAACATGAGGGAAGCGAGATTGTGTTGATTTGGACATATGCAGAGAAGGAGTCCTGATGCTCCTGTTAGGAGGTGCGAGAGGTTGGTTTTGGGAGCTAGACGGAGGGGTAGAGGTAGACCGAAGAAGTACTAGGGGGAGGTGATTAGATATGATATGGCGGAACTTGATCTCACTGAGGACATTACCTTAGATAGAAAGAAGTAGAGGTCGCGAATTAGAGTAGTAGGCTAATTGGTAGGGTTAGATGGAGGACGTATTTTTTATTTGTCATATATGTGTTAGTTTTATCATATGTACATATTGCCATGTGCTATTTATCGCTCTTTCTATTCCCTTCTCTTTCCTTTTTGTCATATTTAGTTCTTTCTACTTATGGATTTTGAGATGAGGGTTTCCAAGAAACAACCTCTCTACTTCTATGAGGTAGTGGTAAGGTCTGCATAAATTCTACTCTCCCCAGACCCCACTTGTGGGATTTTACTGGGTATGTTATTGTTGTTGTAAGCTTAGGTGGTGGTATTAATACTATTATAGGATTCAACCCAATAGACTATATTTAGGGAAAGAGGTATGAACTTACCCTTGTTGACCGGGAAGAACACTAATAAAATTCTTAATCTTGAGTCCTGAAATGGTAGAAAAATCAACAATGTTCAATCGAAGAGATCAAAGGGAATTCATCGATTCAACCATTCGAAAGATCTCTCCTAAGATTGACCTCTTTTCCAAATAAACCAACATTTCAAGATGTCAACATTGAAGAAGAAGCCCGATTTAGAAACTTGAACCTTCAAAGCTCCTTTCCTCAGCTGCTGAACATTGACAAACTTATCGGAGTAGCAACTAACTAGCAAATAGGGGAGAAGACCAACTGGTTACTTACATTTTTGACCATGGATCATTGGCTAATCAAGGAAAAAGGTGTAATGAAGGGTTTCCAGTAGAGAACTCTAGAAGCATGGCAACCCTTTCCACTCTCCTAATTTTATTTATTTATTTTTCTTTGTGTTTTGTTTTGGGCTTAGCGCTTTGGGCTAAGGTCTTTGAACATTTTCTTTCTAGAGGAACTTTTGAATATAGCCACTCAAAAATACCTTAATTATGCTCCATAGCTATTGTTTAGGTAATTACAATTCGTAACTATAGTTATAGCGGCATTTGTATAATTCGCACAACCTTTATATATTTTTATAGCTTGTTATTTGTATAGCGTTTGTGTATTTTCTATACAATTCGTGCATAGTATTAGCATAATTCGCTATACAATTCACAGTGTTTTATATATTTGCTATACAATTTAATTTGCATATGACTTTTATATAATCGCGCACAACGTTTTTATTGTAAAGACCGTCCAAGTCATTTCTATGGTTTTGCGATTGTTTTGTTGACTTTAGCATATGCATAATGACCTCAGGCCATTGGTGATTTGTTGGGACTATTGGGATATCTGTTGGTTGAGTTATTTGGGAGTTGTATGGATTTTTGAGTTAATCGGGAAGTTATAGTTGTAAAATGAGTTTTCGAGTAAAGCCATAGTACATGGCCTCAAAGTGGAATTCTGACGATTCCATTAGCTTAAGAATGATCGAATTAGGCAAGGGGCACACTCGGTACAATTATATCATAGACTGCAAATTTGGCCGCCAGAACGATTAGTAGTTGACTCAGTCAATGCCCTCGAGAATCGTGCCCCAAATGAGAATTTTGATAGCATGGTTAGCTTCAAACATCAATTTTTGTCTAGGATGACCCTACGTTTGATATCGGGGACTTTAGGATGTGATTTGACCCCCTAACCTTAGCGTAAGAAGCTCCATTAGAAATTATGACTGTACTGTTGGATCTGAAATGCTGAAATCCATATGATTTCATAGTTCACTTACAAAAATCAGAGTCCAAACAAATCCGAAACAGCAAAAAAAAAAAAGAGATTGAAAGGTTAGGGAAAAGGGGAGTGATGTGGCATGTCTTGGGGCTGCTATATGGCATGACCTATCACTGCCATGTGGCATTGAGATGGCAAAAGGGAGCAGCTGGCTATATATATATACATGTTTCCAGAAGATTATGTCTATATATATATATACATGTTTTCTTCAATTTTACATGAAAATTTTGAGACCATTTCTTATCAGGTTTGGGTGATTCAAAGGTCTACGTGACTTGAATTTTCAAAAGGAAAGCCACGGTGAAGTCAGATTCAGGATTCAACATGTATTTCAAGGTAAAACCACTGCTTTTTCACTTTTTATATATCAAAAATGAGTGAAACTTTTACATTGCGATCTCAGTCATTTCTCAATGTAATTAAGTGAAATTTGTGTCTAAATTATTCTATTAGTCAAGATAACGTTGTGGTATGGTTGGATCATGTTAATTTGGTTGTATGTTTGTAGAATTTGACTAAGAAGTTATGTAAGAAATTTTTCTCTATAAGCGATGTAACTTTATTTTTGAGTCATTTTTTTGTCTTCTAAGATCTATTTGCCCTCAATTTCTAGTTATGGACTTAGGGTGATGTAGGAATCATTTTACAGAAATTGTATCAGCATTTCGGGCATGGATCCTGGTTTTCCCCATTTTAGTCGTAATTGATGTAACTTCACATGTTTCTTGAGATTTTACAACCAAATCAGTCGTAATGATTTTGTGAATTATATTTTAACAACTGAGCAGAATTGAGAAGCGGGTCGAAGGGGAAAACCTTAGTTGAATTGGTTTGGGATGCAAGACGTCATCAAAATGCATGCGTATTTGAATTGGGATATATAGGAATGAATTGTTTATAGATTGAGTTGTGGAGTAGATGTTGCATATGGTTGTATGTGATTTGTATGTTGTATATATATGATGTTATGGGACGATAATTGTTGTATTGACGGTTGTGTTGGCTGTAGCTGTAATACTATCTGTGCTCTTACATTGTTTGGCTACAAGAAGGGCCTAAAAAGGGGTTGGATGGGCTGAGAACATGTGAAAGGTACATACACTAAGAATGACTCTTGTTTGTATGTGTGTGTGACTTGAGATTAGGGAAATATACTTGTTTATGAGGCTGACAAGTTATTACATGCTACCTTGTGCATTGAATTCTAGCATCTATACGTGTTCGAAGCACTTGTGGCTACCTAGATTATGGTAGATTTGCCCAATTAAACACGATTCTATGATGCCCTGTAGCTTATATGATCTTGTATACTGCTATTATTTTTTATGTACTTGTGCTACTAGTTAGTGACAGAAGAAACACACCATGTTCTAGGAACGGTTATAGTTATGCTCTTAAAGGAGCCTTGTAACCTTTGATACAAGATACGTTACTACTAAGCCACTAGCATGTTAGAGATAGGAGTGTGACCCCATTACTGAGGTGTAGGTTATGTCCAATAGGCTTCCTCGGCTATCTGTGATGAGACAGTCGCTACGTGGGTTAGTCTTGGAGGCTAATACCTGATTTTGAGAAGGGCACATTATTAGTGGGCCGGCGCATGGTTGTCATAGGAGATATCCTTTGTGGTTGTTGGACTATGATATGATCTTGGTGGGTGTCATCCTTCTTATTGTCTAGCCTCTTGGGTCTTAGCATAGGTTATACCGACACTATCCTATAAGTTATTTTACACAGAGAAAAGACCTATTGAGTGCCGAATATGGGCTAGTGCCCTGGGACAGGCATGTGTTTTGACTTGACTCGTACCTTTATGAGTGTGTATAGATCGTTGCTATTAAGATACGATGACCAGGAAACTGTGTATTGATTATATGTCGTATTGTGGCCTAATTTTGGTACAAATATGACTTTGCTGGGTTTGGTTGTCTCACATACTTATGATATACCATGATTATCTATGTTTACACTGGGCACTCGTGAATGACGAGGTTATGGTACACTTGGCCTTTGTTTTTGTTTTTTTTTTTAAATTAATTATGGGTGTGGCCCATTTTATTGATTGAAAAGGGAAATTAACCGTTGTCCATCAAGCCCAAGACCCCTTGGCCATACAAATGCCCTAAATAGTAGGACTTTCTAGATACTTGTTTAGATATCCTAATCCTTCTAGCATAAGCTTCCAAATGCGGTCGTTCTCGCTTCTTCATGTTCTGGTGATGTTCTTCATCATCCGAGTGTTGTTCTTGTGAGTATTCTACCTCTAGATCTGTACTAGCTTGGGCTATTTGTTGTCTCAGATGTTTCCGCTCTTCCAGTGCTCCCTTCGATGGACCTCCATGGATGTGCCATTCCCATTTTGAGTGTCGTTTCCCTATCTCCTTGAAAGTGACCATGTATGTATCTCCCCATTTTCTTATCTGTTTTTGGTTGTGTTTCACTACTGACCCAGACCTACGGCGACAGGGACTGGTGGATTGGGCACCATGAAGTTGGTGCCTTTGGTCGTTACTGTCATGCCTAGTCCGTTTGTCCTTGATCTGTGAGTGTGTCCCCTTACTCTTGACTTCTCCACATTTTTGATTTCTCACACTGAGGTGCCTATCTTTTAGGAATGATACCTTCACTAGGTGGTTCAGATCATGGTGATGGCTATTTTTGTACCTAACACCCATTTTTGACGGATGCAAGGTTCTAAGCCTTTTACTCCCACACGTTATAGACTTCTAAATTAGCTGTGCAATTTGCTAATGTGCCTTTGTAAATTAAATATGGCATTGTAATTCCTGCTACGATCTTCTGTACCTGCATCCCTTTGTGCTGATCTAATATGGTCATGTTATGCATGCTTCCCACCATTAGGCTTAACTGATATCCTTAAAAAAGGTACTTGACTTTTACTTGGCCTTTGTTGGCACGACTCCATTGTGATTTTTATACATATAAACTCTGATGTACTGCTGATAGTTGTTATGCACTACTTCTTTCCATCTGATGTTAGGTTATCTGTCTTATCTGAGTGAGATGGTAGATTGTGTGGTTTAATGGGGATGATTCTATCGAGAAAGATAGTATGTTTAGGGGATCTGGATCCAGATAGGCTAGAAAAAAGAATGATTGGTTTTACACTTTGAGACCTAGATGATGCACCCCTGTAGTTTAAGTCTCCAGTTGCTACGTCCGAGTGTTTGAGATCCTGGGTGACGCACCCTGTGGTCCCATTCTCCAATGGTCATATCTGAGTGTCCGAGACGGGGGTGTCGATTCTAAGGAGGTTCGAGCATTTGCCATTACTTTGGAACTGAGGTCCCATTGACTAAACTTTGGGGGGCTAAGCCTCATTGATTGATATTTTGGGTCGACGACCCCAGGAATTCCACTTTAGGGTGAGGCCCGATGATTGATATTATGAGTTGTGACACATTTGTTATGCGAGGGGGATACTTTCTCCTATGGGGATACATCCCATCATTACGCATGTATATTTTGGATCAGGTGCCATGTGTTGGCATAGGGTCGGGGACCCTATTGTGATGTGATTAATTGGGCTGAGGCCCATAATTGATTACCCATGGATCCACACTCCTATTCACACCTTGATTGTGCGTGGGTGTGCCTTCTAGGCTTATGGGGGCTCAGGGGGCATTCAGGCTTAGACACTAGGGCCTTACATCTATGTACAACTGACCTATGATCATGTGATATTTGGAGTTGGGTTCTATTATGATTCAGTTGATCAATTTGTGTATGGGTGTACCTTTTAGGCTTATGAGGGGCCTAGTTGGCGTATAGGTATAGATATTAGGGCCTTGCACCAACGTACATCACTATGCCTCACTTGGGGGCAGTTCTGGTATAAGCTGTCACAGTTTTTGTTACTTCGTATCGATGTTCCTCATTTGGGTTGGTTCAATTTATCACCATTCTTCACCTCGATTGGTTCAGTTATGGTTCGAGGGTTCTTGGATATGCTTATGTCTTGATCTGAGTTCGTTTTGTTATATTGTTGCAGTCTCTATATATTTGGGCTTTATATATGTTCACTATTTTACTCGGTTGGCCGATCATACTTATCGAGTGCCTCTTTTTGGTACTTATCCCTACTTCTGCATCTTCCCATGGTGCAAGTTCAGGTTCTAGTGGGGGCCACTGAGTTCAGGGGATTCGAGAGTGCAGGAGACTTCTTGGGTGAGCATCGGTAGCTCTGGCTTCGTCGCAATCTCCTTTCTCTTGATGACCATCTTTTACTTTTAGACATTGGCCTTATATAGTAGAATTATGTATTTGTAGGTGCACTCTAGTTTGTTTATTCTTATCACTATGGTTATTGATATATGTATATGGTGATATCCTTGTGTCAATTGTAGCTATGTACAATTGACTTTTGGGTTTTGGGTAGGTTTTGGTTATTTATATTGTTGTGTTGGCTATGTCTGACTAGCGAGCTAGGACAGGTACCATGTGGGTTAGGTAAATTAGCTTGCCTGTAGGTGAGATCTAACAAGCGTCATCATGACTGGTATAAATCGCGCAAATTATACAAAACTCAAACTGTAATTACCATTAAATGTTTGTCACGACCGTAATTAATTCGAAGTATTAATTAACTAGTATATGTTTGATTATCCTCATAATTTTTCCTTTTTTCATTCAATAAAATGGGCCTTCCAGCCCTTTAAATTTTTTAAAAAGTAGAATTCTTAGGAATCTCATAAAGTAAGGAGCTAATTACATTTCATCCCTACGTTTTTGAATTTACAAAAAATTCTTACTTTTGGTGAAATTCGGATATATTCTCGAAACGTTCTTACATCACATCTCGATTTCGGATACATCTCTCAACATTCCGATACATTACCCTCAGATCATTTTTGCTAAACATTCAAGTAATGAAAACGTTAGTTGTATATTATTTGATTTGAAAATTTACATTGGTACTCCATGTAGTTATTCAGTGATGATGTAATGACTCTAGAGGTTATTTGAAAATTTTTGTAAAATTGTTATTTTACCCCTCCTGATAATTGCGTCCAACCATCTTTGGTCCATTTGTGTGATTGGTTTTGGAATTTCAAATTTGTTGATAACTTGAGAAATTTGAGAGTTTTTAAATTTTAAAGGTTTAAGTTGTTCAAAAGTAGCTTTTGGTATCAATCGGAGCTACGAGATCTCTGAATGAAATTTCGTCAATTCCTTCAACATTAGAATATAAGAATTGGTCTATGACCATCATCATTTTTCAAGTTTGGAGTTGTTTTGTGAAATTGAAATCCTAAGTTGGAACTTCGAGTTAAATTTTATCAAGATTTGACTTTGGTCAATATCTTGAGTTCGGATATTCGGATCAGATTTTTTATGATTTCATTGGATTCAAGAGGTAATTTAGAACTAGGAAGGCTTTGCCATAATTGTTGGAAGTTTCGAGGGTGGTTTGATTTTTTTGAACCTTAAGTTCAGTTTAATTGCGACTAATCGAATTTTGAATCAGAGAGACCTCAAATTGGACACTGATAATTTCATTGGGTCCAAAACATCAAAAGTATTTGGGTAGCATATATGATTTGTGTATATAAAATCCCTAATGAATCCCAGGTCTAATCGGAGTTTGGGTCATATTTGGTTTTTGGTGCAGGTCCCTTTCTCTTTCACGTTCATGACCCTTGTTCTATGTTCGTGATGAAGCTTCTTTCGGTGCTTCATGATCGTGAGTTCGTGACAACTCCCCGCGTTCGCAATGAGATCTTTTGTTCATCATGATCACGGTTACTGGCCACATTCGCGATGTATATTTTCTCATGAGATTCGCAATCACGCGTGTTAGTGGCCTGTGATTGTGATGAATAATTTCAGCCTATACAGTGTTAACTTCGAAAAAATTTATTTCATTTTTCACATTCCACCGTTTTTAAATATTTGGAGCTTTGGGAAGGCGATTTTTGAAGCAATTTCTTAGGGAAAATCATTGAAGTTCCTTTATTAATTTTAAATTATTTTCCACTAATTTCAACTTCCAAAACATTTCAAAATCAAAATCTCAATGTGAGTTTTTGAGTTTCTCTTTCGGATTTTAAAATCAATAATTTCATGATTTCAAAGTTGTTGCTCAATTTTGATGGATTTTTCAACCACGAACTCTTCTTGATGTGTAGAACTCAATTATTTTAAGAAATTTCAATTTTATCCTTGTTATTTTCAAAGAATATTTTGATGATTTTTGCCTCGAATCTCAAATCTTGCAGTATAGGTATTGCTGGACTCCATTTGATGATTTTTTTTCTATTTTTGGTAGTTGGGGACCATTTTGGTGTCAACTTTTATAGTTGATCATCTTCGAGAGGACAACTTGTTTTAGATTTGGTAGTGAGATCATGTGTTCCGAATCACCATCAGATCTATCTTTTGTCTTTAAGTCTTTGTTACTATTTGGAGACTGTCTTATATTTATCTTTCCTGTGGACAGAGCATAGCAAAGGAAGACACAAAGTGAGCTTGGGTTACAATGTCACAAACAAGGCTCTAGGAATCCTCAACTAGCCTTGGAGGCAAATATGGAAAGTCAAAGTTTCACTCAAGGTGGCTGCTAGCAAAGGAAGCAATACTCACACATGAGAACCTCAAGGAAAAGAGACAACATTCTAGTGACACATCGTTGTTTATGTGGGAAAGCAACTAAGACAGTCATTTGTTCTTACACTGCAAAATCACTGATCAACTGTGAAAGATTTTCATCAATCTCAGAGACATTCAATGGATGATGCCTAGCATGATTGTTGACACTCCCAAGTTGAGAAGCAGCAAGAATTTGAGCAAAGAACAAAAGTTATTGGAAGACTATTCAAGCATGCATCTAGTGAACTATTTGGAGAGAAAGGGATGCTAGAAACTCTTGAGGGTAGAAACAAATCCCTACAGATGATCAAAAATTGATTGTATTCTGTTATTATATTTTTGGTGTACAAAGAGCTCTGTTGTAGATGCTGAAACAATCCTAGAAGTACAAGAATCTTGCTAGGCAGGCTGCTTATTCTATTCTTACATTGTCATACTTGTCTGTAAACCGATTTTCAATACTACCTAAGTACTGATATATAATACAAATTGTTACCTTCTCAAAAAAAGAAAACACGTAAAAACTAAATCCATTCTCCCTACTATATCATCAATATTTAATGAAAGCACACAGTTTTCTGACCATTATGAACAAACATGGACAAGAAATACTCCATACAAATGTTATATTTGCCTTGTCATAATAATAATACAATAGTGAAGAGAAAAGAGAAAGGGGATTTTGGAGCCCCATTATCGTGCATTTCCGACATGCATGCAAAGAATGAATACATAACAATGGTAAACATACTAACAAGACAAGTAATCATTATCATGCTGCTGCAGATTTCTTATTCTCATTGTCATAGATATTTAAAGCCTGAAGCAACTTTGGCCATGACTCTGGAATTCCACCAGGGAGATCAAACTCCAATAGCTTCCCCTGTTTGCGATAGAAGTCCTCCACTGGTTGGCTCTGCAGGAACAACATAATGCCCGAGCATTAGTAAGTTACAACAACAGCATACGCAATGTAATGAAGGTTTGAAGAAGGTAGATGTACGCAGAACTTATCCCCCTACCTTTGTGTGCAAGGATTTAGAAAGGTAAATTATGAATGTGGATGTACCACGGTAGCTAACTGATAATTAAGTTTGAACTATCTTGTCCTAAAACAAATCAGGATCTGGAGAGGAAAAAAACAGAACTACAGGAAATACAACATCAGGTTAATAACCAAGGCACAAAAGAAATGCACATCCTGACAAAAGAGGCCACTTTTGAAGGATCACATGCAAGAGCAGCTCCAGCACAATCCAACCAATCAACTACACTTCAACCCAAAACTAGTTGAGATCGGCTAAATAAAGGACAGGAATATGAGTATCTCAACGCCACTTTTGACTGTATACAGATGTCAAAAACAGTTATTATCCTTTGATTTTACGTACTACAAAACATTAAATTTGAGTAAATGATTCGATGAACTGCTTGCAAACACCTCATAATTGCTCAGAATTATGATTTCTTGAGTTGTGAATGGCACAGATTTTTGTTGTCTATGGAAGTGTGAAGAAGCTGTGATGTAGAAATGGGGTCTATTCACCACTCAACTTCATGAAGAGAACACTCGCACAATGTGAAATGATAAATAAGAAAAAAGTAGATCAATACCATTTCATGGTAAATGCGGAGGCGTTCCTTCACAACATTTTCAGTGTCATCAGACCGTGTAATAAGTTTGGCTTCACAATGCGGAGGAGGGAGAAGGGGAGGCATGTACATTCTAGTTTCGCCATCATCACCCTTCATATCAATGCACGCAACATTGTAATTGCCTCCACACTCGCTACAAGTCCTCCTTCCCAAGCACTTGGCAATCAATGCATCTTCCCGGAGCTTCAAATTAATCACCAAGTCAATATCTGTCACTCCCTCTAAGATTTCCTAAATAACCAAACAACACATAACAGGATCAGAGAAATGTCATCAATCTTGTCAAAGGAGGAGAAAACTTGACTAATTTCAGTGCATAAAGTAGCTTAGCCACTACCAGAGTGCAGTACTTACACTGTTGAAAATACATTGCTAGGAGCTGTACACATATCAGATCTGTTTCATCTCTAGATCCAATTATAGAGGACATAAACTTCCATATATAGAAACCATGGGCTGCAGAACGCTTCAATTGTAGTAAAAGTTTTTATTGGCATAAAAACCAAAAAGTTATAGGCCAGAATAGGTGAACCCAGCAAGTCCAAAATATATAAATAATTTAGCCTTCAAACTCTAGACCATAAGTTTCAGCATTTGCTCATGGATTCTAATTTGTTACCAGAATTTCACAATCATATCAGTTATTCTGACGATAACAAAGATATGATCTGACAGACCTCACCTAGAAATAACAGATATCGGGGAGCCATGAGTCCACATCATAGTATCAAAAAGTAGAAGAGATTGAGAAGTAATACAGGTCCATGATACCACAAGAAGTTGACTTTATTAAGCTGGAGAAAGCAAGCAATAGAAGAGACATAGCTGGGAAAGAAAGGAATGCTTGTGTTGGGAACTTTTGGTGCCAAGAACTAGGGAAACAAAGATGTGTCATCCACTAAACTGGTGGAGACACTCCAGCAAGCAGCCCTAGACCCTACAGGAACTTTATTACACTAGTGAACACTGAAGACATCATGTCCTGACATTGCGTAAAAGAATGCCAAAAGATAACTGGTCCTACCTCTACTTTACACATTACAGCCTCCTAAAGTCTCAGTAAATTATTACATTAATGTTCATCGTGTTCAACTTTTTCCCTTCAGATAATTGATTCAAACTATGTGCATCAACCCCAAAACAGTCATCAGGAGAGCATTATGACTTTCTCCTTAGGCATACACAATTAAGGGATATCAGCTCTAATGTCACCAACAGTTTCTCACTGCCCCAGGGGAAAAAGAATAGTGAAGTTCCTTACTTCCTTTCATTTTATTTTTTTTGAAGGAAAGGAGTAGGAATAACAAAAAATATAAAATCCCTCGATTGAGATGCGGGTTTCACACCAAAATTCTGCAATAAAATTGTTTTATGCTTAGTTAAATAGAAGTTTCAAATGGGGGGCCAGATCATGGATGCAATCCTAATTGCCGATGAGTGACCTAAAGACAGGTATCTTATGCAAACTGGATACCCAGAAAGCATATGATCACTTGAATTGGAACTTCCGCATCCATATGTTTCAAAGAATGGGGTTTGGCACAGAGAGATTATGTGGATCAAACATTGCAGCAGGACTCCAAATGGTTTCTTTCTTTCTCAGAGGGGACTAAGGCAGGGGAATCCCCTCTCCTTTTCTATTTAGTTTAGCAATGGAACGAATGAGCAACATGCTAAACACAACAAAACTGAGGGAATGGATAAGGGGATTCCAGACAGGTGAGGAAGATAGTCAGGAAAAAACACATCTGCAATATGCAGATGACATGACACTTCAGTTTTTTGTGAAACACAGGAGGAAAAAATTGATGCTGAGAGTGATATTCATCATTTTTGAAGCAGTGTAAGGAGTCCACATTAACTGGGGAAAGAATTTCATCGACCTCATTAATGAAGAGAAACAATTGGTATATCTGACAGAGAGATTAGGTGGTAGAATAGGGGATCTTCCAACCATATACCTTCGCATGCCTTTGGGTGCCAAAAGTAAATCAAAAGGGATATGGAATGGAGTGGTGGAAAAATGTAAAAAGAAGCTAACAAATTGGAAGAATCAACATTTGTCCATGGGAGGTAGGTCGACTCTTATAAAAGTTTACTGGATGCACTTCCCTCCTACATGATGTCCAAGTTTCCCATCCCAGATAGTGTGATCAAGAGGCTAGGTAGTGAAGACAAGAAGAAGTTCCACCCGGTAAAAGGGGTGGAGATAACACTCTGCAAGTAGGAAGAATGGGAAAAAGAAAAATCAAAAGAAACAGAATCAAAGTTTGATGATGAAGAAGCTATAGAAGTTTACATCTTGTGAAGACGTGGTATGGAAGGATGTTATCATAGCTAAATATGGAATGGATGATAACTGGATGGAAAACATGGGAACAATACATACGGATGCGAGCAATTAGGAACTTGTGGCCATTAATGCGATCCAGTATTAGCTTCATGGTTGAAAATGGACTGAAGGTCTCATTTTGGAATGATCAATGGATTGGGAACACACTCTGAAACAACTTTACACTGACCTTTATTCCCTATGCCAAAAACAGCAGGCAACAGTTGCTAAAATGTGGACTGGACAAGCATGGAATCTGCATTTCAGAAGGCATCTGAATGATTGGCAGATGGGAGTGTATTGCTTCTTTCCATAACACAATGGCAGATTTTAATAATCTAGTAGAGGAAGGGGATAGACTGGAGCAGGAAAAGGACAGCACAGGTATTTTCTCAGTCAGTTCAGCATATAAGGATCTAAATTCAACAGAATCAAGAGGCTGATTGACCATGAAAGATGATTTGGAATCAAAGATTCCTTATAAAGTGAACTGTTTAATCAGGCTTTTAGCTAAAGAAGCAATGCTGACACATGAGAATCTGAACAACAGGGAAATTTAACCTCTGTTCTAGGTGCTTTCTTTGTGGAGAACAGGCTGGACAATCAACCATATCTTTTTACATTGATGTGGACAGATCAGTTGTGGAGAATGTTACGTCTGAAGAAGATTGAACGGGTGGAGCCAAGAAACATAAAAGGTCTCTTTAACTGCGGGAACAAGGTGGAGAATGGAGCAAAAAATGAGAGAGATGGAGGATTGTCCCTGCTTGCATTTGGTGTAAGTCTGGAAGGAAAGGAACAGGAGATGCTTCGAAAACAAGCAGAACAACTTACAGGACTTTAACATGAACTGCCTAGCTTTGTTTTATTTTCGGTGTAAACAGAAACTAATAGCTCAAATAGAAGACATTTTTGATGTTTTAGACTACTTATAGGAGCAATTGATAGAGGCACATGTTATAAGTTGTAATACTTTTGAAGGGAGACAACATTTTTTGACGTAGTGTACTTGTGGATAGATAGGCTAATGTTGTGAGTTGTAATACTTTTGAATGGGACTACATTTTTTGATGTAGTATACCTGTGAATATATAGATAACATTTTTGAGCATTAGTTCTAAACATACTTGAGCTCTCCCTCCTTGCAATGAGTTTTGTCACGTCATAGACATGGTACATTATGATGAAAATATCCAGAACTCTCTCTCAAGTCTCAACATATGAAGTGCAGCAACCAACAAAAAATTATTGTATAGAAAATTATCCTGGTCACAAGATCTGCAGTCATGCGTTAGGCAACAAGTGGACTACATTCTCTAATAGTTCATTTTACTTCCTTTTGATGAGTTGATTCCCTGACATGAAGTTTTTGGCAGCTTCCACAAGTTTAGAAATTGAACCAATCCCACAAACATTGGTGCAGTAATCAATAATACAGACAACATAACATCACATAAAGCAATTGAGAAATAAAAGATTGGTTAAGAACCAATAGCAAAATTCTACCAAATAAAGAACTTAAGCTTCTACTTAAAACAGAGGATATAACAGCCTAAACAGAACAAGAAAACCCTAAGGTTGGTGACTGTTAATATCACTAACACAATATGTTGAACTACATCACGAAAGCTTTCCAAAACTAAAGTATCCGCAGTCGTATTGCCATTTAAGCTAAAACCAAAGAGAAAAACTCCCAAACTAGTTAACACTGATAACAAAATGATATTCCAAATGTTTCTCCATGTCCATAAGTACTAAAGCAAGGACATTTAGTTCTTAGATTGTACTTTACTGTGTTCTCATACTAGTCATACAAACTCAAAGCAGCAGATAAACACCGATGCCTCAAAGACTCTAATTTTAGTTTTCAAAAATTGATAACTGTCGAAGACTAAAATTTTTCTATCAGACGAGAATTAGAATGTATCCTCCACTTTGTAATTCCACCTTTATTACCAGGAGACAGTTCTCTAGGCCCTGGAGATAATACTACTAGGTTTATAACTGTTAGCAAAATTTCCAGCTGATGCTCATAGAAAATTAGCAACAAAACGGTTTATGCCAGTCAAACAATCAAAGCATGTACACAATGCCTAATTAAGTAGAAGAAACTATGGATGATATTTGAGAGCTGGTAAAGCCTTTTAACTAGGTACATCTTCGAAGAGGTTAAAGTTAGTAAAGACTACCTAGTTACGGAAAACCTAGTGAGGACATAATTCACAACTTTCAAGGCCATTACTTGCATTGACGTCAGAAAAAATAATAAGCAATATCAAAAAGTTTCTAGCAGCAATTAAAGAGATCATATAAAATAATGCACATGGCTGTTAAAACACACCACAAATTTTAACAGTAATTGTAGCAAGTTGAAGACTATTTAACTGTGGCCAATGTTTCACAAGGTCTCTCTCCCAATTATCAGGTGTCACTAGAAGAATCAAGAAACAACTAACATGACACACTTTGGCCAGATATTTGCTCTTATTAGCTCAAACATTTGCCCTTATCTCCATAAATTTCATCTACATAAGAAACATAAAAGAATTGGCTAAAATATCTGATGAACATATTATTCAGTTCAGCATTTTGCTCTTCACAGAAACTTTGAAGTAAAATACAAGTAAAAAGTATCTCATGCAAGATGAAGTATTATCTGCTTAGGATTTAATCACCTCAA
>JAOTQR010000079.1:12103561-12115792 GCA_025774065.1 Solanum ossicruentum
AAGATACCACCTAAACTCAAAGGTAAGTTTTACAGAGTGGTGGTTAGACCATCGTTGCTGTATGGAGTGGAGTGTTGACCAATTAAAAAGGAACATGTTCAGAAGATGCATGTCGCAGAGATGAGGATGCTGAGATGGATGTATGGTCACACCAAGAGTGACAAGGTTAGGAATGAGACTATTCGGGAGAAGCTAGAGGTGACCCCGATGGCCGAAAAGATGAGGGAAGCGAGACTGCGATAGTTTGGACATGTGTGGAGAAGAAGTACCGATGCTCCTGTTCGGATGTGCGAGAGGTTGGTTTTGGGAGATACTCGAAGGGGTAGAGGTAGATTGAAGAAGTACTGGGGGGAGGTGATTAGACATGATATGACGGAACTTGATCTCACTGAAGACATGACCTTAGATAGAAAGAAGTAGAGGTCACGAATTAGAGTAGCAGGCTGATGGTAGGTTTAGGTGTTTTTTATCATGTGTTCGCATTATCTGTCATATTATGTGTTAGTTTTATCTTATTTACATACTGCGATGTGCTATTCATTATTAGTCGTTCTTTCTGTTCCCTTCCTTTCCTTTCTATCATATCTAGTTCTTTCTGCTTACGGGTTTTGAGATGAGGGTTCCCAGGAAACAGCCTCTCTACTTCTACGGTAGTGGTAAGGTCTGCGTACATTCTACCCTCCCCAGATCCCACTTGTGGAATTTTACTGGGTATGTTGTTGTTGACACTCCATAGCATGAATTTAACATAAAAAACTTTTGATTTGACTAGTCAAGAAAACATATCAAGAACCCAAAAGGCTAGAGCTTTCAGCTATGGAAAGGCTTAGCAAGATGCTAGGAAAAGCCTGACAATTGAACTGGATTTAGGGATTCAATGTTGGTTCAATTACTTGTAATCCAGTCATGATCTCGCACCTATTGTATGCTGATGATACTTTGATTTTTTGTGAGGAAGATATATCTCAAATTCTATAATTTTGGTTTGCATATCAACAAGTAGAAGAGCACTGTCTACCCAGTAAACACTGGTTCGCAACATTGATGAGATTGGCTGGAATCCTCGAGGGCAACATTGGGACACTATCTTGTTCTTATTTGGGTCCTCCTTTCAGGCCAAGTCCAAAAGTTATGACATCTAAAATCTATGTTGCTCGGACTCTTCAAAAATGTCAACGAGTGCATATCGGATTCTCCAAAAGTAATGTATTTTTGGAGAATCCGACACGTGCGGAATCAAATGAAGAGTCTATGCAACTTAATCTGGAATGAAGTGGAGAAATTTGACAAAAAGGACTTGCTTCATAGCAGTTGCAATATTTTCCAATTGGGGGGTAGACTCACTCTCATTAACAGTGCGCTCGACAACATACCCACCTATTTCATATCATTATTCCCTATCCCCCCAAAGTGTGCTTGATATACTGGACAAGATTAGGAGAGACTTCATGTGGGAAGGTAATAGCAGCTCACAGAAATTCCATCCCGTTGAACGGGACAAGGTTATAACGCATAAATCCAAGGATCAAGACCTATCCTTGCATAACAAAGCTTTCCTCATGAAGTGGCTTTGGAGATGCGGAACAGAGGAACACAGTTTAGGAACGATGTAATCAAGTCTAAACATGGATCAAAGATTTTTGGAGCATAAAAACAACCAATGCTCCTCATAGAGTTGGACTTTGGGACATATCAGTAGTCTGGGGACTGAATTTCTTCTGAATGTTCTATTCAAGCCAGGTAATGGAGCACACATCAAGTTTTGCAAGGACAATTGACTAAGTGGCATACCTCTGATGGTAGACTTTCCTAACCTTTTCAACATCGTTGTGGGCAAGAACTCATCTCTCGCTCAATACAGGGCTAATAATTATTGGGATGTGCACCTAGGAAAAGTCGTTCAAGACGAAGAGATGGAAAGTTTGATGGAGTTGCTAGCAAAAATGGAGTCTTTTAACAGTAATTAAGATGCCCCTGACAGTATGAATTAGGGGAGCAAGGGCACTTTCACTGTTAAACAATGCTACATGCAACTGTGATTGCAAAACCAAGCCATTGACGCTTGGCCTTGGAAGTTGATTTGGAGGACCAAACTTCCAATAAGGTTATTGTTTGAATAGGAATAGGAATATATAATTCTACTTAAATACGAATAGGAATAGTATGTAGTGTCTTACTTGATAAATAAGGTCCATGAATAGGGTCTTTAGGTAATAATATATATACGCAATTCAATAATATTTTCTCCTGTATTTCTCATATGGTATCAGAACACCGGTGAAAAAATTCAAGGGAAGAAACAAGTCACTATGTATCAACTTTCGATGGTTGTTGGGCATGATTTGTGTCATCTTTTATTCTGTGGGTCTTGTGCGAAAACCAACACCACCACGAGGCTTGGAGAGCTTAGGTGACCAAACCCCAACCAAAACCATTAAAAAACATCACCCCACATGCTCTCATGCGCCGATCAGATGTGACAATTTCGGGTGAGATCTGGTTCACGTGTTGGTGCATGAGGGTTGTTCCAGTCGATTTTTTGATCAATTTTTTTCCTGTTGGGGTCGTCCACCATTCCGATCATACTTGTACAATTTTTGACCAGATCTGATCACCAAAATTAAGGATCCAGTGATTTTCAAGCTGTTTCCGACAAGATCTGGATTTTTCAACAACCAAATTCGTGTAATCAAGTATCTCTTGTTGTTTCCAAGACAAATTTCACAGAATATCTTCTGGGTGTGATGGTTTTGGTTTCAAAATATGGGGATCAGAAGTTCAAGCCCTATATCACCTCAAAACCATTAATGGAAAGTTCAAAGTATTTAGCTTAGGCTCCTTCGGTTGAGTTATGATGCAAGGGTCAAGGTGTCCAAGATCACTTAATAAATAATGTTTGCGTGGTAGATGAAAAGGCAAAGGCTAATGAGAAAATGCAAAAGCCAAAGCATAATAAGGGAAAGTGGATGCTCAATTATGCAGCCTCTTATGGTGCTATATTGATTCTAAGTTGATGCCCTTATTTCGCCCATTATAAACATGTTATACAGTTTAGGAAAAAGCATGTGCTTTATACAGTAAAGACATCTCGATTCTATGATGTGATATCTTAAATGACCAACTTAAAGAATCAGTTATCCCACATGTCTATTTACTTGGGACAGGTACAAGCAGTAATGGAGGAATTTGAAACATTGATGTCAGTCACTATGGGTGTGAAAAAACAATAAGAACAAAAGCAGACATTGTTTCTAGTTGTTACACTTGCCGACTTCCTACCAACCATGGTCCAGTGTGTGATCAGATTTTAGCTAGTCCTACCATTCCTACAATTGATGAATTATTTTCTCTTCTACTTCTCCTGCATCTTGTCATTTAACTAATAGAATGTCCTCATCTTCTATTTAGAATCAGGTTCCACATCCCATATTGTTTCCTCTGTCACATCTCTACTCTGTACCCCCTCGTGTCTTTGGGAACACATGATTTGTTCATAACTTAACTCCAAGAAAAGATAAATTAACCCCTCGTGCTCTCAAATATGCCTTTCATGGTTACTCTTGAGTTCAAAAAAGGTATCATTGTTATTCACATGATCTTCATCGATACCTTATTTCCAATGATGTCACACTCTTGAATCTCAACCTTACTATAAATTGATGTCTCTAAGGTCTTACCCATACTTCAGGTCCTACCTGTATCAACTTTTGAGGAATCTACAGTTACTTCTACATCTCCGGTTGTAGTGCCACCTCTCTTGACTTATCATTATCGTCCATGTCCAGCAATAGTTCCAGATGATTCATGTCAAGCACCAGAATTTGCTCCTACTTCGGACTTGCCTCCTCCTAGCCAAACAATCACATTTCAAAAAGATATATGATCAACTCGAAATGCTAACCACATTGTACATTTTTGAGTTATCATCGTGTCTTATCACCAATGATGCCTTTGTATCATCATTGTCCTCTATTTTCATTCTCTCGTTTTGAATGGAGGCCGGTGATGATTGATGAAATGTCTACTTTACATACGAGTGGTACTTGAGAGCTTGTCTCCTTTCTTGCAGGTGAATCCATTGTTGGTTGTCATTGGGTTTATGTAGTAATACAGTTAGGTTGATCTACCTAAGGCTTGCCTTGTTGCCAAAGGGTATACTCAAATGGTTGGGCTCCATTGTAGTAATACTTTCATCCATCGATAAAATAGCATATGTCCATCTTTTTCTGTCTATGATTGTTGTTTGTCATTGGCCTCTTCATCAATTGGACATTAAGCATGCTTTTTTGCATGATGACCTTGTGGAAGAAACCTATATGGAGCAACCATATGATGTTGTTGCTCATATGGAGTCTAGTAGCCTTGTATATCGATAGCATAAGTTACTCTATAGTCTGAAACAGTCTCCTCGATCCTGATTCAGAAAGTTTAGCACAATAATTCAGGAGTTTGGCATGACTTGTAGTGAAGCTGATCACTTTGTATTTTATCGACATTCTGCACCAAATCTGTATATTTATTTAGTTGTTCACGTTGATGATACTGTTATCACTGGTAATGATTAAGATGGTATCATTAATTTGAAGCAATATCTCTTTAAGCATTTCATAACTAAAGACCTTGGTAGACTGAAGTATTTTCTAGGTATTGAGGTTGCTCAAACTAGATAAGGTTTTGTTATTTCTCAACACAAGTATGCCTTAGACATTCTTGAGGAGACAAATGATAGGATTTAGGCCTATTGACACTCCAATAGATCCGAATGTTCAACTCCTTCTCGGATATGCAGAGCCATTCAGTAATCCTGAAAGTTAGAGATGGCTGGTGGGAAAGTAAAAAGATCCCGCAATGAGATCGATGTGTGGACATACGAAGAGTAATCAGATGAGGAATGAGGTTATTCAGGAGAAAGTGGGAATGCCTCTTTGGCAGACAAGATGAGAGAAGTGAAATTGAGATGGGTTGGGCATGTGCAAGGAGGAATATCGATGCTCTAGACAGGAGGTGCGAGAGGTTGGATTTAGGGGTTATAAAAAAATGTAGGGGTAAATCAAAAAAGCATTTAGGAGAGGTGATTATATAGGACATGGTGCAACTTCATATCATCAAGGACACGATATTAGATAGAAAGGGGTAGAAGTTGCGTATTACGGTAGAAGGTTAGTAGGGGTAGGTTGTTGCTTTGCCTTGTGAGGGTTTAAGGTTTATCACAAGATTAGTCGTGCCATTATAGTTGTGCTGTTACTGCTCTTCGATTATTTTGCTACTTTTACTATTTTTTCTTATAGAATTGGCATTGCTCTTCATTTTAGTTGATATATTATATCTATTATTTCTTTTTTCTTCATTTGGACTAATATTAGTCGAGGGACTTTTGGAAACAGTCTCCCTATCTCCATGAGGTAGTGATAAGGTCTGCATACACTCTACCTCCCCAGACCCCACTTGTGAAATTTCACTAGGTATGTGGTAGTAGTGGTGGTGTTAATGCTTTCCAATGAATCCCTTTACTTCATAAAAGAAAGATTTGAGCCTATTAAGGTAAACCGACCTACTCTACAATAACTTGATGTATGTTTATGGGCATTAAAGATTAAGGATGCTACTAGTATTGTTAGGAAGTTGGAAAGTAAATTTAATGGAACTTAGTTTCCACCATTAGTGGAGATCGTCGAGTGGATGTGGAAGATGATGAAACATATTTTGAGAAAGAAAAGATGATGGAATATTTAATAGGTGTTTGATATTGTGATTTAGATGATATTATTGATGATTTTAACCCATTAAATTGTGGAATAAGGATGGTGAACTTAGTTCTCACAAAACAAGGTCGAGTTAACTAGGTTGGATAGCTTGAGCTAATTGGATTCTATAAAATATTGTGAGATTGTAACAGTTGAGTTGAACCCAATTATTTGTAGATTGAGAATTGAGATGTTTTGAAGGACGAGAGAAGCCAAGTTCAATCATCGAAGTTCAATTATGTTTAGGTGAAAACTTCACTATGTTTTTGGCTAAAAACATGCCTACTATGTGTTTGGTGAGATGTTTCAAAGGTGTTGTGGCTTAAGATTGGTGAGGATGAGCTAGTATCAAATTCACCATATTAAAACGTTTGATCTTGAAAAACTAGCATTACCTCATTATGAACTTTTGGATGGAAGCTAAGTAGTGTTTACTATCTTGTTTATTGTTTGGCTTAATGTCATTCTTATTCATGAACATATCTTGATTCATGTTATGCTTCTATGAATGTGCTTGTGATTGCGATATACATGTTGGAGTAAGAATGACACTTGACACTCTTAAGTAAGTCTACTTGAAATAGCCACAGTTAACTTGGTTATTATTAGATGACTGTATCCCCTAGTAGGTTGTACAACAAGTCTACTTGAAATGGCCAGAGTTACCTTACGTTTTTGGAGTAAGGGTGACAATACCATGTAGATCAAATCTAACTTGAAAAAGCCACAGTTTTACACAACTTTCTGGAATGAGGGCGACACTGCAACTAGGGCGAGTCTACTTGCAACAAGCCACAATTATGATTGACTTCAGTGTCTTTAAGTACTTGATTGTACTACAGTTTTCAATTATCAATTTCTCTCAGCTTTTAGTAACAATTTTCGGTTTGAAATATACCTATGCTATTTGTGCATTTCATGTTATATTTATCTTGTCCCACCACGTAGTAGGTCGTCTATGAGACTTGGTGTGTATTATGACGGTGTAATAACTCTCACAAGCCTCGTTACCTCAAACATGAGTAACATTGAGCCTGGTATCTCCAATAAAATGTGGAATTTTCCTCAACATCTTATGCTTTTATTTTGGTGGGAGTTTCACCTTCATTTCAATTATTTTATTGTAAGCCTCGAGAACATATGTAGTTCCTCTTTTTTCTCTAGATAGATAATAACTAATCTCAAACATAGTGAGTTTTAGATATTACTTGGGGGGTTTCATATTTTTTGATATAGTATGACTGGGGTATTTTTTGACAGATGTTTTATGCTATTCAATTGAGAAGTATGCTTATCAATTCCAGTATTATACAATTTATTTGACTATATTTGTTAGCTCTTAAGATATTTCATTGGTTGATGAGGTATTCAATTTCAATACAATGGTTTGCTCAATGGAAGTAGTTGGTCAGGTGTTGATCATGCATTTTGACACAAAAATGCTAAAAGGTAGGTTGAGCATCAAAGGACATGCACTTTCTAGGTATGTAATGCATAAATATCAGAATTTCATGTTTGTTTGATGAGAAAGAAGAAGATGATGATAAAAGGCATACATGTTGCAACCCTCGAGTCTAATATTTAGCTACTTGGAGATAACTAAAGAGAGAAAGCAATCATATATAACACAAGATATTCATTTCTATATATTGATCCCTAATCACTTAAATTATTTGCACTACCTTGAGCTTTCTAGTATATGCAGATTGTTACAAAATGTACAGTCATATCTAGTACTTATAGCATAATAATAGGTGGAGATACTGAGGGATCTTAGAGATTTTTTTAAGGATCTTTTCTGACTTTATTTCCTTAGATTTACTTGTACGCCTATAAATAGTTCTTATTCTTGAAATAATCAAACATGAAAACAGTTCCATTGACTTTATATATTACATGGTATCAGATCCCAGGTTCAAGGTGCAGGAGTGATGGACCGACGTGTGCGGAGTCACCGGGCATCGGGACCAAAGATCTGCAAAGGTGCCTTGTATCGAAAGTCTTCCTGTCAAAAGTAATGGTACAGGTGGCGTGTCCCGTTGAGTGATAAGGTGGTGCGCAGACTAGATGGTGTAACCTACGGGCGGTGTGTCCCGCAGGCTGTTGTGGCGGTACAAGATGGTGGCAGATCTGAAATCGATAATCGCTGAAGGGGAGGTCACGAGATTGTGTGGTCAGAGTTTGAGGAGAGGTTTGTTGCATGCTCTAGTGTCGTCTCTCCATTTGAAGCACATTGTCGATTGGGACATCCTTCTTTACCTTTGTTAAAGAAGCTTTGTCCTCAATTCGATGATATTTCTTCATTGGAATGTGGTTCTTGTCGATTTGAAAACATCATCGCAGTCCATTAAGTTCAAGCATTAACAAACGAGTTGAGTTTGCTTTTGAGTTGGTACATTTAGATGTTTGGGGACAATGTCCAGTTGTTTCTAAAACTGGGCACAAACATTTTGTCACTTTTGTGGATGATTTTTCTAGAATGACTTGGATTTACTTTATGAAGAGTCAATCTGAAGTGTTTACTCACTTTACTGCCTTCTTTGCTGAAGTTAAAACTCAATTTAATGCCTCAGTGCGGTTTCTAAGAAGTCATAATGCTAAAGAATATATGTCAGAATTATTTCGATCTTACATGAGAAACCATGGTATTCTTCATCAGTCTTAATGTGTTGATACACCTTCTCAGAATGGAGTCGCTAAGAGGAAGAATAGGCATCTACTTGAGACAGCTCGGGCACTTTTGTTCCATATGAAAGTCCCGAAACAATTTTGGGCAGATGCAGTCTCTACAGCTTGTTTTCTGATAAATCGCATGCCGTCAGCTGTGTTGGCAGGTAATATGCCTTATAGTGTTCTTTTTCCAAACAAATCACTATTTCGGGTTGAACCTAAGGTGTTTTAGAGCACATGTTATGTTCGAGACATTCGACCATCTATCACCAAATTGGATCCAAAGGCGTCAAAATGTGTTTTCTTGGGTTATTCTCGACTTCAGAAAGGATATCGATGTTACTCTTGTTGAACTTGGCAAATACCTAGTGTCTACTGATGTGGTATTTTCAGAAGCTACACCATTCTTCTATGCACCTCCCATTTCTACAAGTTAGGTGGAGGAAGATGAGTGGTTGGTCTATCGGATTACTCATGCTGAAACAAAACAATCAGATGATGATGCTCTTCCATCTACTAGTTCATTTATTGAGAATCAGTCAACTAGTATGCCTCCAGAACCAGTTTCATCTGTTCCAACAAGACCACCAATTGTTCAAGTTTACTCGAGGAGGCAAGGTAATGATGATGCTTGTCCTACATCAACTCCGTCATCATCAATTCCTCCTCCATTTGATTCTTCGGGAAAATCTTGACCTTCCTATTGCTCTTCGGAAAGGTACACGTCAACGTAAATCCAAATATTCCATTGCTAACATTATTTCTTATGATCACTTATCTCCCGCATCTAGTTGTTTGATTAGCTCTCTAGACTCTTATTTCTATTCCCAAAATAGTGAAAGAAGCCTGGACTAATCCTGGATGGCGTGATGCAATGCTTGAAGAGATAATGCTCTAGATGAAAATTACACTTGGGATTTGGTGGATTTACCCAAGGGAAAGAACGTTGTAGGATCCAGATGGTCTTTACCGTCAAAGTCAATCCCGATGGTTCTGTCGCAAGACTTAAGACTAGACTTGTGGCTAAAGGCTATGCTCAGACTTATGGGGTAGATTATGCGGACACTTTCTTCCCCGTAGCTAAGCTCACCTCTGTTCGTCTGTTTATTTCCTTACCTGCTTCTCAACATTGGCCTTTACATCAACTGGATATCAAGAATGCTTTCCTTCATGGCGATCTCCATGAAGAGGTGTATATGGAGCAACCGCCTGGATTTGTTGCTTAGGGAGAGTATGGAAAAGTTTGTCATTTGAGAAAATCTCTGTATGGTCTAAAGCAGAGTCCTCGTGCATGGTTTGGAAAATTTAGAGATGTAGTTTAGGAGTTTGGGTTGAAGAAGAGTAAGTGTGATCACTCAATCTTCTAAAGACAATCAGTGACTGGTATTATTCTCCTAGTTGTTTATGTTGATGATATTGTTATTACATGAGTTGATTGTACTGGAATTTCTTCTCTCAAGCAGTTTTTACATGCCAAATTTCATACCAAAGGCCTGGGACAGTTGAAATACTTCTTGGGTGTAGAAGTAGCTAGAAGCAAGCATGGGATTTTCTTATCTCAAAGAAAGTATGTACTTGACCTACTTGTAGAAACTGGAAAGTTGGGAGCGAAACCATGTCGCACACCAATGGATCCTAATGTACACCTTACTAAGGATGATGCTGACCCTTTTGATGCTCCGGAAAGATACAGAAGATTAGTTGGGAAATCGAACTACCTTACTGTGACTCGCCCAGATATTGCCTATGCAGTCAGCATTGTCAACCAATTCATGTCTGTACCAACAGTCAAACATTGGGCTGCCTTGGAACAAATTCTATGTTATTTGAAAGGAGCTCCTAGCCTTGGCATATTGTATAGCGACCACAGACATACTCGCGTTGAATGTTTTGCTGATGCTGATTGGGCTGGATCAAGAATTGATAGAAGATCAACTACTAGCTATTGCGTCTTTGTTGGTGGAAATCTAGTATCTTGGAGGAGTAAGAAACAAAATGTTGTATGTCAATCTAGTGCAGAGTCCGAGTATAGAGCTATGGCTCAGTCCACATGCGAAATACAGTGGATACAACACCTTTTAGCCGAGGTTGGTTTGAATCCTTCTTCTCCAACAAAACTATGGTGTGATAATCAGGCTGCTCTACATATTGCCTCAAATCCAGTGTATCATGAACGAACAAAACATATTGAGGTTGATTGTCACTTTGTTCGTGAGAAGATTCAAGAGAACATGATTTCTATAGGCTATGTGAAGATAGGAGAGCAATTGGGTGATATATTCATGAAGCCTTTGAATGGAACTCGGATGGAATATCTTTGTAACAAGTTGGGCATGATCAATATCTATGCTCCAACTTGAGGGGGAGTGTCATAAAATGTACAGTCATATCTAGTATTTATAGCATAATAATAGGTAGAGATATTTAGGGATCTTAGAGACTTTTTTAAGGATGTTTTTTGATTTTATTTCCTTAGATTGATTTACTTGTATACCTATAAATAGCTCTTATTCTTGGAATAATATAACATGAAAACAGTTCCATTAGCTCTATATTTTACACAGATGAAACCTCCTCATCCTCATCAATATTGTTTTCATAACCTACTATCTTATTCTTTGATTTCAAGGTCTCCTTGGCTTCGATTACCATACCATTTGTTGTTGCTATTGGTCTCCTCCATTGTTTTCAACATAGATTCTTCACTATTATATTCTTACAAACTTTAACTTTTTAACATGTTTTACTTGAGTCGAGGGTCTATAGGACACAACCTCTCTACCTTCTCAAGATAGGAGGAAGGTTGTGTATACACCCCCACTCCACCAACCACACTGATGCGATTACACTGGGTATGCTCTTGTTGTAAAAGAAGCACAGAGTCAGCCAAGGGAAATTTCCTAACAAAATCTCAATTTAGTTACAGTATTATCATTAGAAATTTTATAAATTAAAGGAATAAGGAACATCAATGAAACACAGACCTTGAAACGGAAGCTCCGAAAGATTCTATATTTCAGTTTCTAACCAAGAAACTAAGGAAATTAGCTATTCATGACATCAATTTTCACAACAAGACAATATAAACCAAAAATTATATAATTACAGCTTTAACGGTTATTCCAGGCCATACCCAGAAAAGGAAAATGTATAAACTTGCAAGCAGATATACCTAACCCCTTGATCTAATCGAAGAACATTTGAGATCAACCAGAAAAAAAATCAGAAAAGAAGAGAAATGCGTAAGAGAACAGAGGAGAAGGGGGTAGACTCATACTCGGATCTTGGCGAGGACGCCTTTCTTCTCTAGGGTTCGGGTGACGAGGGTTTTGAGGTCCATCATTTCTCTTGTATAATCATCCATTTCTTCTACTCCCTGCCGAAGCTACAAATTTCTGGACTATCTTTTTCGTTCCTCTTCGCCTATGTGATATATATCTGCATTGTTTATTGGAGAGGCTTATCTGAATAATTTTTCAGTGGATTCTAATTCTTTATTTGGTTGTACAAAGTGGAATAAGTTATTTATTTCTTGGGTTAGAATAATAATTTTAGGATAATTTATTTTGGAATAAAATATGTGAAATAATAAAAATATTCCTTTTAAACTATTTTATATACCACTTTTCTATTTATGTATATTAATATAATTTTTAATAATATTAGTAACCTTACAACAACAACAACATACCCAGTAAGAATCCCACAAGTGGGGTCTGGGGAGGGTAGAATGTACGCAAACCTTACCACTACTAGAAGTAGAGAGGTTGTTTCCTGGGAACCCTCATCTCAAAACCCGTAAGCAAGAACGCACTAG
>JAOTQR010000079.1:12123324-12133815 GCA_025774065.1 Solanum ossicruentum
TACTTTATCTTTCAATTACCTTTGAGATGATTCTTTTGGTGGTCATAATGTTGGAGCTATAGGACTATAGATACAACATATGACATGTAAATAATCACAAAATACAATACCACAATGAAAGGAGTAAGTTACACAAATAATGAAATTCATAGGAGGTAGAACAACACATAAAGTTTATTTAGTTGGACGAATTTGTGTATCCTGGTATCCAAGTATGTATGCAAATTTAAAGGTGACTATGCATGGGAGCATATGAACATGTGAAAGAGTTGAGACACGGTTGATAGTTGTGTCGGAGTTGGTAAGTTCTTTTATGTGCCAAGGAGGGATCTATGTTTCATGCCAAATAATATGAAGTTAAGTAGCCTTACATACCTCGCTGTATGACCTTACTATTACCTCGAGACAACCTGCCCTTCCTCCAAATATTTATCTACAACATAGTAGGTCATAAAACTAGGATTAACAGCGAATAGATACACCTTGGCAGCCCAATCTCATAAAAAAACATACGGGCAGCAAGCGTATAACTGTAAACCCGAGCGTATTCTTTCAACCTGTCCGCCCCTAATCGCATTTGCTAATACACATTCTCATATACATATCATGTGCATCCTGATTTAGTGCCATAAAAGTCCTACAATAGTCCACAAAGCACAACATACAACAATTCTATGCAACATACAAATAGGCAGCATAACGTTACACCCCTTCGCTACATTTTGATGTCGACAATACCGCTCCAACTGGCACGATTGAAATAGACGGCTAGGAAGGTATGAAGTGACTCGACTCTAAAGCGAGAGGTACGAAGTGAAGTGGTGAGACCGATAGAGTTCCATTCAATGTAAGCACTATTCTTTCTTCTTAAAGCGCCTGCCCGGGCTAAAAGTTGAACATCCTGAAGCCTGTCAATGTGAATTGAGATGGCATTGAATCATCTATCGTAGGAGCTCTAAGCCTGTCAGCACTAAGACTAATTCAGACTATTCTGTTACACTTCTCACCCGGACCGGGCGAATCGAAGTTATCTTCCGGTCAACTGTCCACCCAGTCAAGTGGACCAGACTGGTGACTGCTGCGGTGGAAAGGAAAAGGGCAGTTCCAAAGGGGGTAGACCAACCGAAAGCCTTAAATTGGAAGATGCTACGAATGCCATAGCAAGTGAATCAGAATAAGCCCCGATTGTCAAATTTCTGCCTTCTTGGGCCCTTTTCATGATGGGTTTTCGGCAGTTTCCTCCAATCCTCACCCCCTTCCCTGATGGTTGGCCTACGAACTGCTTGAGTTTGTGGACTTCTAGTCTGACATCCACTGCTTGGTGTCTCAGGTCGATGTTGCTGGCCTTAGGTGGGCTTAACCCCTCTTTCTCCTCTGAAAGGTACGACCAACGTACGTAGTGAACGAAGTACCTAGGTAGCTTTGTTATGTGGATTTTCCATCACATTCAACTTTTGACTGCAATAAAAGTAATTAATGAAACTGGGTTCTCAATTCGATATTAGATTTGACAACAGGGGGGAAAGCTACTAACTTGAATCACTCAGACTTGACAATATAAGTTTGAAATTAAACAATTCGAATTCCACTTGAAAGCACCCTGTTTCAACTTTACCCAAACTGTCCTCAACACATCTATGTATAAAAACATCCTTAAAATAGTCTCACAGTATTACCAAAGCATTCATGAAGGACGTGAAGCAATAGCCTTCCATCCATCAGCCCACAAGTTTGTACTACGAACACGATTGCGATATCCTATAAGAACTCACTTTTACAGACTGTAAAGGTGGTACAGAAGCATTTATACATTATTATAGAACCAATACTCATTAATAATAGTAGCATCCATTCATAATGAATCCAACCAAAAAGAGAAAAGCTTCCAAATAACTAAGAAAAATATACAACAACTTTTAGAACACATGTTGTCCAACAATTTCAGCAAAGGTATAATCAGCTTAGCCTCTTGTTTTACATAAGAAAACCATACTAAACACATAAGCATTATTACTTACCTTTACCCTCAAGGTGTAGGTCTTCTATAAGAACCCTAAAAGTCTCTTGTGGCTTCTTGTAAGGTCAAGAAAGAGTTGAGAGAATACTTGGAATACAATCTGATTTTTTTTTGTTCAAGTTAGAATGGCTTATGGCAGCTGCTTTAAATACTTTTTAAATGAGGAATTTGACCAACTTACTAAGGAATTTTTAGTTTTACTTTACTAAGTTGGTTATGCAGCTTCTTTCCCCTTTCACTTGGGCCTTATTGGGTTCAAATTGGTTGGGCCTTGGCTGCCCATTTTTCCCTTTTTTCCTTACTTAGTTTTGGGCCCAATTAGTCAAGTGGGTTGTGATGTACTTGGGACCTTTTATTATTCATATTGGGCTAATATTATAGTCCATTTATGATACTAAAACATGGGCTAAAGTTACACCCTTAACACGAACTTCATTCATTATCGGACTTGGACAAATTTGATGTCGAGCCTCGTCTCCGTTTAGCTAGCAAATTAAGCTAAGCAAGTAGATAACTCACTTGCTAGCTTCCTAAGTCCTACAAGAACCTCAATTCTCTCACTTCATTTAGGGTTGTGATCTCCTGAATTTGACATAAAACTTATTTACACTCGACCCTCTTTAGCATTAGACATACATACAACCCTCTAATTTGAGATTCAAGCACTTTTAAAAAAATGGGTGCTAATTTCACCAAATCATATCATGTTTCATTTGCATAGTACTAGTATTGTAAGATGTGGGGTGTTACAATATCCTTCTGTGATCCTCAAATTTTGTACCCACGCACATATTTCACGCTTCTCAGCCATTGTGAATGAAAAACTAGATTTGGGCTTTACAATTTTGCCATTTGGTAGTTCCTGGAGCCATAATTCCCTTCTCCTGCAATATTTTTATATGTCCAGTCTAGCTTTTGGGTTGTTTTTTATCTTCCCCTTGATATCCATCACAGTGCTTAATAAATTGTCAAAATAAATTTTTCATTATGCATCACATCAATATTGTGCTGCAAAAGTTTATCTTTCCAATACGGCAACTCCCAAAATATGCCTTGTTTCATCTAGTTATGTTTAACACCATATCTGGGAAGTCTTTCATGTACGGGACAATCTATAACTTTAGGCAAATGAGAAATTTTCTCCCAAATTTGATGGCCTATCAATGATGGAGGTGGAGAATCATTCTCAACCCTGTTTTTTCTGAATAAATGCTTCATATTTCTGAACTCATGCCTCATTGGCAAGAAATGACGATGACAATCAAACCATGAATTTTTCCTGCATGCTTTAGGGTAAAAGCCTTACTATGCTCCATGCAATAAGGACAAGCAAGCTGTCCAGTAGTCGTCCAACCAAACAACATGCCATATGTAGGAAAATTGTTAATAGTCCACATTAAACAAGAAAGCATAGCAAAATTCTTTTTAGTTGATATGTCAAACGTTACTACACCTTTAAACCATAGTTGTTTAAGCTCATCTATCAATGGTTATAGATAGATATTAATTAAACTTTTTGGATTATGGGGACCCGGAATAACACAACTTAAAAATATGAATGGACTTGTCATGCACATTTCAAGAGGAAGATTAGATGGAGTAAGAAATACCGACCAGCAAGAATAAACGTGGTAGAATTAGAGAACGGTATGAAACCATCTACACACATCCCTAATCTAACATTTCTAGGCTCTCTAGCAAAGTCAAGGTACACATTATCAAAATACTTCCATGCGTCTCCATCATATGGATGAGACAAGACACTCGACAACCTTCTATATTCACGATGTCATCTCATATATGGGGCAGGCCTCATCCATGCATACAACCTCTTTAGTCTAGGAATAAGAGGTAAATAATTCATCGTCTTAATTGGAACCATCTTTCCAGCCGGACTCCCCTTATAACGAGCATCAGAAAACTTATAATTTTCTAATTCACTATCATCTTTGTAGTATAACATGCAACCATTAACACAACAATCAATTGTATGATGTGACAATCCTAATTTGGAAACAAGCCTCTTTGCTTGATAGAAGCTCCTGGGTATGTTTAACTCAAGATCAACCAACTCACCCACGAGATCAACCATTGAGTCCATAGCCGCATTAGGAACATTCCAATCCGCTTTAATATTGATTAATTTAACTGCTACAGACAATTGGGAATACGAACTCCCCTCAAGTAATGGACGACCAACCTCTTCTGATTCTGCATAGAAGCATCTAGCTTCTTCATTAGGAGCTTCATTAAAGAATTGGTCAGGTTCCATCCCCCTTTGAACTTCTAAAGCACCATTGACCATTTCATGAACTCTATCATGTTGAAAGATGTCATGTTGATTCCTATCAGGTACAAATCTAATCTGACTATGTAGTACAAGCATATTATATTCATCTACTGACATTGTATTATAAAATGCATCGTGATCTACCCATACGAAATATCTAGGCTTAAATCCCTTACGATATAAATGCATAATAACTTCATTCGGACTAAAGAATTGTAGGCACCTACATGTACTTCAAGAATACCTAACCAATTGATTTCTCGTAAAACTATCAAGTGTCATTGCATGATCAATAAAAGCTCTAACACCATCAATAAATATAGATTTTAGCCGACCATCATTTTCACAATATATGTCATACATCCACAAACGATTATGCATCTACAAAAAATATTCAAGTATATTCAAGTTTCAGAAGTGGATAAGTAGAAATTTTCTAAGTATAAAAGTACCAATTCAATTTAACAAGTATATAAACTCTACGTTCTAAATTATATTCAAATGGGCATAAGTTGAATTTTTCTATGTATAAAAAGTACTAAACTTCAAAATAATATTCAACTTTAAGTTCACAACTACTTAAAATTTAATTTTTATCCTAAAATATAATAATTCAAGTTTCTAAAGTATATAAGTAGAATTTGTCTAACTATAAAAGTACTAAAAATTCAATTTAACAAGTATCTAAACTCCAACTTCTAAATTATATTTATGTGGACATAAGTTGAATTTTTCTAAGTATAAAAATACTAAACTATTAAATAATATTTAACTTTAAGTTACAACTACTTAAAATTCACTTTTTATCCTAAAATATAATAATTCAAGTTTCTAAAGTATATAAGTAGAATTTTTCTAAGTACTAAAATTCAATTGAACAAGTATATAAACTCCAAATTCTAAATTATATTCTACTTAAAGTTCATAACTACTAAAAATTTAATTAGTATCATAAAATATAATAGTTCAAGGTAAAAGTCCATAACTAGAATTTTTCTAAGTATAAAAATATTAAAATTCAATTTAACAAGTATATAAACTTCAACTTCTAAATTATACTCAAATTAAAGTTCACAACTACTTAAATATACTTCAAATTTCAAATAAATTATAGATTGCTAAAAAAAATGGAAACTCTAAGCAAGATGTAAGTATTTTACAATGAATAAATTTTTAAAAATTAATATAAACAACAATTAGAATTTTGAAAGTAGAAATACCTTCACCTTTTGTCTTAGCTTGCGGAGATTGAGGGCTTAATTATCTTGACGGACCTAATATATCCTACAATGATGCCAAAATTCTAAAGTTCAAAATTTATACATTCTTGTTTGACTTTTCTAAGTTGAACTACAAACTTTTAAATTTAAAGTACAATATATCCAATTCAAACTTAATTAAAATTACAATAGCTTTATATAAATAATTCTAACAAAAACAAACTACAACCCAAACTAAATTTAACTTGGGAACTCAAAAATCAATTAAATCTAACAAACTCTCCAATTTATTATCTAATTAAAAAAACTTACTTCACAAATTCACACTTAAATATTCAAACCAACAATGTTAATACCTTCAAATAAACTTTAATTCCCTAACAAAGCCCAAAACTCAAACTTATTCAAAAATCATTTCCAACTAGAATCCAAAAATAATTATTCACAAATTCACACTTAAATATTCAAACCAACAAGGTTAATCACTTCAAATTATACACTTTAATTTACACTACCAAAACCCCCAAATTACAAAGTAATTCAACATATCAAAATCAAACAAGAATCCAAAAATATATACCCATTCACAAATTCACATTTAAATATTCAAACCAACAATGTTAGTCACTACAAATACACTTTAATTCACAGTACCAAAACCTCCAAATCACAAAGTAATTCAACATACCAAAATCAAACTAGAATCCAAAACTATATACTCATTCACATATTCACATTTAAATATTCAAACCAACAATGTTAGTCACTACAATACACTTTAATTCACACTACCAAAACCCCTAAATCACAAAGTAATTCAACATACCAAAATCAAACTAAACCCTAAAATCAAAACACAAACTCTCTTCTCTAATTCGCAATCAATATAACAATGTCAACAACATATGTAAGATAAACTAACAAAGATTCAACATTTTAAATTATTTTTAAAAATCACAGACAGAAAAGTGAAGAGAGAGAGACGGGGAATTATGGCGATGGCGATGGCGATGTATGACGAGAGGTGGCAGTCGAACGGCGACAAACAGCGACGACGACAAACGGCGAGGGCGCAATCATTAGGGTTCTTTGGGTTTTTGGAGAGAGAGAGAGAGAGAGAGAGAGAGAGAGAGTTAATTTGGGAGAAATATGAGGGGAAATGATTTAATTTGGGGGTAATATTCACTTAGGGCCACAGAATGAATCCCCAGTCCGTCGTCCCTTTTAAATAATATATTATTTAAAAATAATCTTTTTTAAATTTATTTTTTAAACCAAAAAAGCGACGGAATATACCCTTTCTATCCATCACATTTTTTAAAAATAATAATAATAATTAATATAATTATAAAGATTGAATTATTTAAATATGATTTTGTTTTTAAAAGCCACAGACATTGACACTCTATCCATCGCAAAATTTTTTAAAAATTATTATTTTTATATTAAAATTCATATGATTAAAATAATTAAAGATTTAAGTTTAAAATAAAGTGACAGACTTCGTCACTAAGTCCGTCACAATTTATAAAAATATATTATAAATAAATAAATAAAATTTTTCAAAAAAATCCGTAAAAATAAGCGACGAACATATTGCAGTCCATCGCTTTTCGTAATTAAATTATTTAAAAACAAATAAAAAATAAGAAAGCGACGGACAGTGTCACTTTTCTTATGACGCAGTCCGTCGCTTTCTTTTCCGTCGTTTTTTGGCCTATTTTTAGTAGTGATAGCGCATACATACCTCCCTTTGTTCTCAATCCTCAAGGCTTCCACAAACCACTTACCTGATTATGAAGCTTCAAAAGATGACTAAGGAGTTCTCCAGACAAAGCTATGCTTATAATTGCCGATGTGGTTGCTCACTTATGCCTCAAAGACGTTGCCACTTGCCCTCACAATCAAAGAGGATCCTTATAGACACAGTATCATAACATTTAGCTCTATATCATCAACGATCGAGCAATGCTCGCACTCCCAAAAGAGAAATGACATGTTAGTTTTTACCGATAGGCTTGCTGTTATTCTCAATCAACATTTACTCAATCTCATCCAAACAAGAATCTCAAAGGAATTTGTTAGGGTTGTAATATAGGCTTGGAAATGGGTAGCATAACATTTGGGCACAAGTGACTGACTCATCCTTGAACTCGACAAATAATTAGCTCTATAACTTCAAGGATCAACCAATGCTCACACTCCCAAAAGAGAAATGGCATGTTAGTTTTTGTTGATAGGCTTGTTGTTATTCTCAATCAACATTTACTCAATCTCATCCAAACAAGAATATCAAAGGACTTTGTTAGGGTTGTAATGTAGGCTTGGAGACAGGTAGGATAACATTTGGGCATATGTGACTAACCCGTCCTTGAACTCTAAAAACAATTCCCATGGTTCTTTTGTCCCTAATTTCACTTTCTTTTTCCAAATGACATCATTTTATTTTTGCACTTCACAATTTGGTGTCCCACGTGCAACTATTTCTAAAATTTTGGAGGGTTACATTTCGTATCGAATTATCTTCTTCTTTTTTCTTGTTCAAGTACTTTTTTTCTTTCTTTTTCACTGCAATTTAACTTCTCCTTTTTTCTTGCTCATTTCTTTCCTCAAGCTTTCAAATGGGAGACACTCCTTTCTTTTCACACCCCAACTTTACTTTTGTCCACTACTTTCACAATTTAAAGTTTAAGAAGGAAATGGTGTTCAACAAAAAGGATAGTCTTTTTCAATCAAAGGTTAAGGCTTGTAACATGGCTTCCAATAAAAGGATTTAAGCTCAACGCGGATCACTAAGAATATAATTTACATCAAAGAAGGATATTTTGGGCAGAGTAGACTTAAAAGAAAATAGAGAGTGCCGAAGGTCATCTTCCTAATCCAAACTCAACCAAGCTAAAGCTTCTACACAAACTAGGCAAGTTCTAGGTATCAACAAGCATGCCTTTCAATGAATGCCTCACCTCCCATGGGAAAAAGTATTCGAAATTCAAACATAAACTAGAAAAAACATATTCACAACTTATCGATTATGGCATATTCAAGATCAACACTCACTTAGTCAACTCAAGATGCTTCCAATTCATGCATTGATCACTTTCACATGAGATGAACTGATCGGTGAGTCAATACATGCTCCTCATCTATGGCACTATTCGAATCAAAGATTGGCAATCAACACTTCCATTGCTAAGGACAGTGAGACATTAAAAACATTTGCAAAATTATTTTTCATACATGCACAGGTATTTTGCCAAATCACAAGGGATAGAAAAATACAGCACACACATAATCCAAAAAGATAACTATCATAACATATTAGCTATTACAATCCAAAATAATATTTACAAAACCATCATACCAAAAGAATATTTACAAACAAAAGTAAGGAATTGTCTCAATTATACATCACCAACAAAAAATAAAATAACCTACCCATAATCCATTATCTCAAATATTCCACACCAAACATAATATCATCAAACATCATAAACAAAGACTTACCCCCTCCTGAAAAAATATTTTCCTTAATGTGCAAGAACAATATCTTAAAAAACATGAAAGTAAAGGGTGGGACAACGAGTCCCCCTCATCAATCAGCCCATGGTGGTGGCTGTAATGTTGAAGATGTGGTAGGAGGGCATCAATGCCCGGGTCCTGAGGTTCTGTATCTAATATAGTTACCTGAGTAGTACACTTTGGTGCACCTATCTATACTGCCACAAGCTCTGGCTCTGCTGCACTTTTAGAACTACCAGTCCTAATCATGGACCTATTCCGGAGTGACTTTCTAATGATGGAATCAATAATCGCCTCTTCAGTCACTATCAACTCACCATGCTCCTCTAGGAGGACATAAACCCCTAATGCATCCTCATCAGTCTCCGAGGAAGAGTCAAGGCACTCTCTCTCAGTCCCAAACCTCAGAGTCACACTTGTAGTCACCTTGGGAGATATATCCATAGAACCCCAAAGGGAAGTGATATTGATGGATTTCAACTGTGCCACATGTTTCTTCAGCATATCAATATTGGCATTAATGGCTATAACATCAATATTAGCACTACTTTTTAACTCCAAACCTGCCACCCTAGTTGTCAAGGCATCAATCCTAGCCCCATGGCCTTCCACACTAACTTCTAATCCATCTAGCCTAAAATTCTATTCCTCTATAATCTCTCTTTGCTATTTTCCCTCATTAAGTATCAGGATCAAAGTATCTTCTATGGACCTCTCCATCAAAGTACGCAAAGAAGATGTAGCCCAAGTGTTAGCTGATTTGGCCAACCAGGCCAAATGCTAAATAGTGGCCTAAGTTATTGATGTGTTGCTAAAATACAACACTTTTGATGCTTAAAACTCAAAATTTTGTGTCTTAAAGCAATATTAGTGGTTTTAATGTGCTTTATATTTATTTTGCAGGATTCGGTATGATTTCAAGAAATGTTCTGCAAAGCTAAAATTTTGGGCATTTACGGACAACTCTATGGGTTGTGGTTCACTTATGTGGTTTAGTGAGTCAGGTACATGGAAGGGCCAAGTATCAGATAGTGCATCCACGAACTGTCAAACGAGTTGTGTATTTCTTCATGAGTCATGGATAAGGTCATGCTTGGAGGATTAGATTTTGAAGAGTTTCAAAAAAATTAGCAGATGAACCACTCCATGGGTCGTAAGTTAGAAGACGATCCATAAGAATGTCCCGTGACATTGAAGTATGATTTTGGAAATTACAGAGCATGAAGCCCAGGTATAGGCCATGGTTCTTATACGACCCATAACCTCGTCCGTAAAAGCTGACGAATCTAGTTTTTTTATTTCATTTCAGATTTGTATTTTACTTATTATAAATTAGTTTTAGGTCTTTTTTAGAGAGAGAGAGAGACGCATAAAAGAGGAAAAACACTTTGAGAACTCATATTTTGTGATTTTTACATTTGGATTATTACATTGTGATTTCTTGT
>JAOTQR010000079.1:12158460-12171925 GCA_025774065.1 Solanum ossicruentum
TATTGATCAATTAGGTCCCAAACTTTTCTATTTTGATCCAATTGAGGACTTCCGACTCCAATTTAATTATAACCACCATATTTACTTAATACTCTACTCAAACACCGGAAATATACGTAAGTTTAAATTACCCGACGTCCACAACGAAATTTTCCAATTGTACAGTTATCCTTAATTAAAATAATTATGGGGTCTAACAAAAGTTATGAGTGTTTTGCTATGTTTTGAACTAAAATTTTGGATCTATTGTAAGATTTGATGAGGGATTTCGATGTATATTCCTTGAGGGTGTTGCAAGGTGTTGATTGATGGTTTTAAAATGGATTTTCTTACATGATTTCATCTCTAAATTGCATTGTCTTATACCCCTATTTCACACCCGCCAAGTGTTTGATAAAAATGTCTGGTTATGATTTCTTGAGGAATTGAAGGTCCAAAGCATGAGATATAATATGAATGATGTTATGATGATGATAAGAGTTTGTGTATATGAGATGATCTATATAAAGTGTTGAATTAGACCATGCCCAATACGGGTGGACTAAGAACTCAGATAACATAGATGGGAGTTTGTACTCATCAACCTAGTGAAAGGTTTGTATTTCTCCACCAAGGTGATGGGGTGACATCATCACCAACCTAGTGAAGGGTTTGTATTTCTCCACCGGAGTGATGGGGTGACATCATCACCAACCTAGTGAAAGATTTGTACTTCTCTACTGGGGTGATGGGGTGGCATCATCACCAACCTAGTGAAGGGTTTGTATTTCACCATCTAAGTGATGAGGTGGCATCATCAAGGGTTTTGTACTTTGGAAATCTAACTTGGTCTCTTCTACACATATGATATCCTATATGAGCATGGGTTACTTAAGCATGTTTTACTTATGCATTGATCATACATGTCATATTGTTATATTATGCCCATTACCTATTGTTATGCATTTTGATTATAATGTCTATCTCTTGTTACATTGCATCATACATAGATAGTACATTCAAATGTACTAACGCATACTCTTGCCTACATAATATCACCATGTAGGAACCGAAGTCCAAGTTGATCCTCCTTCTCCTCCACGTGGCTAGTTCGGTGCTACTCAAGCTAGTTGGTGAGTCCTCTACTTCGGGGACCCTAGTCTATGTTTCTTTTATTATGTATTGAGACACTCTTCTTTATGTCCTATTTGACTACAAGGGTGAGTTCGGTTGCTTTGTCTTGGCCCCCACTCCTATCTATGTAGTAGAGGTATTGTTGGACATGCTATGTATCTATGATATGAGCGTTGACTCTTTTATCTCATGGTTATGATATTATGCAAGCTTTCCCTTAGTCCCTTACCCTTATTTTCTAAACTTTTACATGTTACTCCCTCTGTCCCATTTTAAGTGGCACCCTTTCCTTTTTGATCTGTCCCAAAAAAGAACATCACCTTAGTCTAATTGGAAACAATTTAACCTTAAAATTTCCATTTTATCCTTAATGAAATGATTCTCAACCACACAAATATCTCAAAATAATTTTAGACCATAAGTTTCAAAAGTCTTACTTTTTTCCTTAAACACCGTACCAAGTCAAAGGGTGCCACATAAAATGAGACGGAAGGAATACTTAAGTATTATTCTCTCCCTTAGTCCCAATTCCCCTTGTTTATGTTTCTTATGTTATTTTACATTGCTTCCGCGATCAAGGATGTGTAATGATATGCTATGAGGCTTGTTTGAGGTTCCTTCGGGTTCTCCATTCGCCGGTCACGTCTAGGCCCTAAGCTTGGGTCGCAGCATATTACACACATATACTACTGAAAAGTGAAACTTTTTAACCCTTCTTCCCTAAGTCCTAGATATTAGGTGGAGAGTAAGACACACTTGCTTTTCATTCTGCTTCTCCATCTCCCAATCATAACCTTCCCCAAAAACAAACCCATTTTCCACAAATTCCTTCCTCACATACCTACCCATCAATTGTTTAGGCTTCAGCCCAACAATCCTTTTCTTCCCATCCTTATCAACCTCCACATCGATTACATCCTTTCTTCTCCTTTTCCTCCCTCTCCTCGCTGATCTACCCTCCATTTCAAAAAACCAACTCAATTCTTGATCCAATTCACACCATAAACCAAACCTCCCAGCAAAATCAAAATCTGGGTGAGGTAACGGGAGAAAATAAAAGGATTTAAGATTGGTTTATGTGAACTTTTTTCGGATGAGTTTTTTTTTTTAAGTATATTTGATGTTTTGATAAGTTGTGAGTTGAGAGATTGGTATGAAACACAATACATGCTGCGAGCACTGAACACTCTCTATGTATTTTTGTGTTCGTCTGTATGGGATCATTTTGTCGATTTTAACCATAAAAAGAAGAAATTTCTAAAAAAGGTTTCCAATTTAATGGAATTTTTCAAAGAAAAATAGAACATATAAGACCCATTTGGATCTGTTTCCATCGTACCTAATCCCCTCCAGAGTAAACTTCTTTTTTTTCTTTAGAGAGCTTTCAGCCATAAGAAAACAGAGTGGTGGATTCCGGCGAAAAAACAAAGTCATCGACGGCTACAAATATGAGTGCTTTCTAGCGATGTCGGACGAGGGGAGAAAGGAGAAGTGAAGGTTTTTGGGGTTTTGCAGGCGGGATTTCAACGGTGGACGGTGGTGGATCGACTGGAGCGTTATTCTCCAATTGGAAAAATAATTTTAATTTTAATTTAAAAACAACTAAGTTGGTGTAGGTTGTTATACATGATAATTTTAGTTAAATAAAAATTTGATTATATTAAATGGAGGATGCGCTAAAAGAGAGTGATAGGAATGCACTTGGGATTTAGTGGAGGAAGGGTTAAAAAGTTTTACTTTTGAATATTATAGGTATGTAATAGATCATTTAAATAGTTAAAGGGTGTAAATGATATTTTGCCACAATATCAAGGGGAAATTTATGCATTTTCCCTAAAAAAGTTTTCAATTAATTAATTAATTACTTTACTCATAATAAATATATCATTACTCATATTCACATTCTGCTATTGCTTAATACGGTGGTGCTTCTCAGGTAAGAACGCCATTAACATTTTACGTCGCCTTTCATCAAGATTTCTTCAACACGTGGTCTGCATTTATGTATCTCCTTCATCTTTGGGTTTACTGTCTCTGTCCTCTACTCTGTTCTTGCTCTGCTTTTGGTTGTGATCTCCAGTTGCGTTTTTTCGTTTTATCTTGTCTCTTGCTCGAATTTGTTTCTTTTCTGTGCGATTTGGCAGCTTCACATGTATATGTGCTCGTATTTGAACTTTGGCTTTCTCATGCATGATGTATTTTTGTGTGTTTGAACTGAATTTTGGGGGTTTTTTGGTTCCCACTGCTTTGGTGGCTTTAGGGTTGAGCCGCGTTTATGAATTAATCAGGAGGAGGAAAGAAATTTAACAAATGATAAATAAATCGAGTAAAAATAGTTATTTGTATTGTGAATTCTCAGTTGTCAGGTAAGTCACAATTTCCAAGTAATTTGTAAATTCTTTTCAATTAACCTAACAATGAGCAAATTTTAACTATCCTAAGTTTCCGCAGTTGATTAACATGAAGTTCTTTTATACAAAAAAGTTTCTCTTTGACAAGGATAAAGTAATTTCTTTTATGGCAAAAGTCTGTCCTGTAGGAGTATGTTCAATATATGTAATAATACCTTTTGTGTCTCCCATGATTGTTATAATAAAGAGAATATGATCGTCAATATTCCTGCTAATAAATTATTTCTTGAATAGCTAAAGACTGCAGCTAGTCATATAGACAAAGATGGAACATCATGAGGATGAATGCCGTGTTGGAGTCGAAAACCCAGAGAAACACGAAGATGAGGTAATGCCACTATTTTCAAGAGAGGTTTTCTTAATTTTCTTTGGTAGAATAGTTAATCAACAGCTTTGATGAAGTTCCAGTAACATTTTGAGTGTTTCCTTCCTTTTCTTACTGAAATTAAGTTGTTTTTGTAATTGTTTATGTTGGTGTCTTCATGCAGGAAGCTGTGGCTCGTCATGAGGAATTCAAAAAATCTGTTGAGGCAAAGATAGCTCTTAGGCAGAATAATCTGAATCCAGAACGACCAGGTTTCTCTGAGTGTTATATTATTTGTGAAATCATTTCTTCCATTAGTTTCCTCGCTCCAGTTCTTTTTTCTTCTATTCCTCCGTTCCCCTTTCCTTCTTTGTAGTATTCATGAACTTATAAGCCGTAAACATGAGAATTGACATGTAACAATTAGGTAACTCTGTATATCGAAAATAATACAATCTTTTAATCCTTGTGGGAAAGTTACATGTCATGTGGGAACAACCAGGTAAAAGTTACTATTTTGCTATTCCTTTGTTAGTGGCCTCAGAAATTTGATTCCAGCCTTTAATAGTTTAAAGACAATCAATTTAATACACTTCATTTCATACATACACCATATGTTTTCCTTTCTTGGTTTTAAGAGGTAAGAAGTATAGAAGTGGTTTTAATAAATTATGTTGTTGTCGATTCAGTATTTTCTCCCTCTAGTTGGTTTTCTATGAGGCAATTCTTTCTCAAAGTCAATGGCTATATTTTCTGTACTCCTATATTAGCACTTGCTAACACATATATAGTTACTCAGAAGTTTGGGAACTTGGCTTGATATGGAATATGTATATTCTCCGTAGAAGATAACAGCTCATTTTGGTTGAGGTTGACCTGCTGATTTTTTTATTTCAGACACTGGTTTTCTAAGGACACTGGATTCTAGTATTAAGCGCAATACTGCAGTTATTAAAAAACTAAAACAGATTAATGAAGAGCAGCGAGAAGGTTTGATGGAAGAGTTGCGCAATGTCAATTTAAGCAAGTTTGTAAGTGAAGCAGTGACAGCTATTTGTGATGCAAAGCTTCGGGCTGCAGACATACAAGCTGCAGTGCAGGTAGCTACTTGATTGATCTCTGATTTAGTCTAATTTCTCAACCATTTACTTTTTCTACTAAGTTTGCTATGCATTGCTCTTGCTGGAATTTTTATGTAATGCCTACAATAAAATAGTTTAAATCTTCATACTATACCGGGCCTTTAAAATGTAGGAGAGTGTGAGCAAAACAAACTATAATAGGTTTAGGGGCGAGTACCGTGTTCCAAAATCTTGTTGTGCTCTGCTGATGATGGTATTTTCTGAGAATGGACTTTTTGGCTAAATGTGGTCATCTGCAGTACTTATGGTGCTGAAATTTGTCCAAAGTTTTAGAATTAAAGAGAAGTTTGTGAAGTTGAAGATTAGGTTTATTAAATCTCCTTAGAAGCATTGTGATTTTGACAAGAATTACTCAAAGGATTGAGATGATTTGACCCTCCAACTTCACCTTTGTTTTCTTCTGTTAATTGCTGTCAGAAGTGAGATCAGGAATTTTCACTCTTCATTAACTTCTGCTATTTCTCTTTGGTGAGACTCATCATTTTCTCTGTTGTGACATGCTCCCTGTAGCTGACGATGAACTAAGTTTTTCTATCCAGACTTCAGACCATCTTTTCTTTTGTACTTGGCCTCTTCATTCTTGGGAGTCTAGTTCTGTTTTGCCATTCGGTTTATGATAATTTACCTACTCTAGATTTCCTTTAATTACCATTGACCGTATAATTTTTGTGGTGAAAAATCTGAAACATTACTTGGTATTTGCTGTTATCAATACCAATGTTGTCAAAGGCGCGCTGAAGCTCTGAAACAAGGTAAAAAAACGTGTTGAGCGCTTCGCCTCGCTTGATGTGCGCTTCAGTGTTGTCATCAAGGTTAGAAGGCATACTTTCCTTGACAATGAACCTCTTATGAAGAGGCGACACTAAACAATTGATTTTTCATTTTATAGTAATTATTTTTCAATTTCTTTGTTCGTATATCTGTCATTCATGCTTATAAACTATTAGTCTTCGACTAAACATATATATTTGTATTTCTTCTCCCTTTGTGCCTTGTTTCATTGAAGTCTACATTTTATTTGCACTTAAAACCCCAATGGACGTTGGAGTTCTTCTGTGCTTTTTGCTTTTGATACACTGATCAATACCATATTGTACCAACTATTTTTACCGGTACATAAGATGCACAACCATGGAGGCTAGCATTTGCTAAGTATCATATAGTAGACACACCTAACGTTCTTGTGCAAACTCACTTTTACATTGCTATGAAACATGGTGACCAACTGTAGAGGATCCTAATGGAAGAGCCAAACAGAATCTTTAGCTTACCTATATGCTAAGAGCAATATCAGTTAAAATAAAATGTACTAAGAGCGAATAAGATACACACATCATATCCCATCATGTGTCTGGCAGTAGAAACTAGAAAGTCATATTAGAGTAAGCTTCTTAGCTGACTACTCAAAATTGTATCCCACATAGGCTGGCACCCTGGAAGTGATATATGCTTTAGAGGACATGTATTTTTGGTTGCGTGGTTCTTAATTAGCACATATTATCTCTTTAGTCTTGTAAAAAAGGACTTCTTATGTTTTTGCCTAAGACAAGCTTCTAATATAACTAAAAAAAAGTGAAGTATAAGCTTTGAGTTTCTCTTTTGGACATACACTGTTTTCTATTTTTGTTGATGTATCTTCTTCCTAGTCCAGATCTGTTCTTTGCTTCATCAGCGGTACAAGGACTTTTCACCAAGTCTTGTTCAAGGCCTTGTGAAAATCTTCTTTCCTGGAAAAGCTGCAGAGGAAGTAGATGTGGACAGGAATGCGAGGGCTATGAAAAAGCGTAGCACTTTAAAACTTCTTTTGGAACTTTACTTTGTTGGAGTTGTTGATGATACTGGCATCTTTGTGAATATTGTTAAGGACCTCACGAGTGTTGAGCATTTGAAGGATCGTGATGCAACCCAGACTAATTTGTCACTCCTTGCTAGCTTTGCCCGACAAGGAAGATACCTGCTTGGGCTTCCATTGGCTGGTCAAGATATTCTTGAAGAGGTACACCACCTTCCTTTCCTTTCTTCCTCCCTTCTCTAGCAAAATTTGTAATGTTGAAAAAGCATTGGAACTAGCCTGCTCTCTGCTACTTATGACACATCAGTATTTTTCATCTATGCTATTTTAACTCTGGGAAAGGATAATACTTCAGAATATCTCTCTGTAGTCTATTATTCAATATAAGGTTAAATTCTTATCTGTTAGTTCTGCCCTTCCATAGATTGGTTGATCTTACCATTTTGTGATCTTACCATTTTGTCCTTATGAAGTTTTTATCAAAAGTTCTTGCAGCTTAATAGCTTCCCTAGGATATATGTCATTTCATAGAGTAGAGACCATTTTTAGCATGGATTGATTGTTGTCTGTGGAAGGTGTTAAAGGTTGTTAACTAGATGGATTGCCAGTCAATGACTTGACATGGGTCTTGATGGGGCTGCTGAATCATCTTTCTTAAGACACTTTGTTTTGGAATTACAGTTTTGACTTCAGAATAGAAGTTTCTGATGAGTTGTAACTTGCTAGCACTTGATGCTGTCAACTTGTTTCTTTGTTTAATGCTTTCATTTCTTTTGTTACGTTTCTCCATGTTCATAATTCCTTATAATGTTGCCCACTGCTGCAGCTTTTCAAGGCCCTTAATGTGACTTCTGATCAGAAAAGGTTCTTTAGGAAGGCGTTCCAAACATATTATGAAGCATCTGTAGAACTTCTTCAGTCTGAGCATGCTGTAAGGCTCTTTCCTCTCTTAAATTGGAAGTCTTTGAATTTGAATGAGAAGGTGCAGGATTAGTTGTGTGATCTAGTCTTCTCTTCCTCGGTTTTTGGTGCCTTTGGCTTTAACAATTGTACCATTCTTGAGCCATCTTTAAAAGTGCTTGTGCGCAGAATCTCTTTCGTCTTTACTGCTTTCCTGAAAGCTTCTAAGTTACACAATTGTCCCATTGATAATTGTGATAACTGATGATACTTTTCTTTTTGACACCAAATTGAAGTCACTTCGGCAAATGGAGCACGAAAACGGAAAGACTATATCTGCCAAAGGTGAACTGAATGAGGAGAATGCTTCTGCATATGAAAAACTGCGGAAAGCTTATGACCAGCTGTATCGTGGTATCTCAGGGTAAGTGTCTATATATCTATTGATGTACTGTGTGATGTCATGGGGATGAAATTCAAGTGCTTACTCCTTCTGTACACTAAAAGGCAGGTGGGGAGAGTATTGACTTTCATGATTGTTCAGATTCTCAGCTCCATGTTTGCAAGAAATGGTTGTATCCTTAATTGTTCAATTGAGCACTGTGATTCACAGATCCCCCCGACTCTAAGCCAATCTCTTAGTCATTGGTATTAACCACCCCTAGATGGTTTTCACATTAGTTGCTAGAGATAATAGGCTGATAAAACTCCTCTCATCCAAGTCTGCATGTTGGCTGTGAACCGGAGAATATAAGCTCTTTTGAAGTGTTTGTGGACCCCTTATCATTCGGCGAATTATAGAAACGATCTTTCATGTTCGTAGACTAGAGAGAGCTTCACTGCGTGCTGACTTTTGGGAACACCCAATGATGATGGTCATGAGTGCTTGCATAAGTATCGCTATCCTAGTTATCTCCCTTAGATAGCTTTCTGATTATAATTTACTTGTGATTTTGATGAAGGTGCATTGTGAAATTCTTATGCGAGACATAAGACAACTAACGGATCGTTTGGTGTGAAGGATAAAGGCATTTAATCCTGGGCTAAAAATATAGTGGTCCTTAAATTGATGTTGGTTGGCAAACCTGAAATAACTTATCCCGAGATGAATAAATAGTGCCTTGGATAAGTTATCCCTCTTCTTTGGGGTATACTAATCTCGGGTAAAAAGGATTAATGACAAATTTATCCATTTAAACTTTTTTGATATTTCATTTTGAATATTTATGTATATTTACATTATTTTTTAATACAATATATAATTACATTCACAACCTTCACTCCTTATTTTTATGATATTTCTTCACATATTTTTCTATTAAAAACTTACACTATATAATATAATTTTTATTGACTAATTCTTATTTTTCTATATTTTGATTTTGAATAAATCTTTTTTACTTTAACAAACTTAAAAATAGAAGCTCTATTTTTAAATGAAATAAGAAGAAAGTTTTATTTTAAATGCATACCATGCACACATACAAATATTTAAGCTATATAAGATGAACGGTGTGTCTTAAAAATGAATATTGAAAAACTAAAGCTAGCAAAGAAAATGCATAAAAAACTAATAAAGTGAAGGGTATTTTTGTTAACAAAACAACATATTCTTAAAATTTATGCAACAAACCAAACATCCAATAAGAAATAACTTCAGCATAAATTATTCCATCATTGCTAATCCCCAACATAACTTATCCCATCACAACTTATTCCGTCATAATCTGTATTCAAACCAAATGACCCCTAAGGGTCCTAGGGTGGAGGGCTAGTTTTTGACTACTTAGACCAGAATGACAGAAAGATTTAGGAGTTACCTAAATTCCTAGTTTTTTTTATAATATTGATCATTTTTTGACAGATCGATTGAAAGATTTAGGAGTAAATTTCTAACTTTATAATGTTGATCATTTTATTTTGATCAGGTAACCAATTATATTAAATGAAAGGCCAAAAGAGGCTGTATACACCCAAACAGTAATGAACATACAAAATGATATGGTTCTCTACAATGGACACCCAATCCTATATACATCCCGGAACTATATGGGTGCACCAAAAATAAATGCAGGATCAAAGGCTACTCCTCAACTACCTAAAGCTCATTTCTATTCCTTCGAAAGCCCTCCTATTTCTCTCTCTCCCGATGATTTCATCAACGCCAAAGGAACAACATTCTATGCCCTGCTCTTCAGCCTTCTAGCTTTCCAACGAAACAACAGGTCCTTCACAGATCTAGGTTATAAAATACCCAAACTGTAATGTTGTAAAATATGATCGACATCCTCACTTGCCACCTTGTACAAGTAACACCAACTGAATGCACACAACTTTTTTTTCCTAAGCTTTTCGACTATTAAGATCACCCCCTCTAGCAGCTAACCATGTGAAAAAACACCTTCTCCAACACCTTAGAAATCCGAATCAACTTTACAAAAAAGGCTCCTCCGCTTCACCACAAGTTTCTCATAGAAAGACTTGACAGAGAAATTACAATTGTTCCCTAACTAGCATCACCAAGTATCTAACCATGTAAAAAAGTACACCTCCTTGGTACCTTTGAAATCCAAATTGCCTTTATAGGAAAAGCTTTCTCTGCGCTCAACAAAAGCTTCTCATAAACTTGATAGAGATCTCACAATTGCTCCCAACTAGCTTCTCTAGGGTATTGAATTTGTTGTTTGGCTCACAATGTTGATGGAGAAGAGCTAGCACCCTTTGAAACTCATTCACTTCCCAATCTTGAAAATCCCTCAACCTCTAATCCCTAAACGTTTCTTCTCCTCTTGGCCCCTTTATATGTTGGACTAATGGCTCCCTATGACAAGAAGCCTGTATACGCTTGAAAACTCATCTTTTAGCAACAAGTCTTCAGACTGTTTGTATCCCCAAAATTAAATCTTCTCCCATCCCCTACCCTAAAGAGATGTTTCATAAAATTCTGCCCATCCCTTCATGATATTTCTCCACACTCCACAACCTAAAGCCAAAGTGATTTTATTAATTTTCCCACTCCCAATCATCTTTTCATCTACTATGACCCCTTTCCATAAGGATTTGACCACCACTCCGAATCTGCACAACCATTTCCCCAACAAAAGCTTTGTTAAGACACACTTCCTATCCCCTAACTTTTAGGAGTTGTCACATCGGCCCAAATGGAACTTATGTGTCCCTTCCATCGAATGCCAAAGAAAGGGCTTGTGGAGCTCTTCCAATTTCTTGGTAACACGAGAAAGAGTATGACGTGGAGACAAAGGAAGTGGGGACGCTTATAATATGCTCTTAATAAGCACTTTATTCCCTCCTTGGACAAATCTCTCTTTTGCCAACCTGCAAGCCTCTTCTTGGCTCCCTAAAGTATCAGATTTAATGCCTTTGCTCGAAGCCCCTAATGGGAAGATCTAGATAAGTAGTAGGAAAAGCCCTTACTCGGCAATGCAAAACTTGAGTGATCAAGTCATATTGTCCACCATAACAATGAGAATGATCTCACATTTTCTAAGATTAATTTTGATGCCAAACACCACTTGAAACCAAGTTCATTCTTAAACTCGAATATCTAGCTGACCTGCATCTGCATCACCAGAAATCAGGGTGTCATTTGCAAACAAAAAATGAGAAACCAATACGAACCTAACACCTTCAACCACAACATTGAAACTTTATATGTCCCCTCAACAACTCTATCCATCCCACTGCTCAAAGCTTCCATCACTAAAATGAAGAGCATGTGTGATAAAGGATCCCCTTGCCTCAACCCTCTTGAATTGCCAAAAAGCCATGCGGGTTGCCATTCACCAACATTGAGTAGTGCATGGAAGAAAAACAAAAGCTTGACCCTTCCGAACTCCATCTTCAACATAATGAACTAAGGAACTTATAGTTTACATGGTCATAAGCCTTTTCAAGATCTAGCTTGCACATTACTCCTGGTATACCTTGCTCTCTTCTCAAATCTACCACTTCGTTTGCCACCAAAGCTACATCCAAGATTTGTCTACCTTCCACAAAAAGCATTTTGTGAAGATGATGACGTCTCATTTTGAACCTTCTTAAGTCTATTAGAAAGCAACAAAGATAAGATCTTATAGATGCTTCCTACTAGACTAATAGATCTATACTCCCCAATATGCATAGCTTGCATAGGAGCAGGGTTTACCCTGTGTGCACCCAAAAGGGTAGCGGCTGTGGGTTCCCCTTGTCATAAAAAAAAGTCTATTAGAAAGCACCTTAGATAAGATCTTATAGATGCTTTCTCTAGACTAATAGATCTATACTCCCCAATATTCATAGCTCCCTCCCGTTAAGGGATAATGACAATGAAGAAAACGTTTAAACTTCTCCTGAACTCCTCTCTTTCCTGGATCGCAACTATGGTCTACGTAACATCATGCTGCACTATAACTCCAATGATGTTGGAAGAACACTAAAGTAAATCCATTAGGTCCTTGGGAGGTGGAGAGGGTGGCAACATTTCTGGAAAAACTAGCTGGAATGACTATAACCACAACAGCCATAGATAAGATCCTATGGAAACATAGTAAGGACGGAGTCTTTCCAGTCAACAATGCTTACAAAAGAGGACTACAGGGGATGATAGGGCCTCCAAAATATAATTGGAATTACTTCTGGAAAAGTGATATTCCTACAAAAAAAAGTAAAGTGTTTCACCTGGTTAGTGATAAAGAGAGCATGTTTAACACAAGAAGTTCTACAGAAGAAAGGCAGGTAGCTGGTCGCGGGGGTTTTTGGTGCAACTTGACATGGGAAATAAATAATTAGCTCTTCCTGCATTGCAAGTGATTGTAAGTTTACTACTCAAATTTGGAACTTGTTTCTCAAAATCAATATCACAAGCATGAAATGGACAATTCCAGAGCAAACATCAGATCTATTGAGCTGTTGGATTAGGAGGGGAGGCAATAAGAGTCAAAAGAGATGGTGGAAGCTAATACCATCGTGTGTATGATGGTTAGTTTGGAAAGAAAGAAATGGAAGATGTTTTAAAGATGAATCCAATTCCATCCACAGAGTTAATGGAATTGTATAGTATCTTTACTTTTTTGGTGTAAACAACTTTGTATTGATGATATAGATCAGATTATAGATTTGATAGGAAATCTATAATTAAACCTTTTTGGAGGTAGCTAGCATACCCTTAATGCTGAAGAATACAACCTTGTCGGTTTCCAAAAAAAAAAAGAATCATTAGGTCCTTGGGCCTTCTCACCTGGACAACACTTTGCTCTCTACTTACCTCCTCCTACTTAATAGCCCTCTCAAGCCACCTATTTTTATCGCTCTCGATGTCATTAAACCTTATCCCTGCAAGCGTTCGCTGCTGCTTGGAATAAATGTTCATAGAATTAAGCAATAGTTCCTTCTGCTTCCTCCTTCCCTATATGCACCCCTCCATCCACCTCGATTGACCCTATAAAGTTCCTCCTCCTATTAGCTACTGCCACCCTATGCAAAATTTTTTGTATTAGCATCCTCCTCATCTAACCACAACATCCTCGATTTGTGTCTCCAACTAATATCTTGGGCCATTGCCAAATAGGCTAACTCCCCATTCAATTCCTCTTTCCTCGCCTCCCTCTGCTCCACTCCCTCCCTACTTCAAAACTTTCTAACTCCCCCACCTCATTCATAATCTTCCTCATCCTCACCTCTACACTTGAACACATCTCTGATTCATATCCTTAAATCATTCTTAAGCATCTTAGGAAGACGAAAAGGTTTCCCCTCCACAATGTAGCTAACCACCACCTCATTCATAATCTTCGTCGTCCTCACC
>JAOTQR010000079.1:12196991-12209511 GCA_025774065.1 Solanum ossicruentum
ACCCACCCACCCACACACTCGGCGAAGGTTGAGGGACTTGTGCTTAAGTCCCAAGTTTTAGCTTTGCACCCAGCAAACTAATTCCAGTATTTAAGTGGAGAGGTTAGAGGGGAAAGCACATCATCCCTTAGTTTCAAAGGCTGCAGTTGGTTTTGTCTCTAGACAGACTTCTTTTTACGATGACAAGGGAAACCCATAGCCACTACCCTTTGGGTGGTAAACTCCCGCTCCTGTGCAATAGCTCGCAGGCTCTAGTCAGTCTTCTTGGTCATTAAAAAGTGCTCTTTAAAGTTTATGCTTGTGAGGTTAGTCCAGACTATGAATGTAGGTTGCTGTGGAGTGAAGCAATTCAGTCACCTGGTCTAACAAAAATCAGGAGGACCTGAAAGTTACAACATGCAAATATTTCAACTCTGGGAAAGAAAATGGGAAAAGAAATAATTGTATTTTGCTATTTTGGAGGCAAAAATCTCTGTAGTGGAAGTACTGGCATGGAAACTTTTATTCCCCTTTAGCAAAATACTCCTTCATCTAGCCTTTTTATTTCTAGAAGCAATTCCTCGAACTAGCAAATGCCGGACCAAAAAGTGGAGATAAGCTAGAAAGGTGCTTGCAATAATGTTTTATGAATGTTTTGTCAAAATAGGTATTGGCTGAAAGGTTTAGGGCTTCTTCCTACAAATTTCTTGGTACTGGAAATCAACGTGCTTTTTTCTATAAATGTTGGAGTGCAAAAAATTGAAATTTTGGGTGTGACTTTGTTAGTTTGCTTTAATTTATGATCGTCATTCTATGGGTTAAATTCCAAAAGAATTAACCCTTCTCATTCATGGAAATCTTTCTCAACTTGAGCTCACAACTTTTTCCAGGACTTATTTGCTGAATTACGTCCTAACATGACGAGATATGCATCAATTGAAGAAGTCAATGCTGCTTTAGTGGACCTTGAGGAACATGAGCGCATAGTTACATCTGAAAAAGCCAACAATGAGAAGCACTCTGAGACCGAGAAAATCCCCAGCAGAACTACCTCTGGAATTTCTGCAAATGGGCAAAGCCGTTCAAATGGCATTGAGGAAAATGGATTGCATGAAGAGATTGTTGAGACTGAAAGCGATTCAGAGAGTGGTACCATTGAGCATGTTGGTCACGATGATGGTGAAGAGACAGATGAGTGGAATCGGGATGATAGGTGCGACACTGAGGATGAATCTGATGAGGGTGATGGACCTGGTTCTGATGAGGAGGATAAAGTACATGTCAGATCAAAGGTTGCAGAGGTTGATCCTCTGGAGGAAGCAGAATTTGAGAGAGAGCTTCGGGCGCTGATGCAGGCAAGTATAGGACTCTTGGTCTGATGATGGTTCTCTCCATCTTCCTTCTCCCTCATCCCCCTTCCCTGTAGAAATTAGAAGTCAGGGAATCATTTTGATATAATATTAAAGAAATTAAATGCTGATTGAAGATATATTATGCTTGGCAGATTCAATTGCAATATTAGCAACTCCTTTATAATTTGTGCATGAAATTCCCCTTTTTACTAATGTTAATTGTTACATGAGTTTGCAGGAAAGTTTGGATTCAAGAAAATTGGAATTACGGGGAAGGCCTACACTAAACATGACAATACCAATGAATGTCTTTGAGGGCCCAACCAAGGACCATCGTGGGGTTGAAGGGGAGAGTGGTGATGAGACATTGGATGAAGGGGCTGGAGGAAGTAAGGAGGTCCCAGTGAAGGTTCTTGTGAAGCGAGGTAATAAGCAAAAGACAAAGAAAATGCTCATTCCTCGTGATTGCTCCCTCATTCAGAGCACAAAACAGAAAGAAGCAGCTGAACTTGAAGAAAAGCAAGACATCAAGAGGCTGGTTCTGGAGTACAATGATAGGGAGGAGGAAGAGCTTAATGGGTTAGGGAACCAGCCACCAAGCTGGACACAAAGTAGTGGGAGTAGGGTTGCTCATAGGGGCAACACATGGGATACACCTGGTAGGGGAAGTGGCTCACGTCATCGCTATCTGCATCATTCAGGTGGTGGCCTTTATTATGGAAGGAGAAGATGAATTCAAGCTCATGTTGCAGTATGCAATGACTTCATCGTAGCTCTCATCACGTCGGAACATATTTGTTATTGAAATGGAAAAAAGGCTCCAATTTATAGCGTATGCCAATTGAGGGTGGTGTTTTCTCTTGGACTGGCATTAGTGTGTGAAATTGCATCGTGAAAATTGTACCTAGGAAGGGATCTTTGAATGCAGATGGTATGCATATGAGTTGGTGCCACTTCTTCCATTGTGTCAGGGTTCTAACTTCGCACATGTCTTGCTATACGTGTATATTCTGTGAGTATATACTAAAATTGCCAATTATGAAGAGGCAGAGAGGAAAAGAACATTTCATGCGTAGTTTTACTGGTGGTTGTTCTGAAGCATATGATATCCGACTCGGCCATTATAGTTGCTGCAGTATATGGGCACTTGAAATTTCCTTAATTATGGAGCTTGGCTGGCTTGTATTTATTGATTAGGGCAAGTTTATCTCTGAACACTTGTACCTAGGGGATTTAACATTTTGTTTTTTGAAAAAAGGGAATGTGTTGCTCTGCTTCATAGTCCGTCAAATAGTGTATTTGACTTAAATGGTTTAGATTTCAGTGAACATGTTGCTTTAGTTGTGAAAGTCATGTAACAAGTACTTGGACCTGTATAATTAACCGTTCTGATCTTGGTATAGAAATTAATGGAGTGGCAGCCTATCTTACCACATCCACGGATGTGACGCATGTCTTAATTTCAAACTGAGAACAGAGAAGAGAGAAATTTTTTTTTTACCATTTTCCATCTCTCTCTGAAATTCAAGTCCTATGTTATGTACTCTCTGGTGAATATATTGAGAGCCCTTTGTACCATTTGCTTTTTGGAATTGAAAGAGAGACAACAGAGTGATTTTAAAGAGGAGAGTGAGTAGAACTTTAAAAAATAAAAACATATTGTCAACAAGGAAGCAAAACTTTAGTGGGAGAAATACGTAAGAGTTCAATATTATGCTACATGCCGCTCATATTTCCACCAGATGACATATATGGTGTTTATTGCTAGTAAGTAGTTGTTCGGAAATAGATTTGAAATTTGTGAAATTGGAGGGGGAGATAGAGATGTGTTTGGTAATATGTTTTGCAAATAAGAGAAAGGAACACTTCATTCAAAGTCTATGAAGATGGAGTTGGAAAATAAATTTGAAAGACTTCTCCGAATTTGATATATAAGTCTAAGTTGGATATATATCAAACATTAATTTTGAAATAATGCAAAAATTATTCCTAACAAAGTAAGCAATTCTCATAGCCAAATGAATTCATTGTTTCCTTGGATAATGATTGAAATCATAAAAATTGCCTACTAAAAGTAATTTACTTTTTCCGACAAAAAAATTATTCGAATGTTGCTTTTCCTTGAAAAGTAAAAGACACTACGAAACCCTTCATATCATTAAAAAAGAGAATTTGTGGTGTTCTCTGTTATTTAAGGAAAAAGAAAATCACAATAGTCAAATGGTTTTATTATTCTAAATAAAACAAAAATCATTTTAATAGTCATCACATGACCATCCAAGAAATTAACTCAAGTATCTTTGTTCGCAACAAATACCTTTAAATGTTGAAAATTAACTATAATCAAAATCAATAATGAAAAATTAGTAATTTCATTGATGAATCTTGTCGAGTAAAGTTAACTATGCTCTTTATTTTTTCTCTCTTAAGATTTTCTGTAGTTCGAGGGCCTTTATTAGCATGTTCTTCGAATATAAGATGATTCATATCTCTTTGAGTTGTGTTTAATATCAAAAAATGTCGGACAACACTTCGTTGGTTTTGGATCGATCTCTGAGAAGAACTCCACTAACTATTTGTTCGAAGAACTATGTAGTCAATGTTGTGTCTTTCTCCAATGTTTATTGAATACCCTCAAAAAATTATGTAACCCTCTTATTTATACTTGTAGGAGGTAGTGTCACGATCCGAACCTAGGGACTAGCTATGACACGATGAATGTGACACTGGAAGGCACCCCATTCAAGCCTCTTGTTCATATCATAGGCATACATAAAGTAAAGTAAGCAAGACACAAGAGAGTAAGAAAGCGAAACATAACAACATAAGAGTCAAATGTTTCCCATAGGAGAATTACATCAACCATGATCCAATACATGCCTCTATATAAGGATCTTGGCGGGGTTCTAGCATATAGCTCACTAGCTCATCCGCAAGATGTAACATCAAAGAGAAGTCATAAAGTCTCAACATAAGGAAAATAACAAGTGAAAGAGGCTTGTTACCGAAGCATGGGAACTCACCAACAAGTCTTCAAATCTCAAATTTGAATCTAGCCATGAAATGGAGGAATAGTCTCGTCGTCCATCCCTACATGGTTAGATTATGTAGGCAAAGAAGTATGCGTTAGTACGTAGAATGTACTAAGTAGTAGGTATGCCATGCATCAAGGAACATCATAACATAATATCAATATGCATAACCATAATTAATAGAATAAGGACACAATATGAATGATCAATGCAAGTTTGGGAACCATGAGTAGAAGCATCATAAAACCTTTCATCACCTAGCATACTGATCACACCCATGTTACACCTCCCAATTAAGGTTTAAGCAGTCACTGTTTCAAATATAGAACCTAACAATGGTTAAGGTTGTTCCCATGAGGAATCGGGTCTAGACTTCGAATAATTAAAGCAATTACGAAGAATTAATCAATTTATTTCCTAGAAAGGGGATTTATTTTGTAAAAGCAATGACTAAAACCTATATTAAAAACAATTTGAATGCAAATATTACTGATCTAATGAGAGACGGTAAATAGAATATGTGTTCCTCATGAATTCCTAACACAGTATAACCTAATAATTATAACTTTTTTTAATAATTGGGTCGGCAACTAGGCAAATTTCACCATGCAACTTAGGCCGTCAATGGGTGTCGTATTACTAACCCTTATCTTGATCCCAGTACAACTATCCCTTGGGCCGTTCAGGTTGATTAGACGAGAGTACTCACATCGAATCCTTTTATTTATCACTTATCCCATTCATTAGTCCTTGGGCCGGAAAATAAGAGTAAGGCGAGTTCTAAAGTTGCACACCATTAAAAAGCAATCAAAATGAAGAGATACATAATACATGCACACACACATTCTAAGGATTACAAATTATTTGGTTTTTACTTTGTTATTTCTTTATGGTTCCCACAACCCTAGTTGTGGATTTAGCTACACATGTTTGTTGTAGATAAAGAAATCATATTTGATGCTTGCATAATTAAGCACTTACAATGATGAATTGAAGAACGTAAATCCAAAATCTCCACATAAATAGCAATCTCAAGATTCGAAAGTAAGCACAAATTGTGTCAACTCAAAATCTCCAAGAACAACTCAAATAAAAGTAATTATATATTCTCAGATAGTCTGCACATCCAAAAATAACTAAAAATCCAATTTATAAACATAAAAAGTCAAATCCTAAATGGATAAGGAAAACTAGATTTGGCCCACCCATAAGCCAATGTACGACAAGTGAACTAATCTATGACTCGTGGTCGAGGTTCTCGTAGACTGCCTTCTTCAATATTAGGGTCATGTACGAGATAACTTCTACAAATCGTAGTTTGTATTAAGGGTGGTAGACCTTTCCGCCCTGCTAACGTTTTGAACCTCTGAGCTTTTATTCCATGAACATATGGGTCGTGGAATGAACCATGACCTATCCTATTAATCATCGTTTCAACTTCAGAAAAATACTCCAACTCTATATCAAGACCACGACCTCCACCTACAGCTTATGGATCAGACAATGGCCCGTAGGTGGTCTCATACTAAGCAAAAATCTAGAATAAGTGGCGATCTTCACAAAATCCTCTTGAATCCTGTAAAAACAACATAAAAACATATCAAATCTACTAACAAATAGAGAACATAAAAATTATGAGCTTAAAGCATTAAAAGTTTCGTATTTTGGTGCCCTATGAACACCCTCAACTTATAATTAATGTTTGTCCTCAAGAAATAAACTCAATCTAACATAAGCAGTATAATAGGCACACAAACATCAATCACATGAAACATATCACGTCTCAGTAAAACACAGATACCCTCTTGAACCATCAGTGCATATACAAGACATTTATCAAGCAAACTCATGCAAATCAATATGTGATAGAGTAACTTTGACAGACAAGGCGATGTACATAAGCAACAATCACCGAAATAATCCAACAATCAACAGTGTAATTCAAGTGTCCAGACAAACAAAACAAGTCCTATTTCTCACACAAATTGATGTATTTCTATTCAATTTCGGGGTAAAATTGAATCGACTCTCACTCACAATTGCTATTCAAACATGTGTACAATATCACAGGCGTGACCTATATTCTCAACCATGATATTTGATTAGTCAAACTAGGATCACTATAGGGATTTCTTAGCTTATAACATAGGCTTAGGGGGCTCGATATGATGAATTTTGAAAATAGTGATTGATTGCCCTCCTTGACCCTGCACTATTTTACATTTATCCTTACTAACAGTGACATTTTGATGACTCATTGTTCCCTTTCACATATTTTGAACATTCTTGGGTGTATTCATCTACTTCTTAATCTCATTGCCTTTTATTTTTCTTAATTCTTTTTCTTTTTAGATCTCTTTTTGGAATCTTTTTAGTTTTCTCACACCCATCTCATATTTTTCCCTTTTTTATTGTACTACTTTGATTCCTATCCTGAATTGTTATGATTTCTTTGCAGTAGCCACCCTCAATTTAGGTTTTTGGACTAAGTTGAGGTACACAATGTCCTACCTATGAACCATGACCATTTTTGGTAGTCATCCTCAACTTAGGATTTTAGCCTGAGTCAAGGTGCACAATATTCAAAGAGGGACCAGAGCCAAATTTTAAGATTTACACAAACAAAAAAGGTTGTTGACTTCGGTATTAACAACGAAAAGATATATGTATGTCTTAAATATTTAGATCAAGGGGTACATATTGTATTGGGTTGGTCATTTAGGCTAAGTAGCCTATTATGAGCAATGACCTAGGATCCTTTCCTGACTAACTAACCTACAGTCTCACTCAAATTAACAGGCAACTTCTGGATTGAATACAGTATAAGAATCAAGCAATGAAGCTCACACATACTTGGCACTAGATATCACTATCAATGTGGAAATTCATATCATATTTTTTATCACAATTTTGACCTATCCTATCAGAACACACACTATCATATACAAATCCAACATGGTTACTACCTAAACTATCTACAAGCACATCATCTAAAATTAATTTAAAAAATACAGGGGTATCATTTATCAAGGTAAATCAAGATATGCTGTAGATATCAGATCAATACGCTACTAATACTACCTAAAAATCCTAATCATGCTGGTTCAATAAAATATAAATGTCCTTAGGGAAAGAACACATGCAAGAAAACCCCTTGGATTGATTAGTCCAAATTTCGGACTCATTTTGGATTTAGTTTGCAAAGAGAAATTGTCCTTAATGTGCTATTATTTCCAATCTCTAACGAATATGCATGTGTTATATCAGAAAATGGGATTAAAAGTACACGAATGGACAATATTTGAAAAATCTTGGATGGTGAGCAAAAGTATCAAAAAAGTGGTATCACCAACATATTCGGCGATCTGCCGAACATTCAGAGAGATAGCCTAGCATTGCAGCAACCAAGGTTCGAGCCCAAGTTAGAAAAGCCATCAGAATCGATGTCGCAAAACATATTTGGCACACTACCGAATAGCTCAAGAGACAGCCTAAAATTGCAGTACTCAAAACCCCAAAACTATGACAAAAAGATATTAAGATAGGAATTTCGGTGAATAATCAAATTGTATCAGCAGAATGAAGAACGATTGCACAATGTTGTAGAGGAATAAGCCTTAATAGGATGCAGAGGAAAGCGGTCAAGTGCACATTCGGCACATCGCAGAGTGCTCGACGATGGTCGGCCTTGATCACCAAATGAAAATTCATACCACAAACTCTCACTCTTTTGCACAGACTGTTTAAGAGAATTAGAAAGTACATTGTAAATATTATATCATTCTTCTTAGTTTTACAGAGAGAGTAGTACATAGAACATTCCTTCTAGAGTAAAGGGGTTGATAGGATTTTCAAGCATTGAGGAAGCAAAACTTAAGTAGGTTGGCTGGTTATAATCAACTATACTCTATTTAATCTTGTTACCCATGAATTTAGCTGCTATTTTGGTATTAAATCTCTTGTGGCTAAAACCCCCATGTTGGGGGTGTGCTACTGATATGAGTTCTTGATTTATTTATTGGGTCTTTGATATTTTGACTTATTTATAGTTGACTTGAATGAATTTATATCCATTCCTATGTTTAATCCATAATTTTAAGGTTGCAAACTTAGGATTTACTTTAGATCTCTAATTATTTCTTTAACCAAAATGATAAGAGTGTGGAATAGATGTGATGGTTAGAAACTTTCAGGGTTTCAGTTGAAGTCCATAACTATGGATTCAATGACCAAGGTATTAGGGGTTTTGCTCAAATTTCTTAGCCTAAGCATGTCCTCGACAATCTACGTATAATATCGTAATTGAATCATATGAAATACTCATGTGTCATAACTGAAAAAAAGTTACAAACAACCTAGTCCATTCACTCATTATCAACTCATTCAGTTAGATATTTATACCCAACTTGTAGATCGATTACCATATTTCCACATCCCCAACATCTTCCCTAATTTGTTAATCAATTGATTAATTAGATATTGTGTAGTTTGAATCTTATCTTTAATTATTGCAAACCTCTAGATCCTACAGTTTACATAGTCCAATGAACCACTTTTATTTGTGAACCACGATTCCATATGGGATTTGAACCCAACCTCTTAGTTGAGTTATTATGCTAATGATGACCACCCTTACTTCCTTTAAGTAGTCAGGTTGAGCGAAATCACAGACTAATATGAGTAGATATAGGCCTTGGTTACTCATACTTCACCGAGGCCTATGACTACCCACACCTAATTGACAAAGATTTTCATCATCTTTAATGCATCAAAATAATACTAAAAACTCAAATTGGGGTTGAAAAGAATATACTTAGGCGCTAAGAATCTATGTAAGTATGGGACTCACCACCTTAAACCTCCTGGGTGGTCTCCTCTGTCCTAGGTTCTAGTAGTGAGGTCCAGCACTCAATGCCATCTCATGCTGTCATGCGCGTCGCATCTCCTCATCCAATATAGAGGCATGTCTGGCGGCCTCAATTTGCTGACGATTTGCCCTCTGAGTACGTCGTAGAGAAGTCTCTAGGTCATCATCTCTAGTACGTTTTCTTTTCCCAGAAGCGAGAATAGTGGGCTCCTCTGCAAATAAGTCCAGCACAAGTGGAGTGATGGTAGGCATGAGAATCGTCAGCGATGCTGGTTCTACTGCTTTCATATCTTCACAGAGCTACTAGATCTCCATCTAGATACGTTATGTTGGAACAATGTTTTTGATCTCTTAAAGTTGGTTGAAAAAGTGATTTGGTTGGTCAGAGAGGATCAGACACGAAGAAGAAGGGGTAGGGTTTGGTATTTTAATTTTCCTTATGAGAAATAAGGGGTAAAATTAGTTTACCCCCTTTTTATCCTTTTCTAGCCCCAGGTTAAATCATGCGATGTCATTACAGAAACTTCAATTACGGGCTATAGATGGTTCTACGGCCTATGAATGTGGCTTTGTGGATTAATATTGCCATTATTTAGGACCTAGAATCCATAGGCCATGGAATGTTCTATGGCTTGTAGGTAGTAATCATGGATACCTCCAACACTTAGCAAAGTTTTAGAGAACTTACCTAGAGTCCATAAACCCCAATCATGACTCATAATTCTTTCTACGGGCAGCAAAGTTTTCTCGTGGAACCATAGTTAAATTTCCTGCTCACTGGAACTGTTTCCATGGACAATGTTACGAGCCATCGTTAGAACCACGACCTGTACACTGATTTGTAGAACCAAAGTTTCTCACTTTTAAAACTTGTTTGCTGCCTTCACTCAATTCTTGCCTATTCTCATCAAAATAGATAGCTATCCTATAGCTTTCTTGACTGTGAGTGCAAAAATACACTCACAACAATAAAAAAAAGCTGTAACTAATAAGCTACCTATGAGTCCAAAATCAAAAGCAAAAGCAAATACATGAAAACTACAAATAATATCTTGGTTGCCTCCCAAGTAATACCTGATTTATTATTGTAGCACGACTTAGACTACTTGGTTACTTAGATTTCACCAAGTGTCCATAACTGTCTTGATTTCATTGGTGTTACTAAAGTATGGTTTAATTCTTTGTCCATTGACTTTAGACATTGTGCCATCACTATATTCTAACTCGACTGCCCCTGGTCAAAGACATGTGATATCTTTTAGGGACCCAACCACTTGAACTTGAGTTTTTCAAGAAACAACCTTTGCCTTGAATTGAATAATAAAACCAAGTCTCTTGGCGCGATAGGACGATGCTCAATGTGACGATCATGATACAACTTCATCCTTTGCTTTTACAATGCTGAGCTCTCATATGCCCTTAATTGAAACTCATTGAGTTCGTTGAGTTGGCTCAACCTCGAAGTAGCAACATCATTCAATCTAAATTCAGCTTCTTGAGTGCCCATATCGCCTTGTGCTTAAGCTCTACAAGTAAGTGACAAGCTTTACCACAAATAAGTTGGTAAGAAGAAGTACCTATGGGAGTCTTGAATGCAGTCTGATATACCTATAATGCATCATCTGGCCTTCATGACTAATCTCTCCGATTGGCATTCAATGTCTAAGAAAGAATCTACTTAATCTCCCTATTAGATGCCTTAACTTGCCTACTCGTATAAGGATGGTAAAGAGTTGCCACATTATGTTTCACTCCATACTTCTCTAGTAGAGCTTTGAAGAACCTATCGCAAAGGTGATAACCTCCATCGTTTATGATTGCTCGAGGAGTTCCAAACCATGAGAAGATGTTTCTTTTGAGGAATGTTATGACACTCTTACTTTCATTGTTAGGAAGCGCAATCTCCTTCCATCACTTCAAGACGTGGTCTACAATAACCAAGATGTACTTATTCCCATATGAACTGATAAATAGTCCTATGAAGTTTATACCCCATACATCAATCATTTCAACAACCATAATGGGGTTAAGTAGGAGCTCATGCTTTCGAGAAACTCCACCTTCTCTCTGGCACTTGTCACAAGCGTTAGTGTAGTCATGGGCATCTTGATGGATAGTATGCCAGTAGTAGCCACACTTCAAGATCTTATGTGCTATCCGAATACCACTATATTGCCCACCAACTAATGATGAATGAAAAGCCTTAAGAATGCTTATCATCTCCACCGTAAGAGCATAAAAATGAATAATTCCATCTACACAAACACGAAAAAAATATGGTTCATACTAGAAAAACTTCCTCACATCAAAATAAACTTACAACGCTAGTGGTAAATCAAATATAGCAGCACAATGTCACAGACAAAATAATTCGCAAAATCAGCAAACTATGGAATCAAATCTTGTGATGCATCCAATACTCTCTCATGAAGGAACACATCATTGATCTTCAACCATCTTCAAAATTAGACATAGCCTCATCCTCGAGTATGAATAGATGGTCAGCAACTTGATTCTGCGTCCCCTTCCTATCAATAACCTCGAAGTCAAACTCTTGATGAAGAAGTACCCATCCAGTGAATCTTGATTTAACATCCTTCTTCTCCATCAAGTATCTCAACACCAAATGATCAATGCACAATAACTTTGGTTCCTAACAGATATGACCTGAACTTATCAAATGGCAAACCATTGCGAGTAACTCTTGCTTTATGATAGTATATTGTGCTATATTGAGGGCTTTATTGGTGTAGTAATAGGGTGTAATATCTTCTCTCTGCACTATCCTAACACCATACTAAATGTTACCTTGCTTGCATCATGCATGATCTTAAAGGGTTGAGTCTAGTCTGGTACAATAATGATAGGTGTTGAAATCAACCTTCAACCCCTCAAATACTTTCAGACAAGCATCATCAAACATGAACTTAGCATCTTTCTCAAGTAGCTTGGACAAGGGATGTGCAATCTTTAAGAAGACTTTTGTGAACTGCTTGTAGAATCCTGTATGTCCCAAGAAACTCCACACACCTTTTACAGAGATAGGTGGAGGGAACTTCTCAATTATCTCAACCTTGGCCTTGTCTACCTTGATACCTTTGATAGATATTCTATGTCTAGCAGAGTACCATTTTTCACCACAAAGTAAAACTTTTCTGAATTCAACACAAGGTGACACTCTTCACATTGCTTCAACATGTCATGTAGATGTCTCAAGCAATCCTCAAATGTATCTCCGAAACACTGAAATCATCCATAAGCACCTCAATAGTATCCTCCACTATATCTGA
>JAOTQR010000079.1:12209611-12225084 GCA_025774065.1 Solanum ossicruentum
CAAGCAATCCTCAAATGTATCTCCGAAACACTGAAATCATCCATAAGCACCTCAATAGTATCCTCCACTATATCTGAGAAGATTGATATCATACATCTATGGAATGTATCCTCTGCATTACACAATCTGAATGGAATCTTCTTGAACACGGAGGTGCCACGAGGACATATAAAAGTCATATTCTATTAGCCTTTTGGAGTAATAGAAATCTGGTCATAGCTCAAATAACCTTCAAGGAAACAGTACCAGCCTTTGCCTGCCAATTGTATAGCATCTTGTCCATGAACGACAAAGGGAAGTGATCCTTTTCTGTCGAAGCATTGAGTCTGCAGTAGTCCATGTAAACCCTCCAATCTATGATTGGCTTCACGAGTATCAATTCATTTCTAGAATTAGGAACCTAGTGATGCCTCCCTTCTTTGGAATGCACTGACTAGACTCACCCATTCATTGTCAGCAATTAGATATTTCACACCTGTGTCTAACCACTTAATGATCTCCTTGCACACAACCTCTTGCATTGGTGGGCTAAGATATCTTTGGTTCTCAATGCTTAGCTTATAGTCCTTGATAAGTTAAATCTTGTGAGTGCAGATGCCAGGTGGGATGCCAATAATGTTTGCAATCGTCCATCTAATAGCCTTTTGAATCTTTTAAGGATCGAAACCAATGCCTCTACCCGTTCTTCATCAAGATCTGTGGTAATAATCATAGGTAAAGTATTGTTAGATCTTAAAAACATATACATCAAGTAGGCTAGAAGAGCCTTCAACTCCAACACTCGTGGCTCTTCAATGGATGGTCGAGTAGGTAGTGTTTTACGGTTGTTTAAGTCCAACTCAAGCTTGAGTTGGTGTCTAGGATATCCATGTGATCCAAGTGCCTTAACCATCTCATCATAGTCTAGGATGCCATCATTCTCAAAATTCATCAACACACCCTCAAGAGTTTTGACACCTAGCCTCTCATCTATGGGTACCTCTGGTTGTACCTCATCAATACTCTCAATCACAGAGGCAACTTTCAGATCATCAGGTCTCTTCATAGCACCTAAATCGCATAGCACCGTTACAAGAGGCATAAGGTTGACGCTAGATCCTAAATCACATAGCGCCTTTGCAAAATTAAAGACTCCGATGGTGCATGGTATGGTAAATGCTCTAGGGTCCTCCATCTTTTGCAATAAAGACCTTGTTGCAATATATATGCAATGGTGAAAATCTTGAGCAAGCTCTTGACTCACCATTCTCTTCTTATTAACCAGGTCCTTCATGAACTTTGCATACCCGAGCATTTGCTCCAATGCATCAATAAGAGGAAGATTGATAGACAACTGCTTTAACATTGAGATGAAATTTTGAAACTTTCCTTCCTTATTCTTCTTGTTTTGCCTCTAAAGGAAAAGTGGCGGAGGCCTCGGTATAGGTTTCAACATTTTTGGTGTCACTATGTTTTCACCATAACGTCCTTGTCCTGATCATCTCTAGTCTTTACTTTTTTGTTCTCAGTTGTCTTGTCCCCAATCACATCATCAACTACCAACATTGGTGGGTCAATTGTCTGCTCGCCTCTACATGTAGTAACTTCCATGCAGCGCCTACCATTCTTTTGATTCTACACAAAGTTGCTTTTTTAGTGTACCCTTTTGGCATTGGTTCAACTGAGTCTACATTTGACTGAATTGCTGCTCCAACTGCTTGATAGCCACAAAGTGAGATTCAATCTTTTGATGAATCCCAGATATGTCAGCTTTTATCCCTTTCAAAGTCTCATCTTGTGTGTAACTACCTGGCCTAGGGCCTAGTTAGCACACTATGAATGAGACACCTGTAGACACCTTACCCAATCCATCTCAGCATATCAAGTATTCAAGGGCATAAAGACTTGTTAAAAATGAAATAGGAAACTAGGGCTAAGGGCCACAACTTGAAGATAAATCAAGAAATAAGAATTAATACAGTCATAACAATACCTCAAACATAAACTTGGCGAGGGCTAAGACATGTTCAAGCTCACCCTCAAATACAATCATAGGAAAAGAAATATGTAACTCAAAAATAAAATGTCTTAATACATCAATCTAGAAAGAAAACTAGGATATTTTCCCCGAACTAGAGGACTCACTAACTTTCATTTTTAAAGATCCAAAGCTAGATACATGCAGGATATCGAGTAGCACCGATCCCTACATGGTTAAATCATGTAGGCATAGAGTATGTGTCAGTACTTTGAATGTACTGCTATGCAGGTGTTAATGTATAACATTGAAACAATGATGAAATAATTCATGCTGTCTCATATTAAAATATACATTCACAAGGGCATTAGTAGTCATAATCAAGCCAATATCATTTTAAACATAAAAGGAAACTCTTAGAAGGAACTTAGTAGAATGCATAAATGAACATAGTCATGAATAAGGAAATCATATAAACTTGGGACATACATGAAATATAGGGAGTTAATTGTGTACCAAAGAAGAAACATCTTTGAAGTATGAGGAGAACATATATAGGGGTGGTCATTTAACACATCACTTTAGCCATAGAACATGAGATAATGCATCTGAGAAATAAAGAACTTATCCTTACTTGAATTCATGATGAGACACATAGACTTAGATTAGTGAGGAATCATATATGGTTATACACAATTACAATGGTAACATCCTAGGTGAATAGTGCATCACTTTACATAAAAGACCATTTTATTATAAAAGAAACCTCAGTAATCATAATGGAGATCACTTTAGAAACTTGAGAACATAATTATATACCTTTAGGAGAAGTACCATTTGAACTTGTGAAACAATGAGTCATAGGAACTTTAAAACACCTTTGGACATAATATGAAGGAGCCATCATAAATTATCATAAGAGGACATATTAGAGACATGAGAAAAACACAAACATATGTGAGATGCAATGAAACAATGCATCATAAGCTTCACAAACAAGATGCATAAACATATACAATAGGATATAAGCTCAATATGATGTGTATGAGTATGTTTTAGTGAAAACTTGCATGCAATATGACTTCCTTATATCATAGGTATGTTGGAGAAGACCGTAACTAGCATAGGCCATATGGGCTATTACATTAAATCCAATGGACTCCTTCCATTGGGAAAAGACCAGTGAACTCCTTCTATTGGGAGAAGGGGAATCTACTTGCCAAGATAGATATCCAAAACTTTGGTAACTTTACAATTGGATCTTCAAGGAACATTACCTCTTATGTGGATCTACTAGCCTAAGAATAGCCTACTTTCATGACTCAAACATAGGTCCTAGACATAACATGGTGAATAGGAACCCGAGGGGATCCCCAAAAAAGCCTCTTAGTCATGCACAACACATCCTTGGCTGTAGAAAAAACTTAAAAGAGAAATGAGCACATAATACATAATTTCTAAGGGAAGCGGGGCTTTGGACTCACACTATGGGGATAATGTAGGGAAGAGGATTTGCATGAACCACATAGCAAATAAGTCTAAGGGACGGGTAAGTATGACTCACACTATACGGGCATTTAGAGACTTGGGACTTCCATGACACCCATGACCATACAACAAGCATAGAAGGAAAAAGGGACTAAGGGAAGGCTTCATAATAACATAAAGATAATAGGAGTCAAGCTCGATATATAAACTTCCATATCCAACAACACCTCTAATATGAGTGGAATGGGGGCCAAGACATCTCTCGGCTCACCCTCATAAGATAAAAAGTCTAAAATAGGTATCTTGACAAAAACATGAACATAAAATGGGTATTGTCCCCAAAATAGAGGATTCACCAATAGTAGTCTTCAATGTATATCGGCTAGCCATGCGGAGAAAGAGGATGAATAGGAGCTCCGGTCCCTACATGGTTACACCATGTAGGCAAAAAGTATGCGTTAGTACTTGGAATGTACTAAGTATGTGGGGAGCAATGAAACAAGGATCATAAGCCATAATAATCAAGATGAAAAATCATAATCAATAGATATAAGCTCAATATGACATGTATAATCAATGCTTAAGTTAAAACATGCATGAATATAGTCAAACTTGCATAATATATCATATATATGTAGGATGAGACCCCTGACCTACATATAAGACAAAACTAGCTACTACTTAGAATCTCAATATTTACCCCACTCCGAATAAAGGAGCGGTTTACTCTCAAAAGTAAACTAAACTTGACCCCACATAGTGGGTAGCTTGTTCTAGTTGGATCCACTAGTAAAGTCCATTTAGAAAATAATATAATCCTATGGTGGCATATAGTTAAGACACCAAAACTTTATATAAGGACCCTTTGGGTTGAGCCCCCACCTTAAGCCTCTTTAGGTGCTAAGCCTAATCCAATGGAATACTTGACATAATCATAAATTTAATCATAACTTGAATAACTTGTAAAAACATGATAACACAGCATAAGTAGCTCATTCAAATACTTAATCCTTGCATGTGGCATATACCTTGTAGTAGAGGGTCAAATAATGCATAGACTTGACCCCTTCTAGTAGGCATCACATTACACATGAGGGTAGAGATTATAATATGCTTGAACCCTTCTAGTGAGAGTTGGCATATGAGGGTAAAATAGTTATCATGCTCGACCCATTCATATAAAGATTTTTTACTCACAAGAGGGTAGAGATATAGAAAAGGGTTCAACATTTTACTTGCAAATCATAGAAACTTTTCATGAGTTCAATACATGCTTCGGAGCCCATAATTCATCATATCATGCTTGGCTTAGAATTCATGCAATAATCTTTGATCAACATAAGGATCTTTGTCATGTAAATTTAGTGAAACATGATGGGTATATGTACATATGCTTAAAACCATGCAATTCAAGAGTATAAGATAAGAGAGGAGTAAAATAACTTATTCCAAAGTCATTCAAATCAACTCATCATCATTGTAGTAAAACCCTCGTTATTTAGAAATCATATTTCAAGACACGTAGGAAAAATAATTAGTTTGAATCATCCTTAATAAACCCATCATAACCATATACACCATCTTCCAAAACATGAACATGGGAACATAGAACTCATCTCATCAAGTAAAACCTAGACAAGACTTCCTCAATACTTATATAAATCTATAAATTTCACATGATATTTTACTTCATGATAAGCCATCATAGCATGTATAATAGTAACATCATATGCAGGAGTTTATAAAATACCCATAAAGATTCATAAACTTCATGTAGTAGGAGAAGAAAAATGGTTGCACTTGCGGGAAGGAAGGTTCCCATAGTTAAACCTACATACCTTGGTGTAATAATGGTGGTGGAAACCTGATTCAGAGATGGAAGATTCAAAATCCTAGCTTACACCCTTTACTTGAAAGACTTGCAGAGCTAGGGAGAGTTTTGTAACTTAGAGCATTTTCGTAATGAGGAGGAATGAGATGAATTAGGGTTGTATAAGCTGATAATGGCATAGATGGGGTCAAAATAACATATCTTATACTTAGACAAAGAGGAAATGTCAAATTTACCTCTATTAAAATCCTGGCCGGACAGGTCTACGAGACCCCATTTACGGGCCGTAGAGCATTCTACGGCCCGTAGATGGGTTTCGTCTGATAGCCTTTTTCCAAACTTTAGAGACTTTATGTTTACTAATTTCCATTCTACGAGATCATCAACTCCTCGTAGAGGACTTTACGGATTGTCTAATAAGTCGTAGATTGAACTTCAGAAAGAACTTAAATCTTATCAAGTCTATCAGGTTCTACGAACCCACTTTACAGGCCGTAGTTTATCTTATGAGTCATAAGACCCCTTCGTAAACATCAATAGTTTCAAATTTCTAAGCTTATTTCTTGCATCTGTCCAACACCCATAAATGGGGTCTTGCATTATCTTTCCCTTGGGAACAATCGTCCTCAATGTGCTAACACAAACTCTAAGGAATGGATTCATGCACCATAGGCCAATGCACCATGTACAAAAGTAACACATGCACCATTTAAAATCATTAAACCATATTTCAAATAGCACTTATAATGCAACCTCAAATTCACAAAAAGATGCATGAATGTCATGAAAATGGCATGCAAGGATAGGAGATTCTAAGATGGAAAAATTGTATTACCTCAAGCTTGATCGGAATGGAAAAGATGGTGATATTGCTTCTTTATATCGGCTTTGGCTTCACATGTTGCACTTTTAACCTATTGGTTCCTCCAAACGACCTCGATGGATGCCATATCTTTATTTCTCAACCTCTATACTTATCTATAAAGCATTTCCATCGAGACGTCCTCATAAGTCAAGTTATCTTTTCCACACACACAACATCCAAGGGTACTATAGAACTTGCGTCACCTACACACTTTCTCAACATAGACTCATGGAAGACCGGATGAACCATACTCATCTCGGGGGGAAACTCTAAATTCATCGGCAACCTTACCCATTCTCTTTACAATACTATAAGGCCCTACAAATCTTGGGCTCAACTTTCCCTTCTTGCCAAACTAGACCACACCCTTCATAACTGAGACCTTTAAATACACCCAATCCGCAACATCAAACTTAAGATCTCTCCTTCTCGTGTCGAAGTAGGACTTTTGCCTACTTTGAGCCATCTTCAATCTCTCCTTTATCAACCACATATTTTCCAAAGCCTCCATGACCAAATTCGGTCCCAATAAAGCATTTCCCCCCATATCAAACCACCAAATCAGGGACTTACATCACCTTCCATATAGGGCTTCAAAGGGAGCCATTCCAATGCTAGAGTGATAGCTAATATTGTATGCAAACTCAATGAGTGAAAGATATTCGTCCCAATTATCTATGAATTTAGACCACAAGCCCTAAGCATATCCCCAAGAGTTTGAATTTTCCTTTCATCTTGGTTGTCTGTTTGGGGATGAAACATCATGCTAAGCTTGACTTTGGTATCAAGACTCTTTTAGAAGGATCTCCAAAAGTGAGAAGTGAATTGAGTGCGATGATTCGAAATAATAGACAATGGCACCCCATGCAACTTGACCAACTCATGAATATATATCTTGGCATAATCTTTGGAATCATAAGTCATTGAAACGGGTAGGAAGTGAGTCGATTTTTTCATTCTATCAACAACTACCCAAATGGAATCAAAGCGCTTCTAGTTTTTCCAAACCCGATCACACAATCCATATTGATCTCTTCCCACTTTCTAGCAGGAATCTCTGTATCTTGGGCTAGACCCGGCCTTTGATGTTCGGCTTTGACTTGTTCGCAATTGTAACAACTGCTACAAACTTAACAATATCTCTTTTCATACCACCCTACCAATAAACCTCCCTTAAGTCTCTATACATCTTTGTAGAACCATGATGAATAGAGTAAGATGAATTATGCGCCTCTTTCAAGATCAAATACCTTATCCCATCAACATTAGGCACACACAACCTACCTTGATATTTAAGGACTCTATCTCCCCTTGGGAGAAAAGCTCCACTTTACCATCCTTCACCAAAGCTTTCAATTCTAGTAAGGTGGGGTCAAGGTCTTGCTTGGACTTGACCTCTTCAATCAAAGAGGATTCAGAACCATCAATAACCACCATACCTCCATTTTCAACTACATTCAACCTAACTCCCAACCGAGCTAACTAGTGAACTTCCCTAGCCACTTCCTTATTGCTATCACCAATGTGAGCTATAATTCCCATGGACACTCTACTTAGAGCCTTGGCCACAATATTAGCTATGCCGAGATGATAGTGAATACTCATGTCATAGTCCTCAAGGAGTTCTAACGACCTTCTTTGCCTCAAATTGAGATCCCTTTGTGTGAACACATATTGGAGACTTTTACGATCGGTGAACACATCTACATGAACCCTATCCAAATAATGATGCTATATTTTAAAAGCAAATACCACAAATAATAACTCAACATAATGGGTGGGATGATTACACTCATGCACCTTCAATTTTCGAGAAACATTTGCTATGACTTTGACATTTTGCATTAAAACACACCCCAAACCAATCCTTGAAGTATCACAATAAACCACAAAATCTTCTAACCCTTCTGGTAGGGCCAAAATAGGAGCAAATGTAAGCTCATCTTTAAAGTTTGAAAACCTTATTTCACATTTTGCCTTTGTTTTGAGTTAATTTTGTCAAAGGGGAAGCAATTGAGGATAAATCATTCACAAACCTTCAGTAATACCTCGCTACGCCCAAGAAACTCCTAATATCTGTTAGTCAAGGGCCTAGGCTAATTCTTTATTAGTTCTGTTTTCTCAGGGTCCACCTTAATCCCATCACCTGAGATCACATGCCCTAGGAATGCAACTTCCTTCATCAAAATTTACATTTATTGAATTTAGCAAACAACTTCTCATCCCTCAAGGTTTGCAACACTACTACTCAAATGCTTCACATGCTCTCCTACACTCCGGGAGTAAATCATATGTCATCTATGAAGACTACCAAAAACATGTCAAGGTAGGTTTAATGACCCTATTCATGAGATCTATAAATATTGTCAGTGCATTAGTTAAGACAAATGACATCACTACAACTAAAAAATTCCCATGCCTAGTCCGAAAGGCCATCTTGGGAATATCACATTTTCTTACCCTCATTTGGTGGTACCCGAACTGAAGATCAATCTTAGAAAAATGATTAGCCCCTTCTAGTTGATCAAATTGGTCATCTATCCTTGGCAAGGGACGCTTGTTCTTTGTTGTGTCCTTATTGAGTTATCGGTAGTCGATGCACATTCTAAGTGAGCCATCTTTCTTCTTTACAAATAACACCAGTGCACCCTAAGGTGACTTACTAGGCCTTATAAAACTCTTTCCTAACAAATCATTCAATTGATCCTTTAACTCCTTTAACTCCATCAAGGACATTCCGTAAGGAGGAATGAAAATGGATTGAGTATTGGGGAGGAGATCTATATCAAAATCTATCTTCCTTTCTAGAGGGACACCTGGGAAGTTCAGTGGGAAAGACATCAAGAAACTCATTAACAACCAAAATCGACTCGATAGGAGGGATTTTAGACTAAATATACCAAATCCTTATAAGATGGTAAATACACCCCTTAGAAATCCATTTTTTTGGCTTTAAGACATGAAATAAACTTACCCTTAACCGCCAAATTATGACCTTCCCACTCAAGGACATGCTCATTAGGAAATTGGAACTTAATCCGACGAGTTCTAAAGTCAATGGAAGTATGATATGCATACAACCAATCCATCCCAAGAATGACATCAAAATCCACCATGTCAAGTTCAACAAAATCACAAGGTAACACTTTATGTAATATAGACATAGGACAACCCCTATAGCCCCTTCTAGCAATAATGGACTCACAAACAATGGTAGAAACCTCAAAGGATTCACACAACAACTCGAGACACACATAAAGTTTATTAGCAAAAAAGGAGCAATGAAAGAGTGTGTAACACTCATATCAAATAAAGCATACATATCATAATCATAAACCTTTAGCATACTGATAACAATATCGGGTACCTTCTCCGCTCCTTACCTCCTTTGAAGGGCATAAAATCGATTCTGACATGGAGCACACCCTTGTTGGCCTCCTTGTGCCCTTTGATCAACTTGAGCACCTCGTCCTTAGAGGCGACCATCCTTTCCCTTATTTTGAGTGTAGGGGCAATCAAAAAATCTAGTGGCTTACTCTTCCACACCTATAACAAGCATTCTAATCACTCAAGCATTTGCCATTTCTTCTACACCTTGGACACCTTAAAAGAGTCATCCCACCATTGTCACCTTGAACCTTAGGGTTAGGCACCCTATCATTAGCAAGCCTTTTGTTTTGAGAATTGAAGGATCCTTGGCCTTGGAATTTCTGACCTTATTGGAAGCAACCACCCTTAGCACCTTGAAAACCACCATCATATCGAGACCTCTTAGACTCCCCACTCCTTCTCTTCTTAAGCTTCTTCCCTTCAAGTTGCTCGACATAAGTCATGAGCGAGACAAATCAAGATCACCTACAAGCATAGCACTGCAACATTTTTCATTACCAGGTCAGATACCCCCGACATAAACTTGTTTATCCTTGCCCTGGAGTTGACAACCAAGTGAGGAGCATAGTTAGAGAGCTTGTTGAACTTGAGGGAATACTCCCTCACACTCATGAAGCCTTGTTTGAGGTTGATGTGCTCCATCATCTTTGCTTCTCTTAATTCAATAGAGAAGAATCAGTTGAGGAAAATGACTTTAAATTCCTCCCATAGGATGGGATCATTGTTCCCCCTCTCAAGTTTCCATTGAGTAAACCAAATTTGTGCAATACCTTTGTGTTGATAAGCCATAGGTTCCGCTTTATCCTCTGAACTCACCCCCATAATAGCAACACTTTGTATATCTCATCAATGAATTCTTGGGAGTCGTCCTCCATTTTGGAGCCCTGAAACTCCAGAGGGTTTATCCTTGTGAAAACCCTAACCCTTGAAGCTGGGGTGGGAGCATGAGGAGCTTGGTCTCCTTGGTTCAATGGTTAGTCATTGCTTGTGCCAACATGGAGATGACATTTTAGTTTTAGACATGCGTAATCCCTTCCTCTTGGGAAGCTTAAGGAGCTGGATGGGCCGGGGCCTCCTCGGGTATGGGAGCTATTTGAGACGTTTTTCTTGGTTGCTGCATGATCTATAAGAGCAAAAGACTACTCATAGGGAAGGAAATCTTATTTTAAATCTAAGGTATGACACAGATCATGAATAAGTGAACCATTTCTTATACGCCTCATAGCCTCCCCTTCATAGTTGTGGCGTGCTTCACAACTATGAACAAGACTCTACTTGATGTGGTATGTTGGATTTCAAAGGAACATTTATAAATATAGTGCTTTAATACCAAGCTTGTCATGACCCAAGCCTAGGTCCTAGACACGACATGGCGAATAGGAATCCGAGGGGATCCCCAAACAAGCCTCTTAAGCATTCATAGCACATCCTTGGCTTTAGTAGAAACTTAAAAGAGAAATGAACACATAACACATAATATCTAAGGGATGTAGGGCTTTGGATTCACGTAATGGGGATAATATGGGGAAGAAGATTTGCATAAACTACATAACAAATAAGTCTAATGGATGGGTAAGTATGACCCATGCTATGAGGGTCCTTAGGGACTTGGGAGTTCCATCACATCCATGAGCATACAACAAGCATAGAAGGAAAAAGGGAATACGCGAAGTCTTTATAAATACATAAACATAATAGGAGTCAAGCTCGATACAAAACTTCCATATCCAACAACACCTCTAATATGAGTGGAACATTCGGCTAAGACATCCCCTGGGATCACCCTCAAAATGAAAATTCTAGAATAGGTAAGTCTTGACAAAAGCATGAAAGTAAAATTGGTGTTGTCCCTGAAATGGAGGACTCACCAATAGTAGTCTTCAGTGTGTATTGGCTAGCCACGCGCAGGAAGAGGATGAATAGCAGCTTCAGTCCCTACATGGTTAGATCATGTAGGCAAAAAGTATGCGTTAGTACTTGGAATGTACTAAGTATACAGGATGAAATGCAATAAGGATCATAAGCCATTATAATCAAAATGCAAAATCATAGTCAATAGACATAAGCTCAATATGACATGTATAATCAATGCTTAAGATAAACACATATGAAGATTGTCAAACTTGCAAAATATATCATATATATATATATATATATATGTGGGAGGAAACCCTAACCGACACATAATGCTAGGCAAGCTACTACTTGGAATCTCGATGTTCACTCCACACCAAATAAAAGAGTGGTCTACTTGCCAAGGTAAACCAAACTTGACCCCACAAAGTGGGTAACTTGTCCTAGTTGGATCCACTAGTAAAGCCCATTTAGGAAAATAATATAAACTTATGGTGGCACATAGTTAACTGACCAAGACTTTATATAAAGACCCCTAGGTTCGATCCCCACCTTAAGCCTCTTTCGATTCTAAGTCTAATCCCATGGAATACTTGACATAATAATAAATTTAATCATAACTTGAATGACTTGTAAAAATATGATTACATGGCATAAGTAGCTCAATCAAATACTTGACCTCTACGCTTGGCGTATACCTTATACTAGGGGGTAAAATAATGCATCGACTTGACCCCTTTAAGTAGGCATCACATTACACATGAGGGTAGAGATTATAATATGCTTGACCTCTTCTAGTGAGAGTTGGCATATGTGGGTAAAATTGTTATCATGCTTGACCCCTTCATGCAGACATTATTTACTCACAAGAGGGTAGAGATATAGAAAAGGGTTCAACATTTTACTTGCAAATCGTATAAACATTTCATGAGTTTGCATTCTTGGGAGCCCATAATTGGTCATAACTTGCTTGTCTTGGAATTTGTGCAATAATTATTGATCAACATAAGAATCTTTGTCATGTAAATTTAGTCAAACATGGTGGGTATATGTACATATGGTTAAAACAATGAAATTCAAGAGTTTAAGACAAGAGAGGAGTAAAATAGCTTATTTCAAAGTCATTCAAATCAACCCACCATCATTGTAGTAAAACCCTCATTATTTAGAATCATATTTCAAGACACGTAGGGAAAAATAATTAATTTGAATCATCCTTAATCAACCCATCATAACCATATACACCATCTTCTAAAACATGAACATGGGAACATAGAACTCTTCTCATCAAGTAAAACCTAGTTAAGACTTCCTCAATACTCATATAAATCCATAAATTTCACATGATATTTTACTTCATGATAATGCAAAAAAATAAACCATCATAGCATAATAGTAACATTATATGCAAGAGTTCATAACATACTCATAAAAATTCGTAAACTTCATGTAGTTGGAGAAGCAGAATGGTTGGACTTGCGGGAAGGAAGGTTTCCACAATCAAACCGACATACCTTGGTGTGACGACCCAAGCCTAGGGCCTAGATGTGACATGGAAAATGAAAATGCGAAGGGAACCAAATAATCCTCTTAGCATATCAATTACACATCCTTGGTTGTTGAAGCAAAGTAAACAACAACAAAAATATAAACAAGGGAAAGAGGGTTTAAGGGAAGTCTTGACATTTATAGAGCATAAAGAGTCATAGCTTAAAGCATAGATACATCAATTGTTCCAACAACACCTCTAAACATAGATTGGGCGGGGGCCAAGATACTTTTCGGGCTCACTCTCATAGAATCAAAGATCAACATAGGGGAATAAAATAAGAAAGAGTAGCGTAGTAGTGTCCCTGAACTTGAGGACTCACCAAAAGCGTATCTTCAGGATGCCAAAACTAGCCATGTGGAGGATGATCGAGAGGAGCTCCAATTCCTACATGGTAAAATCATGTAGGCATAGAGTATGCATTAGTATGTTTGAATGTACTAAGTATGTAAGATACAATGCAACAAGACATAGACAACATAGTCAAAATGCATAATCATATGCAATGGACAGTATAATAACAATATGGCATGCATGATCAACGTTTGAAGTAAAACATGCTTGTAAAACATATAGCTTAAGGATATAGATTATATGTGTAGGAAGAGACTATTATCATGGACCAAGCAAGCTATTACTTAGATTCCAAGGCATGCTACCCCCGTGGAAGGTGATTGAGGTATCTACCCCTCAACATGGTAGATGGGCATAGCACCCCCTATCAAAGTGGTCAAGGTATATACCCCTCAACATGGTAGATGGATATAACACCCCCAATCAAAGTTGTCAAGGTATATACCCCTCAACATGGTAGATGAGCATAGCAGCCCCCATTAAAGTGGTTAAGGCATGTCACCTCCTCAACAAGGTGTGGTCAACTTGCAACACTATAGATACTTTTCATGAATTCAATACATACATACAATCCCTTAATCATCATATAGTCACTTGATTCATAACTCATCCAATAGATCATCAATAGCTCAAGAATCCTTGTGAAGACATTTTATCAAACACTTGGTGGGTGTGCAATGCTAGCTCAAAATCATGCAATTCAAGAGTGAAATCATGTGAGAAAACTTAATGTAAATAAACCCACCAACACCATGTAAAACCCTCATGCAAGACAACTTGAAATTCTTCATAAAACCTCATAATAGATTATAGTTTCATAGTTCAAAATATGCATATTCACAATAGACAAACCATCTCATAGTATAAGCTTGAAATAGGTAGACATGTGTTTTCAATCAATATTTCATAAAACCCCAACATAATTTGTAATCATAATTCATAATAAGTAATACCCATAAGTAATACAATTTAGAAACACGCAATTTTCATAAAAAGGAAGGTCCGACACTGTGAGAGGACACAATGACTTAAACCTACATACCTCAAATTTGTGGATTCCCTTGATGTAGATTTGAATGAGAACTTCAAGCTTGAATGAAGTTCTTGAGATCTGTAATTGAACTTGGGACACTTGAATTTGGATGAAATATTTGGCTAAGTGTTAGAGAGGGTTTGAGAGTGTCTTGAGTGATATAGAGTTGAAAAATGGCTATGTATAGAAAAAAGGGCATGATCCCAATGTGTTAGGCCGAAATAGGAAGAATAAGGAAGTCACAACACTATTTCGCGAGGGGTCCGCGTCACGAAGCCAATGCAGATGCACACTGGAAATTGCAAAGTTGGTGAAAATGAAATTTTGCTACGGATCCTCTAAAATCGGGGTTATACCCATTTTCCACTCAATTTTTCCCCCCGATCAAGAATATGAAGTTCGATTTTTAATATCACACACGAATTTTGAGATATATGGAGATTACAATTATGGACATTTCTAAAGCACATTTTTGGGGTGTTTTTGGGATATTTCAATATCTCCCCGTTGGGACCATTCGTCCCCGAATGTAAAAGAAGTGATTATAAGAGAAACAATTATGAGGATTTCAGCCCGACAAAAAAGCAACAATGCACTCAAACACCATTTTGAAAAATCTCGACATAAGTGTCAAAAACACCATAAACTTGTCAACATAAACATGAATGCATGCAAAATGACATAAGGGCTGAAACTTAAGATTTAAAATCATATAGGGGACTTAAGTTAGTACCTTAGGCTTGAGTAGAGTGGAAGAGATGTGGGTAAAACTTTTGCATGTCCACCTCAGCTTCCCATTGACACTTCCAACTTGTTGGTTTGTCCAAAGAACCTTGACTGAAGCTATATCCTTTTTTCTCAACCTCTTCACTTGTTTATCCAAGATTTTACTGGAACCTCTTCATAAGTGAAATTACCTTCCACCACATCCACAACATCTAAAGATTCACTAGCACTTGGGTCACCCACACACTTTCTCAACATAAACACATGGAAGACCGGATGAACCATATTCATTTCAATGGGCAACTCCAACTCATTGGCCACCTTGCCAATCCCCCTTAACACTCTATAAGGGTCAATTTATGCTTCTTGTCAAATTGAACCACATCCTTCATGGGTGACCTTCAAATAGACCCAATCGCCAACCCT
>JAOTQR010000079.1:12234010-12246866 GCA_025774065.1 Solanum ossicruentum
TGATTTCGGAATAAGTGAACCCATAATTTCCAAACTACTTGGTTGTCGGTCAAACGAGTATTATTCAAGGAATCTAGAATTCAAAATTTACAAACCATAAGGTTAATTTTTCCCTAGAATTGACCAAACTAGACCTGGATTATACTTAGACTTGATTTCTAAAGGAAAAGGAAATTTTCAAACATAAGTCGTAAATTGGACTTACTAATTCATGCCATAAGTCGGAAAAACCTTACATACCTTAAATCTTTCCTCCAACTAGTCCTAGTTCAAACCAACCCAACTTATGCTTCGAGATGCTCAACGCCTACACAAAGACAACAACGCCAACGGTTAGCAACCATATCTAATCCTATAAAAATATCGGCAGCATTTTCCCTTAAAATATGCCACCCTGAGAATTTAACTCAGTTCGAAATCATCAACCAACAACCACAACAACAATAACACATCAATAGAACTTCTCCGATACTACCACAACATCACAACGTTACAAAACGCCTTTATAGCATAAATATTAAAAATAGGGCAGCAAGTATACCTACACACTTTTACATACTAAGGCACTCCTATACATCCAAAGGACCACAACACATCATTCTAACTCCCTACGCAACTCCCCAATGTTAAAACGCGACATTCCGCCTCCAACCAAGGCTCCAATTCAAGTTAATCATCAAGAATATGCTCACCAAGGTTTCCAACGCTTCCACACCACACATGGACTAATTTCATGCAAAATAAATCTATACATATGATTAAAACTCAAAATGCAAGCATAAACAAACTTGTCCCGTTCAAACCCAATTTCAAATTTCATGGTTCAAGCTAGAAATCCACCTCTTTTTCATGACCTAACCTCAATTTAATTCTTCCCCAATACCCCCACAAGGTTTAATTCACATGGGGAAAGCTAGAAATTCAACTTACCTCTCAACCTCTTCACCAGCTTTAAACTTCGTAACCGCAAAATCGAACGTTTCTTTAGCAGTCTATCTCTTCCACACTACTTGGGGGACCCCATATATCGAGCTTGAAGCGCCAAATAATTGAAGACCTGAAAAAAACGCAAATTTTTGGTATTACTGTAGCAAACCCGAGAGGTATGGCTACTGTTCCTGTTTTTGTTTTTTGTTTTTTTTTTTGAATTTTTGGCTATGTATGAGAATTGCTACTCTTGTACAAGGAATACATGTATATATAAGCCCCTCCTTCCACCTGCACCAATTAAATTGAAACATATACACATGACCCCACAACTAATTATTCTCAAGGACCAAACTTAGGGGAAAATGTCATGTTTGGTCCCAAACTTTGTCAAACCGAACCAATTAAGGACTTTCGGGGTCTAAATTAAGTTACGGGTTCTAACATTTTCTTTATAATAGTAATAAGCTCTTAACTATGCATAGTAGAGAGTTTGCTTATCAGGGAAGTTTTAGAATTAGATTAGAATCTATTCACCTACAAAGCTTAATCACATATAAGGCTTAATCTTGATATTTTCTAAATCACATAAAATGCTTAATCTTTATATTTTTCTTTTTATTCTTGGATTCTAGAGAAATTAAAACAGTTATATTGCAAGCTTTGAGAATTTTTTGAGTTTTCAATGGTTGAAATTTTTTTGGTGCAAGGCTTTTATACCCCACTTTCTACAATTGGATCATCTTTTTTAATTGGTAATTTGAATAAACATTTGAAATTCTTATTAGTTTTGTATATCGTATTTTGAGCAGTATGGTTTGCAATTAGTAAAACATTGTTAGTCATCCTTTTCCATTGTTTTGTTGGGAAAATAATATTGTTGTGTCTTATAATACTTTTTATTGTAATTAATTACTAGTTACTTCCCTTTTGCAGATATTCATTCTAAATATTTTCATATGATGATTTCTAGAATAATAAAAAAATTGTCTGCTAAGCTGATGACTATAAATCTTACTTATAGGAAATGATGAATTCAAATATATTTGTGCAAATATTGAAGATGAAAGAATCCTATTATATATGAATAACGATGTACATAAGTGTTTTTGCAATCTATTTCACACATTGTATACAAAGATGTCCTGTTTTCTTGTATTAGTATAGAGACATTTGACTGAATCTTGTAATGCCCGATAAAATTACTAAAATAATCCTAGAGGAGAGATGTGCTCATAACATATCTTCCCATGCTTCGATGGCAAATCTGAGGACGAATATGCTATCAACATGAAAAATTGAGTGATCAATTGATTTGTAAAGCAATTTGATCAAAAGATAATTTTTTGATGTGAAAATGAAAACAACTGAGGGTGCATACAGGTATGCAATGAACACCTGCCGAGGACCAACAGTTAATTTTATTCCAAATATTTTCTACGGGATTGGGAAACTTGTTCGGAGAATTTTTGATGAAAAATACCAAAAATGTACTCAGTCCGCGTCACGGACATGCATTCCTGAGGTGAACATTTTTCTTTAATTTCGTGAGTGACATTCCAGAACTTTCCCAACCCTTTATAAACTTAGAACATTATCTAAATGGGTTCTTTTGAGCATAAATTTTTTTTAACCCCATTCTAAGTCCTTTCTAAATTCTTGAAAAAGGCTAGGACTAAAGAGAAGAGAAGAGGAAGTTAAAATTGAGTAGTTCGAGAATATTTCTTGAGGATTGTTTATCCAAAAGCATCACATCAGGTATGTAAGGCTTAACTAAAGCATGAGATTGTTCTCCCATGTGCCGATTGATGGAAATAGAAGTGTTGAGTGTCTGTGAGTCCCCATATATGTTTCTTCAAGTACTTTCTTGCATGTTTTCTTGAAAACTATATCTATTACATGTATTTTCATATGTTGATAATCATAAACTTATTTTCTTGAATTGAACACTTTTCATGAGTTATTGTATAACACTATATGTTATTTTATGAAAGCATCCATGAATGAACCTACAGATTGAGTCTAGAGCCTTGACTTCAGAATGTTGATTGTGATTGTGATGTGAGCGTGATGATGAGTTGATAGACCTTGATGGTCCATGAGTAGTCATAAATGAACTCTAATGAATTATTTAATTGATTGTTCCCTAATGATTGATCTAATCCTTGAGCTATTGATTGAGAGTTGAGTTGATGAGATGTTGAGAGTCCCTATAAGAATGATTGAGATGATGAGTGCCTCCACTAGGCTGATTGAGATGATTTGATCAAGATGGATGAGTCTTATGGGCATTGAGTCTTGGGAAGAGTATTGAGCACTGAAATGAGTATGAGTAAATCCATCTCGCACTCATTAACTACGTTACCAAGTGTAGATGATGATTAGAACCATTACATTACATTGCGGTTCCCTCTTAAGCAGAAGTCCCTGAAATCAATAGAGGACTTGTTGATGACTGGATCCCTTGTGGATTCAATTCTTTCTTTAACTGGCAAGTACGAAACAACGGTGGCAACATCAGCCGGATTGTTGTACAATCACTAGCTTATAAGTGATTATTGTCGGATAAGAGTGTAACACCCCCAAATTCCTTTTACCCAATCTAGAGTAGATGCACAAAGGATGCTGAGTAAAGACCGAGAAAAACTACAAAAGAAAGTTCACGAGGGCCATTTATGACTTGTAGATAGGTCTACGACTGGTGGAATGGGTCTCGTAGAACCTCCGGATGATTTGATATAATTTTCTTAGTCTGATGCCTATACACAAGATGGTGTATCCCTCCTAAAGTATTTCACGGCTCTTAGATTTGTTTCGTGAATTGATGGTCCAAATATCAGCTTTTCAGTATCTTGAGTGATGAGTTAGCAGATGACTCATAGAACTATTTACAGCTTCTAAAGGAGGTTTTGTGACAAATTACAGTAATTCAAATTTTAGGACCCCTAGTTTACTAGAGGCGGTCTATGACTCGTAAAATGGTCTACGACCCACAGACGGGATTTCGTAAACTCAGGCAACAATTTTTAATGAGGGGTATTTTTATCCATCCCAACCCCTATTTAATTAAATCCTTGGTCATTTTAGGCTCAAATAAACCCTTAAAACAGATCCCTATATGTATTATTCACCATTCTTCACCATAAGGTTTTTTGTGAACATAGGAGAGGGAGAAGAGCAAGAGTTCTTGATTCTAGCACGAAGATCAATTGGAGTTTGATTGTTTTTTCTGTCCCCATGTATGTAAGGCTTACTAAAGTGTGGAATTAATATCGTTCGCACATCCCCTTCAACTACTAGAGTCAAGATTTGGAAAAGAGTCGAGATTTGGAAATTTTATTACCCTAATTCTAAATTCTTGCATTTATTATGAATTCTCCTAGTAATGTATGAGGTACTTGCTGCATTGCATAATTATTGATATGATATTGAGGTAAAGATTCATACTTGAAAGCATGAACCCTAAATTACATAATACTATGAAATTTTATGCATGGATTGAGTTGAGGTGTGAGTTTGATATTGATTTGATGAGTTGAATAATTCGAGCATTATAGAGCATGAAAAACATATTGAACCTAGTCACTCATACTACCATGAAACTTACTTACATTACATTGAGTCAAATTGAGTGAGTCTGAATGACCGTATGAGTTTGAATCAAGTTTGATTGTTTGCATTGATTGACTAAGTTGATGAGTAACTGAGACAGGTTGCGATGAGGTAACTCAATGAGGTTGAGATTTGAGTTAATTCACTGAGCATTAAGAATTGAGTTGATTGATGAGTTGAGCATGTTTTAGTCTTGGGAGGAGTATCGAGCACCAATCTGGGAGCGATTAAACATCAACTTTAACACACAGAACTACGTTTCTAGTGTAGGATAGTCGTACAACCTATTCTGGGGACTCTTGTCCCAAAAGTGGACATTTGCTATGAATCCAAGAGAGGATTGGTCGTCCTTTACCATGACAAGTCTAGGATGGGCATGATAACGATGTCACCTTCATTGTGCATCACCAGACTAAAGGTGATGGGAATAGATATCGGTTAAGAGAAACCCCTAAATAACCTTGATTGATCATGGTAATGTCAAACTGAGTTTATATTTACTGAGTCTATTTTAAAAGTATGATTTACTTTAAACTTGTATGTATTGAGTTGAGTATAAGTTGTTGAGTCAAGATGAGTGAGTTGAGCCTTAGTTTCTTGAACTATTTTACATACCAGTATATTCTATGTATTGACATCTATTTGGGGTTGCATCGTTTTCATGATGCAGATATAGATGATAGAGGACTTCATCCTATGCATTATTGAGGTCCGGATCAGTATATACTCCAGAGTTGGTAAGCCCTCCTTGCTCTCCGGAGGAGCCTTTTTATCTTCGGATTTGACCTAGTACTTTTTTTTCCTTGATTAGGAGTCTTCATGGCCTGTCATAACACCATCTAGATTGTTGAGTATAGGCTTCATAGATATTGAGTAGAGGATATTATTGAATGTTTTGTATTTCCAAACTTATCATTTTGAAGCTATGAGATAATAAAGTTATATTTATCTTAATAATACCTTTCTATTTGAGTTGTTCTTCTGCTGTCAAGTTGATGTGACAATGAGACCAGATGTTTTGTTGGGGAATCACAATGGTTCTTCAAGTGTCGGCACCCAAGGGTACCCTCTCGAGGTATGAAAAACTTGGTATCAGATCATAGAGTTCAAAAGTCTTAGGGAGTTTATGAAGCCGCATCTAGTAGAGTCTGGTTTACAGGTGTGTTGTGCACCACACTTCATAAGTAGGAGGCTATAGGACATTAGGATTTGTAACACTTTCTTGTATTGCCATAGAATTGAAAACTCTATAAAGCTCTCTTTTAACTCGCACATTACGGCTTGCAGATCATGCCTCCTAAACGCACAGTATCCCAAAGGAATGCTTTAGCTAGTAATCTTGAAATATCGACTCGAGAGATGCCTCCTCACATGGAAACGAGGGGCCGAGGTCGACTGACCAGAATTGCTGATGTTCCTATGACACCTACCGCTCCAACTGCTCCTACCACATAGGTTGACTTCCGATGAGCCATCACCATGCTCACAGAGTTTGTAGCTTCCCAGAGTAGGAACCAAGGCTCATAGACTCCTAGTTCCAGCTCTCAAGAGCCAATGGCTGCCACCAGACTAAGAGACTTTCTGAGGATGAACCCACCGATCTTCACTGTGTCAAAGGTTGATGAGGACCCTCATAATTTCATTGATGAGATGTAGAAGGTGCTGAAAACTACGCATGCCATTAATACTGAAGGAGTGGAGCTTTCTCCCTATCAGCTCAAGGAAGTGGCTAATGTTTGGTACAATTTGTGGGAAAAGAGTTAAGGTGAGGATACTAAGCCCGCTACTTAGGATGAGTTCGATAGTGCCTTCCTCGATCACTTCTTCCCTTAGGAGTTAAGAGAGGCAAAGGTTGAGGAGTTCATGAATCTAAAACAAGAGGGGCTAACTGTAAAAGAATACAACCTGAAATTCATCCAGTTATCCAAGTACACCCCCAAGATGGTCTAGGATATGAGAGCGAGGATGAGGAAATTCGTATCTGGGTTGGGTAAACATGCAAAAGAAGGAGTGCAAGGTGGCATTGCTTTTCTGAGGTATAGATATCTCCAGAATGATGGTTTATGCCCAGCAAATTGAGGAGGATAAGAAGAAGGACAAGAAGAGCATTTGAGTAATAAGTCCAAGTTGGCAGGGCCTGAGCCCTATCAAACTAAGTAGAGTAAGGGAGATAAGTGCTACTTTTAGAAGAGATCCTCTAGCTATGCACCATCTTCAGTCAGTGCACCAATACTGATCCACAAAAATGATCACAAGTCCCAAGGTCAGCCAAACTTTAGTGCATATGGTGCTTAATCTCAAGCCAGTGTGACTCTTGGCTCTAAAGGGAAGCCACTTTGTGGGAAATATGGCAGGATGCATCTGGGAGAATGTAGATATGGAGGGAGTAGTTGTTACAAGTGTGGCTAGCCAGGCAATTTTTGAGAGTGAGAGTCTGATGTGGGGAAATAAGGCCTAATCCTCTACCACAGCACCACCAACGAGGGGTAACCAGAGAGGTACTACACTAGGAGCAGAAGGTGGGACAAACTTTCTGTATATGATAGGGAATCGATAGGGCCAAGAGGTTACGCCAGATGTTGTGATGGGTATGCTTTGAGTTTTTACCTTTCCTTTTTATGCTTTACTTGATTCGGGTACAACTTTTTCGTTTGTGATTCCATATGTAGCTAGTAGACTTGATATCCTTTCTGAGTGTTTGCTTGAGTTATTTTCTGTTTCTACTCTTGTTGGTCAGTCCATTCGAGCCAAGAGAATTTATAGAGATTGTGTGGTGTCCATCTATTATAGGGATACTCTTTTTGATTTGATTGAGTTAGAGATAGTCAATTTCGATGTAATCCTTGGTATGGAATGGTTTCACACTTGCTATGTCTCTATTGATTGTAATACCCGAACAATCAAACTTCAATTTCCAACTGAGACTGTTGTTTAGTGGAAGGGAGATTGTGTTATGCCGATGGGTAAGTTTATTTCTTACCTTAAAGCCCAAAGGCTGATCTTTAAGGGATGTATCTATCACCTCGTGCGAGTCAATTCTGATGAAGTTGAGCCCTCTACGCTTGAGTCTGTCCCGATCATGAGCGAGTTTCCTGATGTATTTGCTAAGGATCTGCCTAGAGTCCCTCTCGATAGGAATATCGACTTCGGAATTGATGTTCTTCTAGACACAACCTATTTCCATTCACCATATAGAATGGCCCCTACAGAGTTGAAAGAGTTCAAAGAGCAATTGAGGGATTTGCTAGAAAAGGGTTTCACAAGGCCGAGTGTCTCTCCATGAGGTGCTCCGGTCTTGTTCATGTGAAAGAAGGAAGGTTCTTTGAGGATGTGTATCGACTACCGTCAGCTGAATAAGGTGATAGTCAAGAATAAATATCTCCTTCCAAGGATTGATGACTTGTTTGACCAACTTCAAGGTGCAATTATTTTCTCTAAGATAAACATCAAATCAAGAAATCACCAATTGAAAGTGAGAGAATATAACATCCTGAAGATGGATTTTAATACACGATATGGTCACTTAGAATTCTTGGTGAGGTTATTTGGGTTGACAAATGCACCTACAACCTTTATGGACCTAATGAACATGGTATTTAGATAGTACTTGACATGTTTGTGATAGCGTTCATCAACGATATTCTGGTGTATTCCATAGATGAGGAGGAGTATGTCAGTCACCTCAAAATCGTGTTGCAGACGCTCAGAGATAATGAGCTATATGCAAAGTTTTCTAAGTGTGAGTTTTGACATAAATCTGTGGCTTTCTTGGTCATGTGGTTTCTGAAGATGGAATTTGAGTGGACACTCAAAAGATCGAGGTAGTTAAGAACTGGCCAGGGCCAACCTCACCTACCACAAGAGCTTGCAATATGTCTTCACCCAGAAAGAGCTTAACTTAAGGTAGAGGAGATGGCTTGTGTTGCTCAAAGACTACGACATGAGCATCCTCTACCATCTAGGTAAAGCTAATGTGTTTGCTGATGCTGTTAGCAGGTTGTCCATGAGAAGCACTAGCCATGTAGAGGAGGAGAAGAGTGAGTTAGCCAAGGAGGTTCACAGACTGGCACGATTGGGAGTTCAATTAGACGAATCAGGCAAAAGAGGTATTCTTGTGCATAATTGGTCTGCATCATCTTTAGTAGTAGAGATGAAGGACAAACAAGATCAAGATCCTGTCTTATTGTAGTTGAAGGAGGAATTGTATAAGCAGAATGTGATGGCTTTCTCCAAAGGGGGAGATAGGATATTGAGGTATCAAGGTAGACTGTGTGTCCCATATGTTGAAGATGTTCGAGGGAGGAACATGGTCGAGGCTCACATTTCCAGATATTTCATCCACCTAGGGTCTACCAAGATGTATCATGACTTGAGGGAAGTCTACTGGTGGAGTGGAATGAAGAAAAACGTTGCTGAGTTCGTTTCCAAGTGCCTGAATTGCCAAAAAGCTAAAGTTAAGCACCAAAGGACATGTAGAGTAGCTCAAAACTTTGTGATTCTAGAATGGAATGGGAAATAATTAACATGGACTTTTTCGCAAGCTTACCAAGGACCTACAGACAACATGATTCAATTTGGGTGATAGTTGATCGGATGACAAAATCTACACATTTCTTGGCAGTCAAGACAACTAACACCGCAGAGGATTATGCCCGACTATATATGCAAGAGATTGTTAGACTGCATGGAGTCCCTTTGTCTATCATCTCAGATATAGGAGCTCAATTCACCGCCCACTTTTAGATATCCTTTCAGAAGGGTATGGGTATTTACCCGCAGATAGATGGCCATGCAGAACATACTATTTTGATGTTGGAGGATATGTTGAGAGCCTGCACCATTGATTTTAAAGGTAATTGAGATGACAACTTGCCTTTGATAGAATTTTCTTACAACAACAACTTCCATTCGAGCACTCAGATGGCCCCATATGATGCACTTTAATGGGAAGAGGTATAGGTCACCGATTGGATGGTTTGAGATAGGTGAAACAAAGTTGATTGTACCAGACCTGGTTCACCAAACTATGGAGAAGGTGAAAATCATTCGAGAAAGGTTGAGGACTGCACAGAGTCGATAGAAATCCAACATATATGTTAGAAGAGGAGACTTAGAGTTTGAAGTTGATGATTGGGTGTATTTGAAAGTGTCACCCATGAAAGGAGTGATGAGGTTCAGAAAGAAAGGAAAATTGATTCCATGGTACACTAGCCCTTCTCAAATCATAAAGAGAGGGCAATGTGGTGTATCAGTTAGAGCTACTATCAGTGTTAGCAACCATCTACCCGATCTTTTATGTTTCTATGCTTAAGAAGTGTTTGGGAGACCCACAGTTGGTAGTACCTATAAAGAGTATTGGAATGAAAGACAATCTGAGTTATGAGGAGATTCATGTCCAAATCCTTGATCGGCAGGTTTGCAAGTTAAGAAGCATAGGGACTACAGCTGTCAAAGTATTATGGAGGAACCAATTCGTAAAAGAAGCTACCTGGGAGGCGGAGGAGAATATGAAGGTCAAATACCCTTATTTATCCCTACCTGTTGATGCTGAGAGAGTTGATGGTAATGAATTCCCAGTAAATTTTGAATTCTCATTCCTTGAGTTCTTCTTTCGTTCTTAGCATGATAGACAATAGAGTTCTAAAGTTCGAGTGAGGATTGCTATGATGTATTGACTGTTTAATTATTTTACTTGTTGAATTTCTTCATTTATTAATTGCATAGGTGATATTAGAGCTGGTTGATTGTTAGAGCCATAGGAAGATCCATGCCTTGACCTAAATACCTAGATTTCTCATCATTCAAGGACGAATGATCCCAAGGGGGAGATAATGTAACACCCCCTAATTCCTTTTACCCAATCTGGAGTAGATGCACAGAGGATGCTGAGAAAAGACTGAGAAAAACTACAGAAGAATATTCATAAGGGCCATTTACGACTCGTAGATAAGTCTACGACTTATGGAATGAGTCTTTTAAAACCCGCAGATGGCTTGGCAAAATTTTCTAAGTCTGAGGTCTATATACGAGATGATATATGACCCGTAAGGTATTTCATGGCTCGTAGATTGGTTTCGTAAATTGATGGTCCAAATATCAACTTTTCAATATTTTGAATTACGAGTTAGCAGATGACTCATAAAACAATTTAAGGCTCATTGAGGATGTTTCATGACAATTTCTAATAACTCAAATTTTAGGACCCGGAGTTACGAGAGGTCGTCTACGACTAGTAGAATGGTCTACGACCCATAGACGGGATCTCATAGACTTAGGCGATAATTTTTAATGAGGGTTATTTTTGTCCATGCCAACCTCTACTTAATTAAATCATTAGTCTTTTTAGGCTTGAATAAAGCCTTAAAACTGAACCTTGGGTGTATTATTCACCATTCTTCACCATAAGAGTTTCTTGAGAACACTAGGAGAGGGAGAAGTGCAAGAGTTCTTGATTCTAGCACGAAGATCAATTGGAGTTTGATTGTTTCTTCTATCCTCAGGTATGTAAGGCTTACTAAAGTGTGGAACTACCTTCGTTCACACGTTCTTTTCGTCTACTAGAGTCAAGATTTGGAAAAGAGTTGTGATTCGGAAATTTTATTACCCTAATACTAAATTCTTGCATTTATTATGAATTTTCCTGGTAATGTATAAGGTACTTGCTGCATTGCATAATTATTGATATGATATCGAGGCAAAGTTTCATATTTGAAAGTATGAACCCTAAATTGCATAATTCTATGAAATTTTATGCATGGGTTGAGTTGAGGTTTGAGTTTGATATTGCTTTGATGAGTTGAGTAATTTGAGCATTATAGAGCATGAAAAACATATTGAACCTAGTCACTCATACCACTATGAAACTTGCTTACATTACATGATAAGTCAAATTGACTGAGCCTAAATGATCGTATAAGTCTGAGTCAAGTTCGATTATCTGCATTGATTGGCTGAGTTGATGAGTAACTGAGACGAGTTGAGATGAGATAACCTAATTAGGTTGAGATATGAGTTAATTGACTAAGCATTGAGGATTGAGTTGATAGATGAGTTGAACATGTTTTAATCTTGGAAGGAGTATCGAGTATCGAGTTAGGAGCGACTAAACATCTACTTTAACCAACAGAACTATGTTGCCAGCGTAAGATAGTCGTACAACCTATTCTGGGGACTCTTGTCCCAAATGTGGACATTTACTATGGATCAAAGAGAGAGTTGATCATCTTTTACCATGAAAAGTTTAGGACGGGCGTGGTAATGACGTCCCCTTCGTTTGTTTATTATTCTTTCATTTGTTGTTTCAGAATGATTTCAGGAGTGATAAAGTAGACATGAATGAATCCAACACAATTGATTTTCATCTTATTGTGTTAACTAAAAACTCCCTCTTTTGATTCTTAATTACAGAGTCAATACGCAATTTGCAGCAAAAGATAGAGGCATCTATTTTTCTGGTATGTCTAGCTCAACTTCAAATTTTCAATTTTAAAAATACTTGTAAGCCAAATACAGGAAATAACCTTTCTATTTATATGAATTAGTGGTAAGATCTGCATACACTTTACCCTCCCCATACCCAACTTGTGGAATTTTACTGGGTATGTTGTTGTTGTTGTTTGTAAGCCAAATACATGATTTCGAGACTTAATTATTAACTTTAACTTTAACACTTTTCTTTGAACAATTTAAACTTTTTTAATTTTACCTAAATCTACACATTTAACACTTTTTACTGTGACTAATTCTTCTTTTTTAGGTGTTTCTGGTGCTGATTTTGTCGGGTCATATTGAGGCAGAGATCTTGTAGACCAGTTATTGGTCAAAGCCGGTGAAGACACCACTAGGATTGTATTACTTTTACGGTTCTCTAGCCATTTTCATTCTCTTCCTTTGTATTTCTATTCATTACTGTCGTTACTGCCACGAGGAAAACAACGATGCTCTTCCACTAGCGCCAGAGGAGCAACAGGCTCCTTCACAGGCAGTACTTGTGGAGTCGCACTATGAGCCGAGTGTCATTGTCGACATTAGGAGTGTACATGGTACGGATTGGTGCGGATTTTTTAAAAACCAAACCAAACCATTAATTGCGGTTTTTTAATATATAAACCAAACCAAACCAATAAATGTGGTTTTTTCAACCTCGGTTTTATTCGAGTTAGTGCGAATTGTTGCGGTTTGCGGTTTTTTCTGGTTTTTTTAATAATTTGGTAACCAACCTTTTCTTACAAAATTATGTGTAGAAAGATAATTCTCCTTTCATAGCCATAAAAGAAGTTGATTAATATGAATAATGAAATTGTTTTTACATACTAAC
>JAOTQR010000079.1:12246966-12267751 GCA_025774065.1 Solanum ossicruentum
CACCCCCAAATTTTAAAAAAAAAATAAAAGGTTAAACCCCCCCACCCCCATCCCAAATTTCCACCCTACCCCTTTCCCACGCCAACCCCCAAACTTCTTTAAAGAAACATAAAAAAATTCAAAAAAGTAAATTTTTTAAGTACAATTAAAAAAATTTTATTATAAATAGGAAATCTATGGATCTATATGAGTACTCATATTTTATTTATTTTAACCATATTAGTATGAATTCTTAAAATAAATCAATCCATATTTACCTATTTAAAAAATTTGAGTGATCCATCAATATAAATATGGGTAAAATGGACTCATTTCACTTGGACTGAAACTATCACCCCTAATAAGCACCATACATCCACCACCACCCAATTAGAACCCAAAAGCAGCCAAATTCAATGTGGTATTAAGTAGTAACATATTTATAATTTCCCCACACTACATAGCTATAAAGTAACTAGGGCAGTTCCATTTTTCAGAGAAATGAGAATTTACATCCCAAACACCCTGGCAGATACATCGCCTGACCCAGACCCCTGGAATGTTTGGAAATGATTTCCATACCCAGTAAAGTATTTGTTAAAACCTAATCTCTCATTTCTCTTAAGTTCTGCCATCCCATCCACCTCATTTCTACATTGGTAATTTCCCAAGATGTCATGCTGATAGCTCTTAGAAATGGGGTCATTAGCAAACTTCTGCTGGGGAAAATATGTGTACAAGGATTGATTGAAGCTTTGGCCTTGATCCACCAACCTTGGTGAAAAGCCATATACATTGTTCGCACCAGCATACTCATCTGCACCATGAAACCTCTGCTCCTGATAAGCAGATGGAGTTTGTGAAGCAAGAACATGAGAAAATTTCCCATCTTGATCAGCATATTTTCGTCACATCAGAAGCCAGAGTCTTGCCTCATCTTCCAAAAATCCATTTGCTGTTTTGCCTTTACCATAGCCTAATATGGCAAGGTCAACAAAATCAGTGTCACCTGCACTGCTAAAGCTTCTCATTGATGGGGGGTGGTGAATCAAAGTTGCATCATTTACTGATTGACTTCCTGCATAGATAGAAGTAACAGAAGGGAACTACTATCAATTATATTTAGAACAGAAGAAAGCTTTGCATTAAAATACACAATGCCAGGACAGGTGATTTACCAGAGAGAGTACGGGGAAATCCACCAATTTCATCAGATAATGGGAAATCAGGAGGCAGGTCCCTAGAGGATATTGAGAGCCCAGGTGATGCCATACCTTTTGGTCTTGAGACTGTTAAAAGCAATTAAATTCAATATGAAAAAATTAGTTGTGCACAAAACTTATCAATTTTATGTAGTGCTTTCTTGTTAAGATGCTCAGAATCACCAATAGTACAGCATGTTGGTAGGTTCCATCACAAAAGTCATGAAAATGCACATGCACATATTAAGTAGACGTAATTCCTACTTGGGGTACAATTTGCTGTACTGACCCCTACCTTGAGATCGGTACCAAGCAGAACGAGAAAGACGATGCAGTGCTGTCAAGAGTTTTAACTTCTTGAATGGAAAAAGTGACAATCAAACATTGGATAAAATGCTTGTCAGAGACATCGCAAAGCAAATTAAGTTTTGAATGCCAGAAAAATAACAACACACACAAGCAGCAGTAAGGTTAGAAAAAACTAGTTTAATTGTGGTTTAGAATGAATGTAACCATGCACGGCAATTGGATAGGCCAGCACAATTGCTTCTACCCACCCCTCCCCAAACTAACCTTATCCCCTGTTCAATCCTGTACTGACAAATGATCTCAGCCCTCCTCTTCAGCCCCACCCAGCCGCCCAAATCACACCCTGCGCATTCCCTACAAGACACCTGCCCCGGCCCTTTGACTCTTTCTAATTATATCATATACTCAAAACTCTATTCCTCTGGGTTGAAATTGAATCCTTTTTGTTCAATCTAGACATAGTAGGGGTACAGAACTTTCATGGTCCAGAGTAGTGGTATAATATGCTTGAAACAAGGATAGATGATGGAGTTCTAGCAAGCAACAGTAGCAAATGAGAAGGCACAGCCTGAGAATAGCCAGATTAACTGAGTCCTGGTTCAATTTTTACACCCAATATTTCCTTTAGGGCCAGCTTTAATTTTCCTTGCACTTCTGAACATCCAAACCTATTCTCCACCCCTCAACAACTGCAGGAAAAGACGTTATTCCACCTGGACCAAGCCATGCAAGTCCATCACGCCCTTTGCAGCCCCATTCCCATCCCCGTAAAAAATTTTGTCTAATTGGTGCAGGAGAATATATCATAGAATAGTAAACAACGTAGGGCATAGCCACTTGAAACCAAAAGAAATACAGGTCCACGAATGGAAACTGAGGCAGCAAAGATCAACTACTTTAGTCATCAAATAAAGGAAAAATTCTGTAGAACACTTACTCTGATATTGAGAGTCAAGCATAAGCTGCTCTTTCTTTTCTCCGAAGTCATGAAGGTTGGATGACTGCTTTGATATCACACTGATATTCCAAGAAGAAGAATCTAAATCAGCCCTTTGACTTGAAATCCTTCTTGCTTCATAAATGAGAACCCTCCACTTTCTAAAGATTTCCAGGAATCATGCTGCCCATTAGGTTCATTACACAAACCAGATAAACTATGATGCAAGGTCAGGGAATTGTCATGTGAGCCAAAGTCCACGGCAAAAATGTTCGAAATTATACTGTTCTTCCCAGGACTCAATGCAGAACTTTCATCATAATTATTCAGTCATTTTCAGCCCTTCGCAGGTGCTCTACTATTTCTTCATTGGAGAATGAGTTAGAACCTCAATAAATTGTATCTGATTTAACAGAACTTTGAAATTTCAAATCATGTAATCCATCAATAAGTGTCGAGTTTACAAATGAAAGCGGTGAAGAAACTTCTTCCACTTCATTATGTAAAGATCTATGTTCCATGCCATTATTACTCAAACAACATGTCCTCCTATGCATTAGCGAATGACCACCAGAATCCCCTGTGCAGTTAGCAGAATAAGAGGGTATAAAGAATGCCCTTTGGCTAATACTATTTGAATCCTTCAATTGTTGACCATCAAAAGATACAGAGTCTTCCCTTAATGGCTCATCTGAAATTTCAATAGAATTTTGAACCCTTGGCAGATGATTGACACGGTGGTTAGAAGATGTAACTTCAAAAGGCAATGTATCAGAATATGGCTCTTGAGCATGATTATCTTTGTTAGTTGTTACGGGAGATAGATTAGACACAAATTTGAAATTCTACTGTCCTCAATGCAGTCTCCATCTTCTCTGCACCAGAACTATTACACACTCCAACAGCATCTTCATCCTTATCACTATAAGGGATGACACGAGCCATATAGCTATTGTGATTCACTATATCACTGGTTGCACCCTAAGATCACAAAAAAAACCATCAGGTGAGATTGTTTCCAGGTTAAGCAGCCAGATATCAAGAAATAGAAGCTTCCATAATATCAGAACTTAATAGATAAAAAATATTTGGGACACCACACTGGGTGTAATTGTTGTTGTAATAGAGAAAATATAGCATCCTTACACTGAAAACTAGAGTAACTAATCATCTTAGATGTTTTCATAAAGGAAATTTACTACCAACAAGCATAAAATTAAAAGTACCAAAATTTTAACACTTACTGTGCTCTGAATGGTAGAACTCTCCGTAGAAGTAAAGCTAGTACAGGATAATTCATTAATTGGAGATGGCAAGACATTTCCTGAGAGCTTCGTTGCACTACTAGAGGCACCAACAGTTTGTTGAACTCTGCTCCTGTATAACCGCCAAAGTGAAAAACCATTAGTTAGCTACACCCTTGGAGAAATTTATCACCCAATTAAGATGGTATAAAATCAACCCTTCCTCTATGCAAGTAAATGGGCAAAAATATATGAATGGTTGAACTTCCAGAACCTCTGATGGTCCAATAAAGAATGATTAAAAAAATTCAATCAGAGATGGTATGCAAGATCAGAGCTCCAATTACTATAACATCCATTTAGCAAGAGACCTTGTAACTTTCTAAGAAGAGACAATAATATCTTCTGAAAAATAAGACAATAACTCCTTGCTCCATTCCACTTAAGGAGGCACAACTTAGTCCCATAGGCGTTCCAGAAAGTAAAGCCCCTATTGTTGTGTTGGGCAACATGGGAGTCAGAAACCAGTTCCTCATACGAAACAATACATACTGTGAATTCACTGTTGTTCCAAAGTAGTAAAATCCTTCCATGAATGAAACCGAAATATGCGACATAATCATCCACAATTTCTAACAGGAAGATAGTAGATTCATTCACATAACAAGATCCAAGAAAGAGAGAAACATCACTTGTGTCACTCACCATCTGTTGGTAGGTCTGGCTAGGTAGACAAAAAGTGACTTCAATTCAACGGTAACAAGTTCAGAATATTCAGTAATACTTAAGGTTACAACAACATACCCAGTGTACTCCCACAAAGTGGACGTGGGGAGGATAGAGCGTACACAGACCTTACCTTACCACAGCTGTAGAGAGATTGTTACTGATAGACCCTCAGCTCATGAAAAAACAGTCCAAAGCAATCCAGAAAAAGAATAAACGCGAAAGTATAACAAAGCATTTTGAACAGTAACTATAACAAAACATCAAAATACAAGAACAGAAGATAATAATAAAAATCGAAGGACAAGAAACTACAGGAGCAATACTCACTCCGAGTACTAGCGTCCACGAATAGCAAGACAACCCACTATTACCTACTAATCTTCTACCCTAATTAGTGCCCCCCACAGCCCCCTATTTAAGGTGACGTCCTTAATAAGCTTGAACGGCATCATGTCCTATCTAATCACCTATCTCCAATATTTTTCAACCTACATCTACCTCTGTTGAAACCATCCGAGGTCAAACTCCAACACCACCATACTAGGGCATCTATGTATGTCTCCTTCACATGTCTGAACCTTCTCAACCTCACTTCACATATCTTGTCCTCCACCGATGCCACTCCCACTTGTCCCAGATATCCTCATTTCTACTCCTATCTCTCCTAGTACATTCACATATCTACTGCAATATCCTCATTTTTGCAACTTCCATCTTTTGAACGTGCGAGTTCTTGACTAACAAACACTATGATCACACAACATAGTAGATCTAACCACCACTATGTAGAACTTGTGGTTAAGTTTGGTGGCACCTTTTTCTATTACACAACACTTTGGATGCAAGCCTCCATTTCATTCCCCTGCACCAATAGCTGAGTGACATCCTCGTCGATCATCCCATTTCCCTAAATAACAAACTCAATATACTTGAAACTTCCTCTCTTTTGGATGGCTTGTGTATCAAGCCTCACTTCCACTCTAGCCTCATGCATTACGTCACTAACATGCACTCCAAGTATTCTATCTTGGTCCAGCTCAACCTAATCCCTTACTACTCCATAGTCTGTGTTGAAAACTCTAGCTTAGCATTAATTCTGCCACGAGACTTATCAATCAAAACTGTCATCCGCAAATAAAATATAACATGGCACCCACCTTAGATTTGTCGCGTTAATTCATCCAATACCAAGGCAATCTTAGTAATACGTAAGGTTCCCAGTCCTAAATCTACAAACTAAATCTATAGCAAATAAAATCCAATTGCAGGAAAACATAAACAATGGGGAATCAATTTTAGAGCTCAAACCAAGATATATAGCTCAATTAAAAGGAGGCTTCATAAAAAGAGAGAACGAAACACATTTCACAAAAATTATTCTTCCCACATGCTCTCCAGAAAAATGGTGACATTGATGTACAACAAATACGTTTACCAGCATCAACACTTGAGAAGATGGTACACAAGACTGGAATACGAAGGCTCTACCGCTTGGATCATGGTCTTTAAAAAGGGGGTAGAATACGCATTGTACTCTTTTCTCCTTAACCAAGGTTTTATCCCACTGGATTTTCCTGGTAAGGTTTTTAATGAACCAGCAAGTAATGCATATTAAGGATAACTAGAACTTTTCTTTTGCATGGATATTTAAGGGGGAATGTTATAAAATAATATATGTTAAATGTCCATGTGGAACATCTTTTGACCAAGGTGACTTGTCAAGAAATTAATCCCATGTAGTGTAACATGTACTCTACTAAAAGTGTATCAAGTACTCTTTCTGTGGCTTGTTAATTAGCTATAAATAGCCTTAGGACTGTATAAAGTAGATGCTAAGAAAATGGAACAAAAAGAAATGTATTGAGCTTTTTCCAACTTTCCTCATCTTTTTATTTAGTTTGTAAACTTTCATTTGTTATACAACATTCACACTTTAAGATATTTATCATATAGAAAAAGAAGTGATAATATTTGAACAAGCATAACTAGAGAATATCAACAAATAATGGTTTTGAACCCCTATGGCTTGCCAAATTGTGTTTACATACTTTTTCATATTCCTCAAAACTAAACTTCCAAAAATGGAGAACACTCAAAGCAATAATCAGCAGATCAATAAAGACAAATAGATGTAACATATTGCAACTTGGTGGCCCAAATATAAAACTAGTAAGATGTAGCTACCTGCTGCTTGAGTTTCCTCATTTATCTTCATGAGGAACATTCAAGAAATTGCAAGTATCTTAGGTCCAGCCCATTTGATCAGACTTGCTTTTTGCTTTTTGTCAAAAGGAAAAAATCAAACCTGTTTGTTTATACATTTTGACAATTTTTTACTCCAAACTTGAAAAAAAAAAAAGTTTTTCAATGAACCAGTTTTTCAAGTACAAAAAAGAAAATCTCACAAAACTTCCAACATTTTTTCAAGTGAAATTCATGTCCAAACACAACTTCAACTTTCAAATAACCTTTTTCAACTAACTTCAAATACTGCTTTTTTCAAATATCACTCAATTTATGTCCAAATACCTACTTAGAATAATCTTTCACATGTACTTGTACAATATAATATCTATTTGGATAAAACAGGAGTATCTATCTTGTCAAAGAATGTCAAGCCAGCAGCTAGAAAACATATTAATGTAAATTTTGCAGGTAAATGATGGAACTCTGACAGATTAATTTCACTCAGCCAATCTGAGGTGCAATGTTTCTTTTATGTGCTGTTCTACACCCCACATGAAGAAAAAACTTGCGAAAAGAATAGAGGAAGTTAAAGTTTTATCACAGAGATCCAGCAATATACGGCTCCCAATCAACTTTAATTTGAGGATCACAGAAGCACTTCAATCAGTGGCAGAAATGCAACCAAGACAGCATGTCTAAATTTGGAGGACAACAAAATAAATGGTTGCATGGCCAATACCTTGTATGAATTGCAGCTACCTCATCTTTACCAAAACTATCTTCATCAGCGCCAAGGCTATGCAAATATAGACAGGAAGGATTATTGCAAGGCTGAAAAAAAAAAAAAGAAAAAAGCACCATGTTAACATTTCTATTACATAGGTCACTTTCACATTCTTCCACAAAGGGCATAACAGAAAGAAATGAGGTTCAGAAGCACCATGTATTGTACCGTGTTACACAACCAAGCATGACAATATTTTGCAGTCCCAAACGATGCTCTGCAAGGGCCATTTTTGTCACAAAATTAAAATCAATAAATCAACTAGCCTTAACCCTAAACCTGCGGGAGTGATATGAAGCCTTTGTCTCTATTTTGCTCTATTTGAGCTATTTTTTCAAAATAATTACCTTTGATAAGACAATCAGAGGTTCTCTTAATTGTAATTTCACATTGTCACTAAAGAATAAATTTGACAATAATTTATGACAGGTAAGTCCTCACCTCAAATACATCCCTTCCAGGACAAAACCATGTACAGATTGAACACACTGTATGGCCTCTTCCTCTTTAGAATATGTAATATATCTGCAAGGAAGAAAATGACAGAAAGAAGAAAAGTTGAGACAAACACCAATTTTCAGAAAGGAAAAAAACACAATCTAACAATAATTTGACCACAGGTTATGCACACCCTAGAAATAGACAAGTCCCATAACATGGACTAGTGCCGCTGAATTCTGAAAAATTGCTTGTATCATCGAGCAAAGGCTCTGAGGTCCAATGTGAAATATTGGGCTACTTTCATTTAAGTCACACACTTGTTGGGCCAATGAGTCCAGGCCCAACACTTTAATTCCTTTTCCTTTCAGTTGTTGTACATCACATGCCCTGTTAAAAAATTCAAAATCTTTTGAGCCCCCCACATGAATGTTCCTGTCACCAGCTGGAAGAGGCGTAGACTTCAAAGTCCCACCCCTGTGTAATAACCATGGTTTGAAGGCAAAGACCTCCTGCCTTCTTCGATCTCGCAGCTGCTCTCTCCGACGAAAAACCTCATCGACATTTCCTCCCATACTTGTATGGTATACTCAATACCCTCAATTTCTATCTTCACCTCCTTTGAAATAGAAGTACCATTGGTTTTGACGAATATTCTTGCCCACTTTAGGTGATTAGGAAACTCAGTTTCCTCCTCTATCTTCACCCAGCCACCACATAAATCCCCCACTGCTTTGAATACATTCTGGGACCACAAATGTAGAGGGAGACCCACTAATCTGACCCATGACTAGTTTATCGTAACCCTAGATTGAACTGCACCAAGAGTTGACCACCATTGTAGCCGAAATCCTTGATTCTTCCACAACCATCTTCCTCTAAGAACATGCTTAGCCACATTTATGGAAGCAAACTCCAAAAGAAAGCAACTATTTCCCATCTCGTAGATGTTAATGCCAGGGGCTTGGTTCCAATTTTTGCTTGCCCATCTGCGGACTTCCGATAGGTTTGGTATCTCAGATCCATTTGTTGAGAAGCTACCAACGAGACTCCTGCCTAATAGCTCGTTTCAAGGTTGGTTGAGGCCACCATCTATGAGAATGGTGTTACCACTCTCCTTTATGATTGCACTGTTGATCTCTCTGGACGACCATTCGCTCCTTTAACAGTCTCTGCATATGTAATCACTTTATCAAACATTTTGTAATTCTTCCTGACCATCTTGTTAGCTTTGTAATAAATGAACTTCTCAATGTTGGTGGCCAAGTCCCACCAACCAACATTGAATGAGATTTCTAGAACTATTAATAATGTTCTGTTCTTTCCTTGAATGCTAATAATGCTTATATATCTCCCCTTGTTAAAGTTCCTTGCACAAAATAAATGTGTAGCAGCTCTTGTCTTTTCCATCTTCTAATTGTGTTCTCTTTTGCTTTTGACACCTCCTTAAGGATCAAACAGATCCATTTCATTGATTTCTGACTGAAGCTAGCTCTGCTCATCATGTTTCTTCCTCTTTCAGTCCAGTCATCCCACACATCTCTAGCTATGTCATAAGACTTGAAGCCCATCGCGAAGAAAATCATATCTGTCTCCACTGATAAGAGAGGATTTAAGGGGGGGAAAGAAGGAAGTATACCGTTAAGGGGAAGAAAAGAGGTGAGAGTTCCCGTGACGGAAGGTCACCGGAGGGGAGTTCTCCCCTCATAGATTAGGTGAGAGAATTTTGGGGACATGTGCCGGGGAGAATTTTTTCAAAAATCCTGTTTTTTAGTTCATCTCTGCAATATACGTTATTGACAACTCTTACAATTGATCTGATGAGTGTTGACAGCTCTTACAATATATAATGTGCAACATTTCAGACTCTCTACTACAACAACATTCAAACTGGATGATTCTGAACATCACTTTCTTTTATGTAAGGTAATAGCAAAGCCACTCACTTAGATGCCTTCATAGGTAAAAATTAGAAATTTGCACAATACAGTCTAAATTTTTCTTAGTCTGGATTTTGGGTTTCCAGTGGTAATCAACCAGAACATCACTTCAGTAATGTGAAATCACTGTTGAAGTTGTAATAAAATGGTTTTTAATTTCAGAAACAGGCTTTCCAGAAAAGGAGTTTGTATACCAAATTGTCAATATATTCAACTTATATCATAGCTAACTTGAAATTTCCATCTTGCAATCTACCATTTAAGCCAGAGATAAAAAGCAAAAGAGCTACGTCAAAGGATTCAAGCCCCTGCAATTCAAATTTTCCATACTCTCTAGAACTGTGTTCTTTTTTATTTGCACCAGATGTCCGAGTCTCTTAGAGCCCCGACTAATCCCGGAGGTGCACAAGCCCTCGGCAAGGAGTCTCTGTGCTGGAATCAAGTTTTAAAAGAATAATGTAACAACATCAAACTAACACAAGAAACAAAAATTCTCGAAAGGACCTAGAGACTCAAGCCAATTAACTGCCAAGTAAGGTTAACAAGTTAACTGCCAAGTAAGGTTAACAAGTTAACTGCCAAGTAAGGTTAACAATAAAATCCTAACGCAGCAATAAGATCGGCACCATGAAAGAAACAAAGCAAAATGAAAAATATTAAGGCAGATGACAGCAAGCAAATGAAGTTTCATCACTTGAGACAACTGGGAAGTTGCATTGTCCAAAAGAAATAACTAAACACAAGAAAACCCATCAATTATAAACAACACAAAACCAAGATGATAGACATATGTCAAACTTACACACTACAAGTATCAGGTAAATAGCTGGATTGAACCACCAGCGGTCCTAGAAAGAGAAACTTTAGAAATTTTCCCATATTGCCCAAAATACTCCTTCCGTTGTAAGATCTGCCCAAGAAATATAAGACTTTCTTAATACAAGAAAATTTAAGATAAAGAAACCTTCTTCGAGCACTTGGTAAAGAAGAACTCAATACAATGACATTTAAAAGTAGCAAATGGATAACAAGTGTAAAAGCTCCATACATGTTCATCCGCGACACCAAGAGGCAGCCCAGTCACATATGCCATTTTATGTTGAATGACCCGAACATTTGTAAGATCCTTCCTGACTTCATTTGCTTTTGGCTTTGCCTTTGGTGGTTTACTTTTCCTATTCACATTGGTGTTCCCTGCCCTGTTTTAACTAAGTGCCAGTTAGATTCTGTCTCCAACACCTTGAGAAGTAAATTAGTCAATCAAAGATATTACCTTTCAAAGTTTGCTTGCATTGCCACAACTTTATCCTTTTCATATTTAGTTCGACATGCAGGACATCGTCCCTCTGACACATCTTTCTCTGCTATGTCCATCATGTGATGCCAACACCAGACACACACCTATAGTGAATAAATATTTAAAAGAAAACGACAAAAACAATCTTGGTACATCTTAAATTTGACGTTCCTTTCTAAAAGCAGTGAAACAATAACAGCAGCAAGAAAGAAGTTGAAGAGGTTGTTGTCTCATTAAATTCCCAACATTTCACTGAATAACGAAGATGACATCTCCAGAACTATTTGGAAAAATCTTAAACCAACTAGTAGGAATAGGAGGCCTGAAGAACGCACAGATTAAGTATAGCCATTCACAAACGGTTTATGTTAGCTAGCATATAACCAAAATGTAATTTCGCTTGCAGAGCTGAAACTTTTAGACTGGATCAAAAATTGAAGTATGAAAGCAATGTCTGCACTCTCCAGCACAGAATAACTTCATGCCCATCATAATTCATAAGTATATGCTTAAATGTCTCCTTCAAATAGAAGTCTTTATTCAATCAACATTTGAGAATACTCTAAGCACAAAAAGATACCCACCACACTAGTGCCTACATATGATGGATCTCACAGAATTCAACTTCCAATCCACTACTCAGTAATAGAGTAGGCCTACCATTTATTTACCTGCTAATAAAGATCTTCCAAAACTGGCAATTATGTGAATTCAGGATTATAGTTTATGGCACTACGGAATAAGAATTAAATTTACAATATCATACAGTACTCCCCACAAAAGTAAGTTTTTAAGATTCAGCATGCAGTAATTTGAGAAAAATTAGAAAGAGTTATGAAAACAGTAGAGAACAATTATCACTTTTTTGACAGCAGCATAAAGGAGCATAGACATAAGCTTCTAAATAACATCATAAGGTCTTCGATGGTATGTTACTACATCTATTTCTAAAACTTCACAATGAAGATAGAACATGCAATGGAGAAAAGAACTCCCAGAGTAAGTAGGATCACCCTTATGTTGACCGGGAAAACATTAGTAAATGGAGAATGACATGTTACGAACTGGCACAAAATCAACCCATCCAGATCAATTTGAAAGTGGCACATTGCGGAAGTATTTAAAGCAATAGTTTAAATTTGTTAAAGACATTGCTTCGTCGCTTAAAAAGGGGAAGCAATAAGAAGCTAGGAGTGAAGCCATCTGGTTCAAACAGCACGTGCACACTGATCCAAATGAGAAGAAGCCAGATCTTTGAATCTCAACTTTGAGGAGTTCGACTAATGTTAGCATACTGTAAATTGGATGTTGAATTAGATCTGTTAAATGTAATTTAATTATTGTAATAGTAGCAGTACAAAATTCATATATGTTTGGTACTTTTAAGTTCTACAGCGCACTTCACTTCAAAAAAGCACGCTTTACATCTCGTTTTCATTTTAAGCACATGGACCTTTTTATTTTTTGCATTTTCTCTTTTAAAAATCAGTTACCCATTCAGATAAGATGTACAGAGAAGCGCGAGACCAACTCGGAAAGCTATTTTGCTCGGATTCTTAGAAAATGTTGTGTGGATGGAAAGAACATGGCTTTCTTTAACAGAAAAGTACACGGCTGTTGTTGGATAAGATTTATAATGCTTAAACTTTGAAGGAAAGAACAATAGTATGGATGCATAGAAAATTTTCTACTTTCTTAGACATATATCTTTATCCCCATCCTATCTATTAGTTAATCATTTAATCAAAACAAGCTCATAAGGCATTTATTTTAATCTTCTACATTCAAAATAAACAACTACAACTAGAAACTCACTGCGACAAGAACCAACCTTGATCAATAATTGTTTAAGATACAATTCTATTCATTGATCAACGGAAAAAAAAAGGGATACAATTCTACTAACATCCAAACATCAAATTTCCAAAGCAGTCAAAACATGTCCAAAAAATTTTTCATAAACCTAACATTGCGGCATGACATAAGGCTTTGAATTAAAGAAAGAGAAAAAGAAGACCAGAACCAAAAAAAAAATTGGTGATTTCTTCTCATTGATTCAAGCTTTGTGGACAGAATTAACATGAAACTATGCTGATGGAAGGTAGAAGACGCCCCGTAGAATTAGTCTGAGGCCTGGCTGCCAGACACCAGGGTTATAAAAAGAATGAAATTATTTACTTGAATAGGCATTATGCCCAAAAATGAAATCCAGCTGATCTCTAGGTTAATTTTAAGTGATGTTCAATCCGGTTAGTAGAATATCTATTAAAACTTGGAAACACATCTCTAAAATAAAAAGACCCCAGCGCAACTCTTTATTGTTTCATTTTTTTTTATCCGACTGCAAAGGGCAGGAACTTATAAGAGAAATACTTTAAGGAAAAGAAATCAGACCTGATAACCGCATTTGCAAGGCTTAAATTGCTGATCGGTCCAGTCCATTTCTTCGGCACAAAGAGGACACCTTTCCTCTTCTTCATTGCTCATCATTGTCCTGTCAATCAATAAATTTCAGTCCTTGGTACACTTTAAAAGCTGAACATAACACATTAACAACAACACACATCTAAAATTTTCCTCCTGCTTATCAAATATAGGTACAAAAACGTAAAAAAACCAAATGCCAACTCTTCTAAACCCTAACCAGCAGATAACATAGGGGAAAAAAATCGGCATTTCAGTTGCAGCATAAAATTGAGTTTCAAATTCATAGAATTTCCAAATTCTGAACATGCAGTTTATTCACACACAAAAGGAAATAAGAACGGAATTTTCCATGACACAAGTGAGATACAACAAAAGTGGTGCATCTACATACATTATTGGCGTCGAATGCAAAGCAAATGCAGGTCGTTTGAAGAAAAATGAATGAAAAAATTTCAATGGAGATTAGGGTTTTTAGATAAAAAGTTTCGGCCAGTGAGAGAAATAATATTTTTAGAAAATAAGTTACTTGTGTGCGGGAAAGAAAACAAACCAAAAAAAAAAAAAGCCACAGGTTTATGGATGGATTTTGATATTCACTATTATATATTTTTTTTTTTTTTTTATTTTCGGTTTTTCCAGAAAATTAAAAATAAGATAAAGATTTACTTATTGTGATTTATGATGTAAAGAAAGAAAAAGACCACTTCCTTACATTAAGGACAGTCACCCTACTAATTAAATCAGATGTAATAAAATGTAATTGTATTATCTGTTTAATTGGACGGGTAATTAATTGATCAAGGTTATAATTCTTTTTTTATTTCTAATTTTGCTTTTTTGTTTATTCTAAATTCTTTTTATTTTATCATTTTAATATTTTTAAGATATATATTTTACTTTATAATATTTATTTTTCATTTTATTCTCATTCTCAACTTTTACTTATATAATCTCACATGATTTTTCACATTATCTTTTTTACTTATTTATTTTTTCATTAGTATTCTCATTTTTAAATTAAAACTGAATTCTTTATTGAATAATAGTAAACTTATGTTTTTCTTATCATATTTATCTATGTTACTGAAATTTGACATAAGAGTATTACATTAAATTTTTTATTTTGAACTTAAAACTTATATTATATTTTTAATTTCATTTGTATAAGTAGTACATAATTTGATATTTTACATTACAAGTCATTTATTTTTTTTAGTTAGATCTGATAGACTATCTTTCTGACAACATCATATTTTTGATATTTATATTATTATCAAATATTACATTTCATATGTTCGTATAAACTTGTACTTTTAGTTTTATGATCAATTTAATTAAGATATACTAATTTAAAAATATAAAATTAATTTTTTTATAGTATTAGTTAAGAACATATGTTTATTAATTAATAAATTTTCAAAAGACAATATATCTCTTAAATATTTAATTCAATATTATTTATAAATATCTTTATTGTCTAATATAAATTTTTAATTTTAGATAATTAACTTTTGTTTTTTAAATCCAATATAACCTTATAATTACACATGTCCAACCGAACAACACGCTTGTAATTACAGTGTAATTATATTGTGGCAAACAAACTAGACACAGTAATTGTTAGATTGTGTAATTACTAGGCTAGTAAATACTACCCTAGTAATTACACCAATTTCAATTACTAGGTTGCTTTTCAAACAGACCTTAACTGATCTAGCAAACCGACATAAACGAACAAATAAAGTCAAAGTATTTTTTTAATGGGCATTTTATTCAGTATTATTTATTAAAAATAAAAGAAAAGAAAATCGCCCCATAATTCCTTGGTATGTGTAATTAATTAAAATTTATTAAATATAAATTTATAAGATGATTCATATTATATTAAATAAAAAATATATTGTGCCAAAAAAAATATTATGAATTATTTTAATTGGATTAATTATTTAAGTCCAATAAATATGAATTTAATTAAAGTCCAATGTCAATGATTTTGTCTTCAAATGATGAGCCTTGTTAAGCCTAATATGTCATCTCATCTTAGAAGCCCAATTTGGTGCCACATTTCAAATGACATGGCATGCCAAGTCAACCAAAAAAATCAACTGTATCATGCCAGATGGCATGTTGTCACGACCTGGACCTAGGGTCTAGGAATGACATAGCGAATGGGAACCCGAGAGTCCCCAAATAAGCCTCATAATATCCATTCACACATCATTGGTTCGAAAGCGTATATGAAATAACAGACATATATTTCTAAGGGACAGGAAAGTAGGACTCACGCTATGGGGATGTCATAAGGATAGGGATTAACATAGATCCACATAACACATAGGACATAAAAACTAAGGGGGGAGAGGGGAAGTATGACTCACTCTATGGGGGCAATACTGGATTTAGGATCTTTCATATCAAAACATAAAAGCATATCATAATACTCATAATTAATCCATATAACGGTACCCAATCGATAACCATATCCATAATCATAATCTCTTAATACAACACTTAGCATATAAATGTACAAGAGTTTACAAAATATCCAACAACGTCTCTAGTCAAAAGATAAGACGGGGGCCAAAACATGTCCCGGGCTCACCCTCAAAGTAAATAACATAAACTAAGCATCATAGGTAGAGGAATGGTGGTTTGTCCTTAGAAGATAGGACTCACTACAACAAGTATCTCAAGATAAAATCCAGTCATCATACAGTGGATAAAGGTAGTCCTCGGTCCTTATATAGTTAGATCATGTAAGTAAAAAGTATGTTAGTACATCTGAATGTACTAAGTATGTCGGCATGCAATGCATATGACTTATCAAACCTTCATACAACATTAGATGATAAGGGCACTTAATATAGAAAGAGATATATAGTAAGGAGAAGTAATATAATAATATGCCATGAAATTCATGATGCATCGAATGTCCTAATGCTCATATATAATGGGGATGTAACCCTAACCGATATCTCAAACTCATGCGAGCTATTACATGAATTCGCCCGATGTAGACCTCCTATCGAGAAGAGAAGATTACTTGTCAAGGGTAATCTACACCACACTTTAAGGTCCAGTCATTTCGGTGTGATGGACACCTTCTTTACGATCCAGTCATTTTAGAAGAATTTTCAATATCATGTCAGATCATATCAATGTGTAACCATTCTTTACGATCTAGTCATTTTGGTAATGGCTACCATATACCAATGCTGACATATAGTTCAAGGAAAGGGAGAGGACCTTTGGGGATAGCCCTGATGCCCCAATCCATCAGTGCTAAGTCATCATCCCATAAGAATACTTATACATATACATGCTTTCAAAAGAGGCACAGATCATTTCAAATCATCTCAATGCATACTTAGGGATCAAAGTCAAACATTCTTCATAATCATTTACACTTGGGCTCAAAAGCCAAATCACATTTCAATTCATACTTTTTATGTATAGGAATAACTTATTCACAATAACAATATGGTGTAAACACTCAATATGCTCAAAGAGCAAATAAAAATAGACATTTATGTGATCATATTATTGTTATAATCATATATGTGAGCTTAATTCACTGAAATCATTTTCATAAAACATATATGAGCTTAACCCACCGATAATTTCATAAAATCTAATGCTCATGAATGCATATGCCATGAATGATATGAGAATAGCAATGGGCAATATAGATTCAATCTTAAATCATCAATTCAATATGAAATTCAAGTAAATCCATAAGTAAAATCCACATTCAATCATAATATTGATTAGTCATGCTTAGATCAAACTTTAAAGGAACAATGCATAATCAAATCTTTATAATAGTCATGCAATTCAACATATTAGGGCTTAAGTCAAGTTAAAATCAACAATAAAGCATGGTTCATACTTCAATTGAATTTAATAAACCACAATCTTCAAAATCCATAACTAGAGTAAGTAAAAATTCCATAAATCAATTGTGAAAGAGTTTGAGTCTTCTTGGTTGAAAAGGACCAAGAATCAATCCCACATACCTAAGTTCACCAAGAAAAAGTAAGAAGAATTTAATGAAAGATTGAAGTCTTTCCTTGAATCCCAAGTTAATCTCCACTAAAGTCTTTAAGAGGAGTGCTTAAGAGAGTTCCATATAATTCTAAGTGTATGAGTAAATTTGAATGAGGGAAATAGAGTTTAGGTCATTTGAATGTCTTTAGATATAGAAAGTTACAAAAGACCCTTAGGAGAAACTATAATTACGAAAATGTCATTAATGAAATGAGTTGAAAAAATATTGTTAGGGTATGTATGGACGGGTATACGGCTCGTACCAAGGTATACGTTGTGTGCTCTTCTGTGATCCGATACTTAGAAAAATTTTCACTGATGAAGGTTCGAAAGGGTAATTTCATACTTAGAAGAAAATCGAATGTTGGCACCCACACGAACATCTTCATGGTCCGTGAGAGGTCATACGAACTGTATGGCCTCCTGTGAAGCTTCACTCAGAAAAATTCTTGTGAACAAAGTTTTGAGATGGTGATCCAATACTTAAAAAATTTCCACTCAAACGCCCATGCAGAAGGCCTCACGGACCATGAGAGGCTATACGGTCCGTGAGAGGGTCCATGTGTGAAATGTTGTAATGACCTAGTGTAATACTCCGCAAGTTGTGAGATTGGAATGGAACCTTCAAACTCAAGCTAAATTCTCTTGAAAGCCTTCAATACAAGCTCATTATATGTTTTAGGGTCATCATGGGTCCCCTACATCAAGCCAAGTTCAAAGGAATTCCATTGGCTAAGCTTCTTACAAGAACCAATAGAATGGTAAGCTTTAAATGATTATATCTCTTAGCACAAAACTTATTGGGTGTCATACGACCTACCAAATTGAAGCTCTTTTAATTAGCTTTCTAATGCATCCGGTCTCACCTTATTTGGAGTTCGGATAAAGAAGTTATTTTTGTTTTAGTAAAGCCCTCATGTGCTGTGTTGCCTCCATTTTTCTAAGGCAAGCCGCACGGGCACTCATACGAGCCATATGGCTTCTCACAAACCATAGGGGTGGGGTATCATGAAATTTCTTCCCAAATTATATTCTAAGTGTGGAATCACATCTTATAACTTGATACCTTCATACGGGCGCTTGTACAGCCCGTGAAGCTTCACACGATCCTTATGACCTTCATTGGAAGCACCTTTGTCTTGAAGAAATTTGCTGAAAGTTTTCTAAGTGTGGTATCATGAGCACCTATATAGCTTTTATAGCTTCATATGGTCTGTGAGGCCTCCAGCATAAGCTCACTTGGATTATTTTTCTGAAAATTTCTAAACATAGTCTAACGGGCAGTCACACTTTGTGGAGCCCTCTGTATAGATGACCTTTGTAAAAAAAAATTTAAGTATGGTTTGCCCTTCGTCAAGTGAAATTTTGTCTAAGTATGGGTTCGCAGGCTGGTACACGGACCGGATAGTGCCACACGACCTGTGTACCCTCCCTTTAAGTAGTGATGTGCAATTTTTCAACTCGTTTTATTAATGGTGTTTGCATAAATATGATTTATCCTAATGGTCTTTTGGAATTTGCTATGCTATCTAAAGACTTCCTAATAACCTAAACCCTATTCGTAATATTCAAATTCACTCCTCACATTTGAAAATTTTCTAAAACTCCTTTCAAGAACTCTTGTGGATTCAAACTTGGGTATCAAGGCAAATTCAATTCTTCTTCAATTTTCTCTTGGAAACTCCCTTTATTGGGTCAAAGTATGTCGGTTTTGATCCTTGGTTCCTTCCAATCAAGTTGACCCAAACATTTTCAAGTAATTTCATGAGTTCTTAGCTTACTTTAAATTGGGGTTTTAAATATTGCGATTTCTTAAATTCAACTAATGTATGGTTTATGTTTATTTACTGATTTTAAGTGATTTAAACTATAATATGATTAATTACATTGAGTTTATGAAATTATGAATATGCATGTCCGTTTGTAAGGCTTGTTTATGCATGGGTGATTTATATTGTGATTTTAAATGTGAATTTAATTATGTTTCACTTGAATTTCATATTATATTGATGACTTTAGATTGAATCCCATATCTCACATCATTCATAGCATATGCATTCATGAACATTGGAAATTTTGGAAATTATGAAGTAGGTTAAACATAATTATGTTTTATGATATGATTTTGATAAAATATTGGTTATGACAAGAATGTGATCACATATATGTCTACTGATCATGGCTCTTTGAGAATTTTGGGTGCTTACACCATTCTGTATGTATGAATGGGCTATTCCTGTGTGTGAGTATTGTGAATATGAACTATGATTTTGGCATTTGAGCCTAAGTATGAATTATTATGCATAGTGTTTGACTTTTAAGCCTATAAATGCATTGAAATGATTTGGTAAGACTTGCATATCTTTTGAAAGCATGTATATGTACACGTATATGTATTCTTGTGGGATAATGACGTAGCACTGATGGATTGAGGTCTCCCTCTCTTTTCTTGAATTATATGCCTAACATATGTTATGAGAATCCTATCTGAAATGAGCATTGTTCCCGTAAGGAAGGTTGCTTCATACGAAATGGGTGTTGTTCCTGTAAGGTGAAGTATAATGTGATATGATATGCTATATGATAATCCTATCCGAAATGGGTGTTGTTCCCGTAAGAGGGTTGCTACATACTAAATGGGTGTTGTTCTCGTAAGGTGAATTATGGTTTACCTTTGGCAAGTCGATCACCTCTTTACCGGTGAGGGATTTTCATCGGAATTTCAAGTAATAGCCCGTTTGGTCTTACTCATGTCGGTTGAGATCACATCTCCACTATATATGAGCATTGTATTTCATGCATCATTAGTTTCATGGAATATTGTATACTGCTCTCTTGATATATGATCTCTTCTATATTATGTGCCCTTGTCTTCTAACATTGAAGTGCAGGTTTGGTAAGTCACATGCATTGCATCCCACATACTTAGTACATTCAAATGTACTAATGCATACTTTTGCCAACATGATCTCACCATGTAAGAATCAAGTGTTTTGATCACCCACCGTACGATACCTAGCTCGGATCTCAAGTTTACTTGTTGTGGTGAGTCCTATCTTCCAAGGACAATCCATCATCCTTCTACCTAGTTTATTTTGTTATCTAACTTACTTACTTTGAGGGTGAGCCAGGGACATGTCTTGGCCCCCGACCTATCTTATGCTAGAGGCATTGTTGTACATCTTGTATGTTAGACCCCGTACTCTCGTTAAATTAAGGATAAAAATTAAATTGAAGTCGGAAGTCCTTAATTGGATTAAAATAG
>JAOTQR010000079.1:12281993-12309553 GCA_025774065.1 Solanum ossicruentum
CCTTTACCTCAGGGGCAATCTATTGGGTATATGCACTTGGATTTGTACTCTCGTTACTTTGTCTTCTTTTGGTACTTCCGAGGGTACGGCGGGGCCCTGTCCCGTCATATGTTTCATTTATATATATATATATATATATATATATATATATATGTGCATTTGTCATTGTATTCTGTGTGCTGCTGCAGGTGCGGATAGTCAGTAAAACAGGGGAAACTCTGCCGAAATTTCAGTAGAGTTTGTACACTTACGGATGAGACTTGTGGTCGAACGTTGGTCTAGGTGTTCAATCGGCACCAGTCATGGCTCCGGGGTTGGGTCGTGACAGATACAAGCTAAATTGTTGATTGTTGAATAATTGATGAATCAAAAGTTGAAATTTAAGTGGTTTTATAGAAGTAAAGAAGTCATAAATCAAAAAAGAAAAGAAAATAATATTTTATTATATTTAGGATAAAATCTTTCCTCATATAATTAGAATTTATGGTGAAATTAAAAGAACTTTTATTGAAATATGATAAACTATTTTCAAATAATTAATAAGTTCTCCCCTTTAAAAAAAATTATGTTTCCCCTTTAAAAAAACTTTTTTAAAAATAATTATTTGAAAAAAATCAATCTCAAGTTTTCCCCTTAAAAAGTTAAAACTTTTTTTTTATGCCAACGACCATTAACATGTTTTCCTTTTTCCCTTAAAATAAGAAGGTTTTCTCTTTTCCCCTTAAAATAAGGAAAAACCCTTTTTAAATTAAAGGTGGTTTCATTAAGCTTTCATGTTTTCCCTTAAAAAAAACTTTTTAATATTTTTTCCTTAAGAAAAAACTTTTTGGTAAATATTATTTGAATGTTTTTTGGACTATTTTAATTGAAAAAAGATTCTTTGTGTAGGGATTTCACTGTAATAGAAAAAATCTTCTTCTTTTAATTTTTATTACATTTAATCTACCCTTAGAAATGTAAATCGTCTTTAAGCCATATTTGTTTAATTGTATTTTTTTAGTTATTTTAATAATTATTACTAGTTTAGCTTACGTGTGTTGCACGTGTGTATCACGTCAAATAGATAATCGCTGGAACATACATATTAAGAGTTTAACTACAATAAGAAAAAATATAAAACACGTTATATATATATATATATATATATAGATACACCATCGATCAAGCCGATAGAGGAGGATCTTGATGAATGAAATATTATCACTCCTTCTAGCTCGGATGAAGATGAAGAATACTCACTTCTTCAGTGAGCAAACAAAATAAAATGAATCTAGCTAGGGGTGTTCGATCTTTACTGGCAAGATATTAGATATTTATTAGAGGGACTTCTGGTCTAGCCTCCTGACCCTTATATAGTGGCACCATGTGTGCATACATAGCAAGAAAATATATATAATCGATCTGGCATACCAGAAGATTGTCGTTTTATTTGAAACAACACACAATTGCAAATTCAAAATCCAGAATACAACAACGACGACAACTGTAATAGTCAAACTGAAAGTTACAACAAAGTTACATCTTAAAACCCTGATCCCTCAAGTTAGCACACTAGTGACACATTAACCTTAGTGTGAAGTAGATGGGACAGAAGAACTGCTTTGTCCCACAAACATGATCTTAGGGTTTTGCTTCTTGATATATTTTCTTGCCCAGACGTGCTTCCCATTGATGTTGTACTTGGCTTTTCCACCATCTACAATAGCCTCAAGGGTAGCAGGAGAGCGAGTCACAAGTCGTGCATACAGTGCTTGCTCATCTTCTGGAACCTCTTGCATGTAGACAGCTAAAACATTATCCTCCCCAAATTTCCTACCACACAATTAAAATTAATAAGATTATCATCACGCATGCCTTGCACAAATAGGAAATGGCTTGCTATGCTATAAGACAGTCCAATTTATCAACAAAGCAATTAGTTGGTCTTATCATATTGAGTTCTAAGGCTAGACAATTGGCCTTTATCCCAATAAAAGGGTCCCTTAAAAGCATATCTAGTGAAATCTGACTAGCATGTAAACCATGCATAATACTATTTCATGAGGATTCGGAGTTTGTTTCTAAATCAGTACAACATAACAATCACCCTTAACACAAACATTTATTGTCAAACTACCAATTACGTGATTGGCTTCTCTAAAATAGTAAATAGCTTCCAGTTTGGTTCATGATTTATGATGTATCATCAAAGATCTAACAGTCAATTAACCTTCTATAGAGATTTAAATAAGTGCAGTAATAGTGCAAGCACATCAATGAATATAACTAAGTTGTACTACTTAATGTGGGGATAGATTTAATTTGGTGTAACCTAAATGAAAAAAAAAAAAAAAAGAGCAGACATGTTTCTTAATTTGCCCATTTAAGATTGTCCGGTGAAACGGTTGTAGTAATCATTCCATTACAAGGATGCACTGAAGTATGTATTTAGTGAACCACAAGTGTTGTTATATTTGATAAATAATAAATAGTTGAAATTAAAAGAGGGATCAAAGGGTTTAATTTCTAGGGGTGGTGTAGGAAGATCAAATCCAAGTTAAGAGGTACATGGTTAGTCAAAAAAATTGGAAAAATTCATATAAATATCCAAAAATAAATAACTAAAAACATATACAATAAGGAAATTTTTTAAAAAAAATATAAATCAGAAGAGGATAGAGGATACCTAGTGAAGAACTCCATGACTTCAGCTTCACTAATTGGATAGCCCTTGGAGAAAGTCAAAAACACAGTCCTATCTTCAGGAGCAGTGTCAATCTCTTCCTTAACATCAAAAATGTTAAAGTTTCTAAACATTTCAGCAAGATCCATGTTCATAGCCGGGGCACCAACAATGTCATGATGATAATTATAAAGACCAGGCAGCATTTGAGGAAGAAAATATCCGCTTCCACTCGAAGAAGCATGAGAAATATTATGTGCATTATAAGGTATAGGAGGTGGCAACAAATTCATGGCGGATCCTCCAGCATAAGGTGGCATATAGTGCACCATTTGATTTGGAATGACATATGGACAACGTAAATGTATCTCACCACTGGCACCCACACCTGGTATATGGATAGGGTTCATTAGCACCATTCCAGTAGCCGCCCTTGCTAATTCATCTATGTTCGATGCACCCACACCTGATCCCACACCCGGTACAAGGTTAGGGTTCATTAACACCATTCTATTATCAGCCCTTGCAAATTCTTGTATGTTCTGTGCACCCACACCTGGTACATGACTAGGGTTCATTGGCACCATTCTATTAGCAGCCCTTCCTAATTCTTCTACGTTGGATGCACCACCAAGGAAATGGTTAGGATTGATAAGTGGCATTATTCTACTACTATGGGGTCCTGGTTCTTCGATCTTGTTCTCACTAGGTATCATAGACCCTAGAAAACCACCACCACTGCCGCCACCACCACCAGTACCAATTGGGGCATAATGACTAGGGTTGTTGATAGTTGACACCCTCCTCATTTCATGATCTATGTTTATAACATTTGGTGTTGGGACCAAATTTGCCCTAGTAAAATATGTGTTCCTAGGATTTGTTGTTGGGACCAAAGTTGTCCTAGTAAAATCTGTGTTCCTAGGATTTGTTGTTGGGACCAAACTTGCCCTAGTAAAATCAGTGTTCATAGCATTTGTTCTTGGGGCCAAACTTGCCCTAGTATAATAATTTGGCTGGTTAACAACATCGATATCATCAAAAGCCCTAAAACAAACCGACTTAAGTGAATTAGTGATACCAGGAAAAGCAGTTGCCCGATTCTCATGAAAGTATCTGAGGGTGAATTTGTGCTTCAAAATGTTTGGAATCAAGAAGATATCATTAGGAGAGCCATATCCATTGAACCTATCATCCTCTGTGCATTTTACACACAGTAAGGCTTCATCCACAATCTTGTCAAGCAATGGGGGTGTGAAATCATAAAGCTTCTCCACAAAGGATTGGTTCTTTGCAACTCCTTCAATCCAATGGAAGAATGCCATTACTTTCATAGACTCGGCAGGATCACGCCCTAGAATGTTGATCAACTTCCCATAAAGTTTCCGATCGATGGTGTGAAATCGCTTGAAATCATCATCTGAGATCGAAGGGGATTCATAATCATATAAAGGGGAAGATGGACGGAGAATTCGATGATTCTCCATAAAATAATTTAAATTTTGATTTTACCCTTTTCCTTCTTAATTCTCACGAGGATTTGGGTGCAGAAACATGAAAGGGTACTAGTTTATTTATATTGAATGAACAAGTAACATTTTGAAGAGGCGCCATTTCTGAGGCGATGAGACAACATTTACATCAGATAATATCTATATGAGTTTTAGAGATTATATAACGGTTATATATTTATCATCAAATGCTTATTACATACTTTACTATTTATGGCTCACTCTTTTGGTCAACTTTGTGTTACTGGACATTCAAATTCATTTTCTTTCATCTTTTAATTATATTGTTCAACCTTTTCATTTTTAATTTGTTAATTATGCTAAAAATATACTCACTTTTTTTTAATTAAATATTTATTCCTCAAGTGAAAAGACTGTGATTTTTATTCATATTAATTATTATTTTTTATGAATAGGCGTATAAAGTCTACATTGGAAAAATACAAATGAATGGAGGGGATATTTTTAATTGAAAGATTTTAACACTTGTTTTCAAATAAAATCTTTTTTCATGTATCATGAATAATCTGCTGTATTAGCACACTACCAGACAAAATAGTATTCAAAGCAGAAAGACAAGTAAATATTATTCCTTTCAATCCTATTACATTAAATGGACATTTATCTTTAGATTAAGTAGTAAAATGTTTATGCTATTAAAAAAAAATTGTAATTGTTTTTTTTTTTTTTGAAAGAAAAATAATCTCAGCCTTGTGAGCGAGATTTATCGGAAAATTACATAAAATGCTTATAAATGGAGTGTTCTTGATCTTTTATCCTCCATAAAGAAAATCTTATAAAAATATTTTTTTATTTTTAAATCAAATCAAACTACACCTCTTATAGGGGATATTTTTTTTAAATATTTTTTATGAAAGAAAAAATATGAAGACAACCTCTTATGAGAAATAAAATAGAGATTTATTGATAAGGAAATTAAGTCGGCCTACAGAGTAACTGGACAGACCCAAATCCAGATCAGGCCCAAAAAGAGCAACTAGGGAAATTAAATCTAAAACTTAGGGGCGTTTAGCCATGGAAACAAAAAGAAAATCACTTTATTTGAAATTTTAGAACTTGAAATTTGAGTTGGAGTTATGCATGGCCATATTTCTTTTTTCAGAATTTGATTGTAATTTTTTTATGTAGGATTTATAGCCACTATTTCCAAAAAAAAAAAAACTTGAAAAATAATTCAAACTAATTAATATACCCAAAACATACAATCAAATTTCTCTAAAAGAGTAATAGCTCCAAATCTCCAATAGATAGATACAAAATCTCATAGATTATATCACACATACAAACCATTATATACTATTAGAAATATTTTTTCATTTTGTTTGAAATTTTTGAAGTTAAAATTGTATTTGATTTGCCATTTTTGCAAATAATATTTGATTGTTTGAATGTAATTTTCATAATAAAATACGAAATTTAATTTAAATTACTTAGATTAAAATTTAGGATAAAATTTGGAAAAGAAAAATATAATAAAAGTTAAAAAAGTGAATCAACTTTTTCTTTTGGGTCAATTCCTTGAACTAGCTAAAAACTTTGAAAATTAAATCGTAACCCTAATAATGCCTAATGTTTTCGATAGATATGGCCACCACGACCACTAGCCAGCCTCCCAAGAAGGCAGGTTAGACAATATCTTAACACTCCATTGAGGTCATCTGCTAATGCAGTGAAACTAGCCCCAGAAATAACTAAATCAGTTCCCTTTAAGCCTATTTTGTACCTTCATGGTGAGCCCAATGTTATCTAAGAGTATGTGGACATTGATTAGATGATTGTGAATGATAATTTACGATTTGTGGTGATCGAAAATTCTCATACACATGGCTTACATTCAAGACATTAGAATTTGATTCCATAAAAATGTGAATTAAAGGCGAAACATAATAAAGGACCTTATCACATAGACATGAATTAATTTGGGATGCACTTCTAGAAAGGCTATGTATATCTCCTGTCGAAGCTTGCATTCTACATTGCACATAAAAGTGGACAACCAATGAGAATATTGAAATAGGATACTTTATTTAATCAAGAGGAAGAAACATCTATTGCTTTATCATGAATCTTATGTTCTTCACTTCCTTTCGATTTTTTTGGTAGGAAAATAGTATTTTCATTAGCTACAAAAATAGGCATGCCATTGCAAGTTGATATGTGCAATACTCCATAGAAAATAGAAGTAGTTTTAGTTTTTCAGAAAAAAAAAATAAAAGAGTTAATGGCTATTAAAGACTAAAAAGAAAAAAATGTATAAGCAATGGGTTTATCCCGTAGAGAAAAGAGTGACTTTGGGACTGGGACATAAGAACAAGCAAATAGAAGCTCGGATTCATGCTCCTCAGTTATTATTGTAAGGATCCGAACTTTGTAAGGCCTTAATGGTGCATGAAAATTTGGTTTCAAAAAATTTTTTATCAAGGTGTTGCCACAAGACCACCTTCACAAGTCGTGGATCAGTCCATGAACGTGTGAAGGTGTCTTGAGATGGCCCTTGGCCTTTTGTGTAGTGTGCTTGGGCACATAGTGGAGTTCAAGACTAAGAAACCCTTCATAGATCCCTTCACGACTTGTGTGACACCTCACTGTCGTGAAGTAGCTCGTAAGAAGAGCCTTGGGCTTGAAAGCCACATTTTGGCTAAGACACCACACACACAAATCCCTACACGAGTCATGTAGCACCACACGAGTCGTGTGGTGTCCCGTAAGGGTGTTGGTCCAGAAATTTTTTAAGAATGGAATCACCGTCGAAACTTGATCAGTGAATAATTTTTCTAAGTAAGGTCTCACGGACAGCCACACGGTCCGTGTAACATCACATGAGCCGTGAGGCTTCATTACGGGACCATTGGTAACGTTTGAAGCTCATTTTATTAATGGATTCTTGTAATTTTGGTTATTCCTACGGGTTGTTTATGATTTTCTAACCTATATATCCTAAACCCCTGAAAAGACCTATACTCCTGTATTCTTATTCAAATACATTCCTGACACTTAGAATATTTAAATTCTCTCATCAAAAGACTCCTCTCAAGTGAACCATTGAAGGAATAACTTGGATCTTAAGGAAGGGGCATTTTCTTCAATCAGTTTCTTCTTAACTGTTCTTAATTAGCTAAGGTATGTGAGATTTATTCATGGGCCCTTTCAACCATAAAGACCCAAACGCTTTTACTCTTTGATTTATGAATTTCAAGCTTACTTTGAATATGAGTCTTTTGAATTATTGTTTATTTGATTCAATTGAGATATGGACTATGTTTAGTTGATGTATTTAAAGTGAATTAAGACCTAATATGTTGAATTGCATTGATATTATGAACATTTGAATATGCATTGTCCCCTTTAAATGTTGATTTAAGCATGGATAATCTAAAGTATGATTTAAATGTGAATTTACTTATGGTTTTACTTGAATTTCTTATTATATTGTTGATTTAAGTATGAATCTCTATGGCCCATGCTATTCTCTCATCATTCATGGCATATGCATGAATGAACATTGGTTCTTATGAAGATTATGAAGTGGGTATTGACCCAAGGATGTTTATGAATATGATTTTGATGAAAGTATGGCTATGGCAAGAATGTGATCACATAAATGTTTATGATATGGCTCTACGAGAAACTTTGAGTGTTTACACCAATATGATATATGTGAATGAGTTATTCCTATGCATGAAAGTATGAATTGAAGTATGATTTGACTCTTTAACTCAACTATGATTGATTATAAAGAATGTTTGGCTTTTAAGACTAAGTGTATGCATTGAAATAATTTAAATGACTTGTGCCTCTTTTGGAAGCATATATATGCATACATACTCTTATGGGATGTTGACTTAGCACCGAGCAGACTTGGGGGGAAGGGGTATCTCCAAGGGTCCAGTACCAAGTCCCATAACTATGTGTCAAACATAGGTATATACTTATGGTAGCCTTTTTATCGAAATAGGGGTGCCCGTAAGGTATGGTTACGAATATGTTATGATGAATAAAAATTCTATCAGAAATAAGGGTGCCTGTAAGAAAGGTTATTTCTCCAAAATGGGGGTGCCCATATGGAGAAGTATGATCTACATTTGGCAAGTAGATCACCTCTTCATTCGATGTGGGGAAGACACCAAAATTTCATGTAATAGCTCGCATGGTCTTACCTGTCGATTGAGGTCACATCCCCTCTATGTTGAAGTATTAAGGCATTTCATGCATCATAAAATTCATGGAACATTAATATATACTCTTCTTTGCTTATATACTTCTTTCTATTTGTAAGCCTTTGTCATCTAGCACTGGATGCAGGTTTACTGAGCTCATATGCATTACATGCCCGCATACTTAGTACATTCAAAGGTACTAACGCATATCTTTACCTACATGATCTAACCATGTAGGAACCGGAGACTACTGATGAGTGTATGACTTACACGCATTTCTTGCTCTTTTCTTATGATTTTGTGTTGTTAATCCGATAACTTGAGGCTAATCGTTCTCTGAATGATGTATGTCATAGGTACTTATAGTTTAGATTTGGCTTTGCTGAGAAGAATTGAAGATTGGAGCTGAATTGGAGCAAAAAGGAGCTAAAATGTACAAAATGGTACCTAGCACCAGATACACTCTGTGAATGCAACCTTCAGGCCTGTGATCGCGGAGCTGTGACATGTAAAGAAGCGTGAGAGTGCTAGACCCAAGCGCAAAGGCAAAGCCAAGGAGACACAACTTTCGTGATCTCAAACTGCAGAGCACAATCGTGGAATATTACAGAGTCCATCTGATGATACTCATGCTCTAATAAGAAAGCGATCTTTGTCAGAAATTAACATAATCGAAGGTTAGTGTCGAATCCACAGGGAATACAGGGCTTGACTACAAGAGTTCACTATCAATCATTTCGAGAATTTATAACTAAAATCTTCAAATAGGGGAGGGGGGAAGGGGGGTTGTTTGTAATTCAAGAACAAAAATAAAAACTAAACTAACTATGCAGGAAGACATTCAAATTTAGGGACAACTTGAGAATTGTGTTCCCCATGATTCATTGACTCAAATACTCTAGACAACATAACTCTAATTGAGAATTCACATGCAGGACGATAACTTAGGTTCTTCCAGCCTTTTTGTGAAGGCGAAGGTCTAATTTCACTATGGCGCGTGGTTGGAAACCATGATGTGCCAACTAACCATTACCTATTGTCCTAGTCAACCTCCCCTTGGTAAGGTTTGGTTGATTAGACGAGAACACATCAATCGAATCATGTCATTTACTTCCCTTTCTTATTCGTGACTACCTTGGTTAGGATCATGATAGTTGGCGGAGTTTGGTGTTGGCCACCACAAAAAAACAATCAAAATGAAGAGAAATAAACAATACATGCAAAAACTCCAATCAAAGAAATGTACAATGTCTAGGTTATTCAAGTCAACTACTCATGGTTCCCACAATCCCAAGTTGTGGGTGCTTAGCTACTCATGGCTAAGGCAAAATCAACAACAATGTAAATAGAAGACATAGTTGAGAGTTTTACCCAAAACAATAAAGAACAAGAACACCACAAGTTGCAAACCACAAGCTTGGATTAATAGAAGATGAGTACAATGTGAGTTTTGCAATCCCCAAAAGTGGGTCTTCAAAATGAAAGATAAAAATCTACTCTAAACCCTAAAAATGCTCCGAGAATATTTACAAGTATCTCTGAATGTCGACTTTTTTTAAAAAAGAAAACCTAACATTATATATTTATACAAGTCACAAAAACACCCCAAAATTAAATAGAAAAGATAGCTAGCAGCAGGTACGTCGCATAGATACAACTTATAGGGTGTCCTACGAGTCATAATTGGAGTTTCGTAGTCAGCTTCTAGCATTTTGGACTTAATTGTTATGACCCACTGGTACGAGTCATTACTAGGGCTACGACTCATATATTCTTCTCGTAGTCTAGGTCTTCAATTCTTGATCCAAAATTTTGGCTCTCTGTTCCTTGCTACAAACCCACCTATACGAGTCGTGAGGAGACCTACGACTTGTAGAGTGGCCTCATAGGGCTGACCTCCACTTAGCAGATTTCTGATTTTTTGCTCATTGTTCCTTGCTACGAGATCACCTTATGGCTTGTAGCTTGAGCTACGACTCGTAGGCAGGCTCATATGTCCTGCACTTCAGCAAAATCTGTAACTTTCTTCCAAAATCATGCCAACATATATTTTTTGCAATAACAACACAAAAACACATAAAAATCATAAAAAGTCGCACTGAGAACGCACAAAATTTCTTGTTTTAGGCATCAAATGTGTTGTATTGTGACAACAATCAACACCCTCAACTTAGAACTGTTGCTTGTCCTCAAGCGATGACTCAATCTAAGTAGACAATGAGAAACACATAGTAACTACTCTAACGGTATATACATCATTTACTCTAATTCTGATACCCAACTCTCATTTTGAAAACCAGACTGCAAAGCTACTCAGCAAACCAAAACACAAAGATGTATCCGGCAATCCAACTATGACAAGTGAAGGAGTATCAACCATCCACAATCACTGGGTTAGTCATATGTCAATTATGTAGCGCAATGCCCTTACAGGAAAGAAGTCTCTCTTTCTCACTCAAAGTGCATTAAAGATCAAGGGCTGTGCAAGCATTCTTACTCTCACAAATAAAATTCATACAAAATGACTAACACCATATGCTTGCCTTTATACTCAATTCAGGACTGATGACAAAGTGGATTTGGATCACTCTAGGACATAATGGCTTGTAACATGGGCTCATAGGGCTTTGGTATGGCATTTTAGGCAAGTATGACTAAAAAATATCCTTGAACCATATTTTTCACCACTCTTACCTCCATAACTCAACCATTTTCATTACTTCCATCCTTATTCTTCCTTTTCAAGCTTTTCCCGGGTGTTTTCTTTCTCTTTTTCAGTTTTGCCTCAATCTTAAACTCATTTTTGCATTCTTCTTCAATCTAAGACAACTTTTCTTTCTTTTCTTTCACTTGGCACATGAATTCCTTATTTCTTTCTTTTGTTCCCAACTAACCACCTCATTTTCATTACTTTACCACAACAAGGGCCACCCTCAACTTAGACTTTTAGCCTGAGGTGAAGTACACAATATTTATTCCCCAAACCAGGGCCACTATCGTAGCCACCCTCAACTTAGGCTTTTAGTCTCAATCATGGTTCACATGTTCAATGATAGACCAGGGCCAATATCAAGGTATTTCATAAAACAAGGCTAGGTTGGCTAGGTGTCAAGAAAGAATGGTTACATGAAAAGCTCAAACAATTGGAACAAGGGATCAACTATCACATTTGGTAGGTTATATAGGCAAATGTGGGCTTACTAAAAGAACAAAGGCCTAAGATTCCTTCCAAATCAACCATATCAGCAAACCAATTTTAGAGTAACAAGGCAAGTTCTGAGTCCATACATAATACATGAATGCTGCAAAATAAGCTCACATACAAATGACATCGCAAAGACAATCAAGTATAGACTCACAGGTCATGCTTCAAGCATCAACTAGCTTTCTCTTTATCAGAACAAACATTACTAAATAATCATATGCATGATTGCACTAATAACTCATAATCTCAAAAATTTTGAGGGCATCGAATTTTAAAACATTCAAAAAGCATTTAAAGACTACGTATATATGCCAAAAGATCATAACTACTATATATTTAAAAATTATTTACACTACTTAAACATGTCGATTCAACATAAAGTAAATATCCATGAGGAAAAATAACACAAACAAGAAAACCTTGAGATCAAAATTTGGGGTAGTTATGGACCCTAAGCTACTCAGACTTCACCAAGATCCATAACTTCCCACGCCCTATCGAAAAAGTTGTGCATTATCCTCAATGCATCAAATCAAGCAACAATAGAAAATATAGGGGTAAAATAAAACATACCTTGGGTTTCCTCCCAAGCAACGCCTGATTTATTGTCGTGGCTCGACTTAGTCCACTTAGTTACTCAGACTTCACCAATTTTCTCAAACCTTGCTCCTCCACAATTTTATTTTTCTTCCACCCTGAACTTATGAATTGGACCCTTAATTTCCTTTCCAACTTTCTATCATGCTCAAAGGGTGGGTGGTATAAAAATAAGGGGGACAAGTACTAGATATTGCCTGATATTTAAAGTAGAGGCTCCCAATCTAAGCTTCTTGTAGACCACAAGGGACTTCATATTCATGCTATCACCTAGATCACATAGTGCCCTTGCGAACTCTACATCTTTCATTATATAGGGTATGGTGGACATCTTCTTCATGGACTCGATGAGAAGAGTGTTGATGGATAGGTGTTTTCACATGGAGAGAGAGTGCTTAACCTTGCTTCCTCCCTCATCTTGAGTCTTTGAGGGAACGGAGGAGGAGGCCCTGGGACGGGCTTGTACTTTTTTTCTCTTCAAACTGATTCATTTACCACATCCCTTCCACACTCGTCTCCTTCAACCATATCCTTATATGCAACTATTTCCTCATGAATACCTTCTACAACAACCAGCACATGAGGATCTATAGAAATCTTACCAAACCCACTAGTAACCTCCATACATTACCCTTCATCCTCAGAACTTTGCACTGTATCACTAGGCAATGTACCACTCTGTTGCTGCTTAAGTAGAGTCGATACCTGACCAATCTGTTACTGAAGCTATTTAATAGCCATAGAATGAGACTCTATTTTTTCATTAATGTTTGCAATTTCTGATCTCATTCCACGTAGAGTCTAATCCCATGTCTCGGCCTTCTTCAACAGGTGATCAAACATCTCATCAATTATGGAGTTGTTTGTGCCTGCATTGTGTTGATGTGATAGAACATAAGGATCATTTCTGAAACCATCTCTACTACTCTGCTCGACGTCTGGCCCCCTGTTTGTCTTATAATAACCACTCTGGCTATCTCTGTAAGCACATTCTCTTTCATAGGTCCAATTGTAGTTTCCTTGATATTGGTGCCAATGGTCTTGATTGAAATATTGGACGTTGGTCTGAGAACCCTCATCTGATCAGCTGAAAACCAAGTGTCCTCCTTATAATACAACTCCTCATACATGGGCGCATGTGAAGGCTATCTGATCAGGGACACTCCGCAGATCTGATCACCATTTTTTTAACGCCCTAGAAAGAAACAAAAGAAAACAAAAACAAAAATAAAAGTAAAATATAAGATAATTAAGAAATCAATACTTGAACTAACTAATTGTGAAATCAAGTTAAGACCTAGTCGTATTCTCCAGCAACGGCACCATAAATTTTGATGATGTTCAAGATCTAATAAGAAGTGGTCGTTGTCAGCAATTAACCTAACCGAAAGTTACGATCGAATCCACAAGGAATACAGGGCTTGACTACAATAGTTTACTATCAATCATTTCGAGCATTTATAACTAAAATCTCCAAATGGAGGGGGGGAGGGGGAGGGGGAGGGTTTGTTTGTAATTCAAGAACAAAAATAAAAACTAAACTAACTATGTAAGAAGACACTCAAATTTAGGGACAACTTAGGAATTGTGTTACCCATAATTCGTTAACTCAATTATTCTAGACAACACAACTCTAATTGAGAATTCACATGTAGGACAATATCTTCCAGCTCTCTTGTGAAGGTAAAGGTCGAATTTCACCATGGTGCTTGGTCGATAACAATGGTGTGTCAACTAATCGTCACCCATTGTCCCAGTCAACCTTCCCTTGGTCAGGTTTGGTTGATTAGATGAGAACACATCAATCGAATCCTGCCATTTACTTCCCTTTTCTTATTCATCACTACCTTAGTCAGGATCATGATAGTAGCTGGGGTATGGTGTTGGCCACCACCAAACAACAATCAAAATGAAGGAAAATAAACAATACATGCAAAAAACCCCAATCATAGAAATGCACAAATTCTAGATTATGTCAAGTCAACTTCTCGTGGTTTTCACAACCCCAAGTTGTGGATTTTTAGCTACTCATAGCGAAGGCAAAATTAACAATAATGCTAATAGAAGATATAGTTGAGAGTTTTACAAAAAATAATAAAGAACAAGAACACCAAAAGTTGCAAACCACAAGCTTGGATTAATGGAAGAAGAGTACAATGTGAGTTTTGTTATTCTCATAAGTGGGTCTTCAAAATGAAAGATAAAAATCTACTCTAAACCCTAAAACTGCTCCTAGAATATTTACAATTATCTCTGGATGTCGGCTTTTTTAAAAAGAAAACCTAACATTATCTATTTATACTAGTCACAAAAACACCCCCAAAATTAAATAGAAAAGACAGCTGGCAGAAGGGTTTCATAGTCAGCTTCAGGCATTTTGGACTTGACTGTTATGACCTATTGGTACGAGTTGTTACTAGAGCTACGACTCGTATGTTCTTCTCATAGTCTAGGCCTTCAATTCTTGGGCCAAAATTTTGGCTCTTTATTTCTTGCTATGAACCCAGTTATACGAGTCATAAGTCTTGTACGACTCGTAGAGTGGCCTCGTAGGGCTGACCTCCACTTAGAAGATTTCTGATTTTTGCTCACGGTTCTTTTCTAGGAGATCACCTTACGACTTGTAGCTTGGGCTATAACTCGTAGGCAGGCTCATATGTCCTGCACATCAATAAAATCTGCAATTTTCTCCCAAAATCATGCCAACATACCTTTTCTACAATAATAATATAAAAACACATAAAAACCATAAAAAGTCATATTGAGAACTCATAAAATTCCCTGTTTTAAACATCAAATGTGTTGTATTTTAATAGTACATCACCAACATCAGGGTAGTTCTAGAATTTTACAATTTTTAGTTCCAAAATCACATATACATGTACTCTTAACCCTCATTCTTGATAACATATGATACAGAGAAGAATATTCATACATTCTTGAAGAAGAAATACACACCTTAGTATAGATTTTTATTTAGGGTGAGGATGTAGAGCAACTTTTCTACAAATTCTTGAGTGGATTGAATAGTGTGGGCTTCATTTTATTTATCTTTCACTCACTCTTTCTTTCCTTGTTCTTGAATGCTGAATTTGTAGATTTAATTGAATCTTGGTTGTTGATTTATTAGTGAGTCTTGATTATTTCTCTTGCATTCATGCTTAGTTGATGATTTACTTGCAAAATCAAGAGGTTTCTCTCAAATTGTTCTGATTGCTTGAATTAATTTATAAGTTCATGCTTATCTTCTTGTATAAATTATATTTGAGGTAGCTACTTAAATATAGATTAGTTCTTCAATTATTGTTCTAGTAGGTGTAGTTGAAGGGGGAGATTGCATGATAGTCATGGGTTTATAAGTTGAGATCCTCAATAGGGACTTAACGGCTAAGGTTTTGGGAGTTTTGCTTTGAGGTGCTTAAGACGAGCGTGTATTTTATCAGTGGCTCATGTAAGATTCCATAGTTGGCTCTTGAAAAACATCACTCCCCTAGCTGAAGTGATTACAAGTAACCTAGCCTACCCATAGGGTTTTTTGATGCTAAATTTGATAGATCGATTGAGTTTTAATGGATTCTCATATCTATTATCCTTGCTCCCTTTCTTGATCAATCCTTATCCAATTATTTTTATAAGTAGTTGCTAGCATCATTCCCCCCCCCAATTTACTTAGTATTCTTTCTTAATACTCACCTATCGTGTCAAGATTTAGTAGTCATAGGTCTTTGCTCTACTCATTCGCCGACATATTGTTCCCTGTGAAATTGACCCCCACCTCTAAAGTTGGTTAATATGCTGATGATGACCGCCCTTGCTTCCTTTGAGTAGCCGGGTTGTGCGACATAAAAAAAATGGCGTCGTTGCCGGGGAACAATATGTGTATTAAGTTGATTTAGGACTTGTAGCCTACTCTTTTTTATTTGATTAGTGAGTACTTCTTTTGTTTTCTTTGTTTTTCTTTTATTGTATGGCTAATTGTGATGAACATTTGCTTGAGAAATATAAGCCCTCTTTTTATCGCCCTCGGAGTATTGTAATTCATGATGAAAAAAATGTTGTTGAGGAAGTGAATAGAGATGAGAGCGTTGTGAGTCAAGAATGGCTCACTGACTTGAATCTTAGTCTTGCCAAAGAATTGGCCCAAAGGCACCAATTGCTCAACACGAGGGATGATCTCAATAGCTTGCTTGTTGTTAGAGGCTATGTGCTGGACTGATTTGAATGGGAATTTAATGTTTTGGAGGTCAACTTGAGACTAAGAAATAAAGTGAGTGAGGCCACCCCCAGCTGAATGGCCAACTATGAGTTGGAGCCCCAAAAAGAAGGAGTGGGGCTTGATGTGAAAGGGATAAGGGGCCTATGCATTTCATCAAGTATAATAATCATCCAAGAGGTCAAAATTGAGGAAATGATACTAAAGTTGCAAGAACAATCCATGGAGATTTTAAATGGCAACTTTGCTTCATTTGAAGTTGGGAGTATTGCCTACTTGGAGGCCACAAGGTGTAAAGCTCAATTTGAGAGGACCTCTTAACACTCCTGTGTCTACCCAAGGAACCTAAGAGGAAAGTTGATGACAAGTTGGTAGACAATTCAAGTCCTCAAAGTGGAGAGACCGAAGGAAAATGTTGATGGTCTCTCATCCCCCTCCTCATGAGCTCAAATGGTGAATCATCTTGAAATTGGGGAGGAGATTCACTTCCTCAAAGTGGAAACACAAATGGGTAGTGAATCACTTTTTTTTTTTTGCATATTTCAATAAATGCTTGCATTTTAAATTTTTAGAATAGCTTTTGAATTTTTATTTTTGATTTTTGGCTAACCTTCACAATTTTCAAGTCTTTAGTAGTAGCATTGCATAGGTTTTGAAGTGTCAAGATGATTGGAGTTGCAGAAGTGGGTGGAAACACCGTCAAAAATTAAAAAAGGATGAAAACGGGCATTTTGAACACACTTTAGAACCAGGCATCGCCCATTGCAGAAGGGTGGACCACCAAATTGAGTCTGGGATCGCCCAAAGTTATAGAAAAGCAGCTCAGTTCTGGCACTCAGTCAAAGTCTGCAAAGGTGGTCTGGGTCCACGAATGTGGAATATGTAAATTCAATGATGCGACATGATCTCTCTTACCTTCTGTGAAGGAGGTATTTGACATGGGTGTTCAGAATGAAAAGACAAGGCATTGGTGACTTTGCCTGAAATATTTACAAAAAGGAGATCATGGGCATGGAATAAAATCAAGTGTGAGGTAACCAACTCGTTTATAACTTTGAATCTCACATGTCTTCAAGGAACAACTCAACTTCTCCTTTCTTCATCCTTTTTGGTCAATCGTTCAAAGGTATGACCACCTCACTCCATCTCCTTTATTGTTCATAATTGTTAATCTATGCAACTAGAAAACTCCATGACATGGGTACGATCTCTTTGCTAAATCTCTCATCTCATAGTTATGAAATTTGATGCCTTGATGATCTTATCTATTGTTACATTCTGAGGTTTAGCTTTCTATTGTTTTGTGCCCCACCTTTAAGTACTTTGAAAATAGATATCTGGGCCTAAGTGCTGAAAAATGAAGTGTATTTTAATGCTAACCCATTATTTGTTGTTTTGGATAGTGACTGAATGTTGTTAGGGATGGAATCAAGGGTGATGCTGGTCAAAACTAACTTGAGAATGTATGTCTATCATATGTTTGACAAAATGCCTCTATAAAATCTGAAATGTGATGTTGGTGACTGATGTGTTGTCAAAATACAACACATTTGATACTTGAAACTTAGTATTTTGTGTGTTCTCAAAGCGACATTATGGTTTTTACATGTTTTTGTGTTTAGTTTTGCAGGAAAGTAGGTTGGCATGACTTTTGCAGTTTTTTTTATTTTTGGAGACTTATGAGAGCTTATACGGATCATAGAGCATTCTACGAGTTATAGATGAGGATTTTGTGAAAAATTCTAATGAAATATGATTTCTCAAATTTAGGTATATGAGACCTCTGTACGAGTCATAGATCACTTTATAAGTCGTAAAGAGAGATCTCGTAAAGATTTCCAGTGAAGGACCAGTTGATGTAGATGAAATCTACGAGAGTGCAATACGAGTCGTGAATCAGTCTACGACTTGTAAAGTTGATTCATGGAAGTGAAGTCCAAGATTCAAGAAGATGAATACGAGACCCCGAATATGACTCGTAAATCACTTTACATGTCGTAAGGATTTGTCATAGAAAGTCGCCAACCGGTTTTTCTTTTTTCTAGAACTTAATTGTAATTACTATAGATAGTACTTTTTAGGCAATTTTTTAGGGGAATACAGTAGAGAACGTCAGTAGAAAGTTCTTTTAGGGTTTTGTACTTGGAGACTTCAATTTTGGAGGAGAATACACTTGTGAATTAATTGGATCTTCAAATCTTGTGATTCTCAATTAATTTTGAATTTCCTTATTATTCAATTCAGTTGGTCAGTGTTTAATGATGTTTTCTCAATTCATTATTTCTTCACCTGCCTATAGTATGAGTAGCTAAATCCACAACTTATGGTTGTGGGATCAATGAAGATCTAACCAAATAAACCTGGATAATTTGCAATTCTTGGAATGAGTATTTGCATGTATTAATCAATTCTCGTTTTCTAGTGGTGGCCAACAGTAGAACTTGCCTAGTGTTACCTTCCTGATCCAGGTGGTAATGAATATGAAAAGAGATCTATTAACAGGATTCGATGATGTGTTCTCGTCTAATCAACCGAAGTAGACCAAGGGGAGGTTGACTGGACTACGAGTAATGGTTAGTGTTAGCACCTAATTTTTTACCATACCTTAGTTATGTACCTTTTATTATTTAAATATTTATTTTTTGAATCTAATTTAGATATTTTAAATTTTATCTTATTTATAATGACTTTATTTGAAAACTATAAAAATAGAGTCACATTTTAGTGTATATTTTGTTTTAAAGAAGAGAAAATTTTCAAAAATATATGTTTTCTTTTAATTTTGATTCTAATAAATAATCTAGTATTGTTAATATTTTTTTTAATTATATATTAGATTTAGCTAGTTAATTTTTCTATATTTTTTAATTTAAAATAATTTTCTAACATCTTTATTCTTTCATTTCAAAATAAAAACAAAACAAAAAAAAAAGAGAAAACTCACTACTCCCTCACATTACCTCCCCACTACACTACACACACCCCCACAAAACTACCCAACTTCTATACACACAGGCACACGATATTGATCCTAAAAAATACATACATTTTCCCTCAAACCCACACACATCATATTCTGACTTGGAAAAGAAAAACAACACACTCAGATACACAAGATCATATATACACACACAACACATATACACGGCAATAAAAAGAGAACACACCCTCACACGCATTCTCTCATACACAAACCTATACTACGAACGTACACAAAACAAAAAAAAAAAAAAAACGCACAGGCACAAACAAAAAAGAAAATCTGCACAACACCAAAAACAAAGAAAAACCTCTAGACAAAACATCTAGAAAAAAAAGTTGAGTTGAGGTTTATTTTCGGATTCCGAATTTGTGGCTCTTAGTCGTGGTCATGTAACAAATATTGGACTGTTTAATTATACTTTTCATGAGTCATAAATACCAAGTTTTCATATAAAATAAAATAATTCTTTTACTTTGTAACTTTTTTTGAATTTTAAACAATTTTTGTAATTAACTTTTTTAAAATTAAATCACTAGAAGCATTATAAAGCCTATAATAAAGATAGGCAAATTTTATAATTTAAATAACATTATGCAAGTTTTAGGTGCAACAAATAAATGAATAATTTGTGGCAAGATTAGGAAGTGTTACTATCAATACATCACATACTAAAAATAAAACAGTTTTAAACTAGTTTCAAATAAGCCAAAGAAGGCGGTAAATAGCATATTTTTTGTGAAGCTTATCAAGATAATATATTCAAATTAAGTTAAGCCATAAAGATGTCAATAAAGCGACCGTGCTAGAACCACGAGATTCGAGGGTGCCTAACGCCTTCTCTCGGTCAACAGAATTCCTTCCTGAATTTCTAGTTCACAGACCAATAAAAAATAAAGAGTCATTTTCTTTTGATTAGGGATTTAAATTAGGTGACTTGGAACACCAAAACTCGATAATAAATAATCCCTTCTCAAAACGTCACTTTAATTGGAAAAACTCTATTTTTCAAAACCTACAAAACACCTAGGCTTGGAGAAAAATAGGGGTGTGATAGTTAGTATTGCACACTATGGAGATGGGTCAAGTCACCTAGTGAAATTTGCCTCTCATCTTTGACCAAAGGGCTTGATGAACTTAAATTGAGGAGTTGTTTGATTGTTTTTTGAAGAAGGCCGAGACACAAGATGAAACTCTAAGGGGCATGAAATCCGATATTTCAAGCATTAATCAAAAGATAGATTCTCATTTTGTGGCTATTAAATAGCTTGAGCAATAATTTGGCCAAGTGTCAACTTAGTTGAATTAGCGTTAAAAAGGTACATTGCCTAGCAACAAAGTTCAAAATCAAAATAATTAAGGGAAATGTATGACGGTTACTACTAGGGGTAGCAAGAGCACCATTGATCCTCATATGTTGGTTGAGTAAAAGATGTTCATGAGAAGATAGTTGCAGATAAGGATGTGGTTGAAGGAGATGAATGTGTCAAAGATGGGGTGAATGAGGTAGCTAAAGAGACACAGAAGTATAAGCCCGTCCTAAGGACTCTTCCTCCTTTCCCTCAAAGACTCAAGAAGAGGTAGGAGGAAGGCAAGTTCAGACTCTTTCTCTTCATACTTAAGCAACTATTCATCAACATCTCTCTTATTGAAACTTTGGAGAAAATGTCAGGTCATGCAAAGTATATGAAAGATTTGGTTACCAAAAAGCACACAGTGAGTCAAGAGCTTACTCAAGAGCTTCAACATTGTAGTGCTATCACTACTAAGTCCTTGGTTTAAAAGTGTGAAGACCCATGTGCTTTCACTATACCTTGCACTGTAGGAGATATGGAGTTTGCAAGGGCACTATGTGATTTGGGTGCTACTATCAATTTGATGCCTCTTGCAGTCTATAAGAAGCTTAGTTTGGGAGCCCCTACCCTTACTAACATGTGGTTGTTGATAGCGGATAGAAGGGTGAAGAAGCCAATAGGGATAATCTATGATGTGTTGGTAAAAGTTAAAAAATTCATATTCCCTGCAGATTTTATGATTCTTGATTGTGAGGTTGATTTTGAAGTTCTTGTTATTTTGGGAAGGTCTTTCTTAGCTATCGGTCGCACCTTGGTGGATTTGGAGAAGGGTTCACTTAAGTTCATATTTGGGAAGCATGAGGTCGTGTTCAATATATTTCAACACGCAAGGAATGACAATGATGTGAGAGTGGTTTTGATTATTGAGACAGTTGATGATGCCGAGTTAGAGGTACCACTCGAGATAAGACTGGGTGTTGATACTTTGGAGGCAGTATTGATGAACTTTGACAGTGATGGTATCCCAGATTATTAGGAGACAGTAAATGGTCTAGAGGTGTCTTTTGGTCCTAGACGTCAAACTAAACTAGGGGTGTTAGAATTGAAAGCACTTCCAGCACATTTGAAATATGCATTTTTTGGATCAACAACAAGTTGTCAGTCATAATAGTTGTAGATTTGAATGATGAGCAAGCAGATTCCCTTGTAACAATGCTCAAATAATTTAAGAAGGCCATCAGATGGACTATTGCGGACATTATTGGTATCCCTCTTGGGGTATGTACACACAAAATATAGTTAGTCAAACACTACAAGCTGAGCATTGATCATCAAAGGTGCCTAAATCCTCCTATGCAAGAGGTTGTTTGAAAAGAGATTATTAAATGGTTAGATGTAGGAGTAATCTACCCAATCACCAATAGTGAATAGATAAGCCCAGTGTAGTGTATTCCAAAGAAAAAGGGTATCACAATGGTAGCTAATGCTAACAATGAATTATCCCAATGAGTCCAGCTGTAGGATGGAGGGTGTGTCTAGATTACAGAAAGCTCAATACCACAACAAAGAAGGATCAGTTTCCTATGGATCAAATGCTTGATCGACTAGCAGAAAATGGGTGGTACTGTTTTCTCGATGGGTATTCCAGCTATAATCGAATCATCATCGCTTCAGAGGATTAGAAGAAGGCCCATTTACATAACCCTATGGCATCTTCTCATTCAATAGGATGTCATTTGGGTTGTGTAATGCCCCAACAACATTTTAGAGATGCATGATGTCTATCTTCTCAGACATAATGGACAGTACTATTGAAGTCTTCATGGATAACTTTATTGTGGTTGTAAACTCATTTGATGATTGCTTGGAGGACCTACATGATGTGTTGCAAATCTTTGTAGAAAGTCATCTGGTGCAAAACTGGGAAAAGTGTCATTTTATGGTGAAAGAGGGTATTGTGTTGAGACATATGATATCTGGCAAAGGCATTGAGGTCGATAAACTAAGGTTGAGGTGATTGAGAAGCTTCCACCACCCATCTCAGTAAAAGGTGTGAGGAGTTTCTTGGGACATGCAGGATTTTATCGGAGGTTCATAAAAGACTTCTCTAAAATTTCACACCCGTTGTGTAAATTATTGGAAAAAGATGTTAAGTTTGTGTTTAACAATGCATGTATGAAAGCGTTTGAAGAGTTAAAGAAGAGGTTGATCTCAGCACCAATTATTGTGGCTCCAGACTAGTTCAAAACCTTTGAAATCATGTATGATACAAGTGGGGTCGATGTAGGTGTGGTATTGGGACAATGTAAAGAGAAGATATTACATCTCATATATTATTCCAGTAAATCCCTAAATATGGCCCAAAAGAATTACACTATCATAGAACAAGAGTTACTCGCGTTGGTCTTCAAAAAGTTTAGATCATATCTATTGGGAGCCAAAGTAGTGTTGCATATTGACCATTCAACACTTAAATATTTTATGGCTAAAAAGGATGCGAATCGAAGGTTGATGAGATGGGTACTTCTCTTTCAAGAGTTCAACTTTGATGTCATTAACAGAAAAGGGACAAACAATCAAGTTGTAGATCACCTATCCAGATTGGAAGATGTGGCAATTATGAAATTTGATGATGGATTTGAGATAAATGATTCCTTCCCTGATGAGAGAGTGCTGAATGCATCATTATCAGATACCTTGGTTTACAAATTATACAAATTACTTGGTCTGTGATATCGTGCCATCTGACTTAAATACATATCAACATCGGAAGTTTATGCATGATGTGAGAAAGTTCTTTTGGGATAACCCATACTTATTTTATGTATGTATTGATGGGATTATTCGTCGTTGTGTTCCTGAGGTCGAAATGATGAGCATACTTGAGGCATGCCACTCATCATTGGTGGGTGGACATCATAGTGAGATACGAACAACCCACAAGATTTTACAATGTGAGTATTATTGGCCTACCATCCACCAAGATGCCCATGACTATGCCAAAGCTTGTGATAGGTGCCAAAGATAAGATGGGATTACTCGCAAGCATGAGCTCCTTCTAAATCCTATTTTAGTGATTGGGTTGTTTAATATGTGGAGGATAGCTTTCATGGTACCATTTGTTAGCTCACATGGAAACAAGTACTTCTTAGTTGTTGTAAATTATGTATCAAAGTGAGTAGGTGTCGTCACTTTACCTAATAATAAAGGAAAAAGTGTCACAACGTCCGTAAAAAGCAACATCTTCTCGAGATTCGATATTCCTCGGGCTATCATCAGTGATGGAGGTTCTCACTCTTGGAATAGACTTTTTAAAGCTCTTCTTGAGAATTACGGAGTGAAACATAGGATGGAGATGCCTTATCATCCCCAAATGAGTGGGCAAGTGAAAGTGTAAAATAGGGAAATTAAACAGATTTTATCCAAGACTGTGAATTCAAACTGAATAAATTGGTCAAGGAAGTTGGATGATGCATTATGGGCATACTGGAATGCATTCATGACCCCTATAGGCATGTCCCCGTAGCAACTTGTCTTCGGGAAGGCATGTCATTTGCCAGTGAAACTTGAGCATAAAGCAATGTAGGCATTGAAAAAGTTGAATCTGGATTGGAAAAATGCAGCTACTTTTAGATTGAGCCAACTCAATGAGCTTGATGAATTTTAATTGAAAGCATATGAAAGCTCAACCTTGTATAAGCAAAGAATGAAAATACAACATGACCGCCGTATAGAAAATCGCCAATTCACACCAGGGGACTTGGTGCTACTCTTCAATTCTAGATTAAAGTTGTTCACTGAGTCAAAGCTCAAATCCACATGGTTGGGACCCTTTCAGGTTGCACATGTCTTTGATCATGGGGCCATTGAATTGGAGAGACCAAATGGAGGTACTTTCAAAGTAAATGTCCAAAGAGTCAAGCCATACCTTGGAAAAGAGATCAAGATGGTTGAAGAATAGGATCTTGAGGAAGTTTCAGTACTCAAGATGTCTATGTCATGTTGCGATAATAAATCAGGCGCTGCTTGGGAGGCAACCCAAAGTGAAACATAGCTCTTAGGCACTGAGGTATTTTTTGACCCCTACTCATTCTATTTTTTCTTGATTTGGTGCATTCTTAACGATGCACAATTTTTTCGATTGGATGTGTGTATTTATGGGCCCTAGTGTGTGTATTTATAGGCCCTAGTGAAGTCTAAGTAGCTTATGGTCCATAATTACCCCAAATTTTGATCCCAAGGTTTTCTTGCTTGTGTTCTTTTTCCTCGTGGATATTTAATTTCTATTAAACCGGCACATTTAGGATGTTTAGATAATATGTGTAGCATGTTGTACTAGTACTTATGGCATATAGCATGTTTTTAAATTATGTTTTGAAAATTGGTACCCACAAAAAATTTTGATTAGTAGTTAAATAGCAACCATGCATGTTTGGGGGTTTAGCAATTGATAAGTAAGGGTAATTGAGACATGAAGTATGATCTGTGAGTTTCTTTTTGATAATGCGTGCAATGTCATATGAGTGTGAGCTTATTTTACTAGGTTCGTGTATTTTTATGCTAATTCAGAACTTGCCTTGGTACTCTAAGTTAAGTTGTAGATTAAATGGATTAGGAAGGGATCTTAGGCCTTTGTTCTTTAATTAGTCCACTTTAGCCTAAAAATAACCAACCAAATGATGTTTTATCCCTTGCTCCAAATATTTGAGTCTTATATGTACCAATTCTTTCTTAACACCTATTAGCCCAACCTTGTCTAATAATAAACCTTGAAATTGGCTATGGTCTGTCCTTGAGCATTGTGAACCTTGATTGAGGCAAAAAGCCTAAGTTGAGGGTGGCTACCAAAAGTGTCCCTGGTTCGGGGAATAAATATTGTAGCTACTAAAAACAGGATAAAACCCTAAGTTGAAGGTGGTAGGTGTAGGGAAAAAATCACAAAAATAAGGTGGTGAGTTGAGAATGAGGAGCAAAAGAAGAAAATCATGTACCGAGTGTAAGAAAATGAAAAAAGTACCTTACATTGAGCGTGACATGCAAAATAAAGTTTAAAATAAGGCAAAAGCTGAAAAATAAGAAGAAAATACTCGGAAAAACTAAATGTGGAAAAAGGGAGAATGAGGTGAAACTATTAGAGTTGGTGAGGTGAAAGTGTTGAAAAGTGTAGTTCAAGGCTGGCCTTTAGTCACTATTTGTAAAAAATATCATACCAAAGCCCCCTGAGCCTATGGTACAAGCCTAGAATGTCCTAAAGCGATCCTAGTCTAGTTAGTTAAAAATCTGAGTCATGAATATAGGGGCAAGCCTATGGTATTCGTCATTACGCATGAACATCTTTTATGAGAGCGAGTGTATTTGCACAGTCCCAAAGCTAAATTTGTAATCATCATTAAGTGTCAAAAATGGGACTTCTTTCTGTGAGGGCACTTGCATTGCATTGTTAGCCTTTGACTTGTACAGTGATTATGGACTGTTGATATTCCTTTGCTTGTCATATTTGTGTTGTCAAATGCACCAGTGTGTTTTGGTTTGTAAAATAGTTATCTGATCTTGTTTTGAAAAGTTGGTGTGGATACCTGAGTTTGAATTGTATGTGATGTATGCCATTGAGTTAAGGTTTGTGTGTTACTGTATTTATATAGATTGAGTCATGACTTGAGGACAAGTAATAATTTTAAGTTGAGGGTGTTGATGAGCTGTCAAAATACAACATACTTGATGCTTAAACCTTATAATTTTGTGTGTTCTCAATGCGACATTTATTATTTTTATGTCTTTTTGTGATTAGTTTTGCACGAAAGCAAGTTGGCATGACTTCGGGCAAAATTGCAGACTTTTCTGGTTTTTGGTGACTTATGAAAGTCTCCACAGATTGTAAAGCATTCTACGATTCGTAGAGGAGGGTTTCATGACAAATTCCAATAAAGTATGATTTCTGAAGTTCAGCTATATGAGACTTCTATATGAGTCATAGATCACTTTACGAGTCGCATAGAGAGGTTTTGTGAAGATTTCCAATGAAGGATCAGTTGATGCAGATGAAGTCTCTGAGAGTGCAAAATGATTCGTGAATTAGTCTAGAACTCATAATCTGTGGCAGTGAAATCCAAGATATAAGAAGCTGAATATGAGACCCTGATTACAACTCGTAAATCACTTTACAAGTAGTAAGGATCTATCATAGGAAGTCGTCGATCAGTTTTTCTATATTTTAAGAACTTAATTTTAATTATTATAAATAATACCTTTTAGGTCATTTTTAGCAAGTACAGTAGAGAACATCATTAGAAAGTACCTTTTAGGGTTTTGTACTTGGAGACTTCAATTTTGGAGGGGAATACACATATGAATTAATTGGATCTTCAAATCTCGTAATTCTCAATTAATTTTGGATTTTCTTATTCTTCAATTCAATTGGATAAGTGTTAAATTATGTTTTCTCAATTCATAATTTCTTCATCTACCCATAGCATGAGTAGCTAAATCCACAACTCGGGGTTGTGAGAACCATGAAGATCTAACCAAATAAACTCGAATAATTTGCAATTTTTAGAATGTATATTTGCATGTCTTAATCAATTCTCTTTGTTTTGCATGTTCTCTAGCGGTGGCCAATATCAAAACTTGCCTAGTGTTACCCTCCCGATCCAGGTGGTAATGAATAGAAAAAGAGATTGATTAACAGGATTCAGTGATGTGTTCTCATCTAATAAACCGAACTAGACCAATGAAAGGTTGAGTGGGATTATGGGTAATGGTTAGTATTGCACACTATGGAGATGGGCCAAGTCATATAGTGAAATTCGCCCCTTACCTTTGACCAAAGGGCTTGATGAACTTAAACTATCCGGCATGCTATACTCTAGTCAAGAATTTGGTTACCTAGGGATATTAAGTTGGTGAATCATAGGGAACACAA
>JAOTQR010000079.1:12320360-12346670 GCA_025774065.1 Solanum ossicruentum
AATAATTTGCAATTTTTAGAATGGATATTTGCATGTCTTAATCAATTCTCTTTGTTTTGCATGTTCTCTAGCGGTGGCCAACATCAAAACTTGCCTAGTGTTACCTTCCCGATCCAGGTGGTAATGAATAGAAAAAGAGATTGATTAACAGGATTTAGTGATGTGTTCTCATCTAATAAACCGAACTAGACCAACGAAAGGTTGAGTGGGACTATGGGTAATGGTTAGTATTGCACACTATGGAGATGGGCCAAGTCACATAGTGAAATTCGCCCCTTACCTTTGACCAAAGGACTTGATGAACTTAAATTACTATCCGGCATGCTATACTCTAGTCAAGAATTTGGTTACCTAGGGATATTAAGTTGGTGAATCATAGGGAACACAATGCCCAAGTTTCTCTCCATTATTGATTGTCTCTTGTGATGGATAGTTTAGTTTATTTTCTCGTTGAACATTGCAAACCACCTTCGAGAATTGAGTTGTTAATTACTTGAATTGCATATTGGTGAATTTGTTGCGAGCCTTTGTATTCTTGTGGGATTCGACCCTAACCTTGGTTAGGTTGTATATTTGACAACGGCTGCTTTATCTTCAAAAGAGAGGTGTAACTTGGGCATGATCAGTGACTGTTCTTATACGCAAATGGGGGCACTATACCGTTATCACACTATTTTAGGATACTTTCAGCCTTCCACGAATGCATATAACTTGTCGTGAATGTGAAGGCTTGGTATTCCTTGAACTTTGTTAATGCGCTAGAGTGACTGCAAACGCAGAATGTAATATGTCACCGATTAAATGTGGCAATACTTCACTGCTTAATCCAAACTATATTCAGTTGATTGTCTTTCCTAATTCAATAACTTTTAACATAAATAAGATGCTCTTGTCATGTGGTTTTGATGGTAGGTCAACTGGGTGAAGACGAATTTGAACAACACACACTTCGTTGAGCTTAAATCCTGTTTGGAGATGAAGGAAGAAGACTAAAGCTCTGGGATTTAATGTACTGTGTGAAGGAGCTGAGTGGAGTCAATCGCAACATGGCAACCAAACTCTATGTTAATGCCTTCAAAATCAACTATGGAGAGGAGATTCAGGTTAGAGTACCAAGTGATCATCTCGGGGAGTCCTTTGTCTCTTCTTTTACTTTGTGTGTAGTATTGTGAGGTCATAGTACAGTTATAGTTGGACTCCTATGCTTTGAATGAATTTTAGTTGCTTATTTTAACCATGGCATTCCCTTTATGGGCTTATATATATTGTGTTTAGTTTTAGCCATTTTAGTAGATTAGGTATCTTCTTATTTTTCTTTTCAAGGTATGTATAATCGACGATTCCCTATGATGGATTGAGTGAAGACATTCTTAAGGGAAAATCATCGATTGGGTGTGTGAGTGTGTGTGTAGAATATAGTCTTTGGTGAAGTCTGAATAGCCATTGAATCTAGTTGGAGCTATACATTGGGATTGCGACTTGTTTGGTACCAACATATTTAGTTAAGTATTGTGGATTTTGAAAATATGTACCCTTCCAATTTTTGAAAGTTAAATGGTTTTGAGATTATTTAGAGACAACACTTTGACACTTTGAGATATTGGTCTTGATAGACTTTGGATGGAAAATGATCTTAGGCATTCTTTGGATTGAATTGAGTCTACTTAGCCTAAATAGCCACCAAATGTATTGATTTTATCCCTAGTGTCCCTTTGAGCCTAATCCTTTATATTAGCAACCTTAATTACAAACCTTGTATATTTTTAAAAAGATATCCCTCTTTTGAACCTTTATCCCTCCTTGAGTTCTGCAAGTTTGTGACAATTGAGGCTTTAAGCCTAAGTTGGGGGCGATGTAGGAGAAAAAGAAAGGGTGTCCACCACTGGGGGCTTGTGAAAAGAAAAAAGAAAGAGAAAATGAATGGAGGAATAAAAAGAAAAGAAAAAGAGTGCTTTCAAAATGAGAAAAAATGAAGAAAAAGTGCTTCAGTGAAACAAATCCTCCAAAATGTTGAAAAATGGTTGCAAGTGGGGCACCTAAATGAAAAAGAAGGGTTAAATGCGGATTGGTGTAGGATGCAAAAAAGAGAAAAAGTGGAAAAGTTGACAAAAAATGAATGTTGTATGTGGGACTTAAGGAGGGTTAGTAACTATTGTCCAAATTTTATCCAACCCTACCCTTTAGCCTGCATTACAAGCCTTAAAAGCCCTTTGAGATTCCCAACCAAGTGAAATTGAGCCAATGTTGATTGAAAATAAAGGCAAGCCTATGGTGTGGCATTTGTGTATACAAGATATTCTTTTATTGAGTCTAGGTGCTTGAGTCCTTGTCCTTTGTTCATTGTAAATACTTGTGTGTGTTTTGGGGACTTTCTTTCTTTTTGTGAGGACATGCAAATTGACATGGATTGGTTATATGAATGCTTCCCTAATTTTGAGTGAAGTGAAACTCATTAGTTGACTAGGAGTTTGAGTCACTCCTTGAGAATTTATGTTGTCACTTGGTCATCCCTACAAATGTGCTTTGAATTGAAAAAGGTGATTTTGAAATGTGAGGGAGTTATTTTAGGATTGTGATGATCATGATTTTGATTGTTGTAAAAGTGAATTGGGATTGTGTGCTTAATTGCTAGCCTACCGAGTTTGGTTTTGTTTTACTTGAGGACAAGCAAAGTCTTAAGTTGTGGGTGTTGATGAGTACATGACTTGCATTCATTTCTTGCTTTTTTCTTATGATTTTGTGTTGTTAATCTTATAACTTGAGGCTAATTGTTCTTTGAATGGTATATGCTATAGGTACTTATAGTTTAGATTTGAATTTGCTAAGAATAATTAAAGATTGGAGCTGAATTGGAGCCAAAAGAAGCTTAAATGCACAAAATGATATCTAGCAGTAGATACACTCCGCGAACGCGGAGCTATGACATGCAGTGAAGTGTGAACACGCTAGACTTAGGCAAGAAAGTAGAGCATAAGGAGACACAACTTTTGTGATCACGAAATGCAGAGCATGATCACGGAATGTTGCAAAGACCAGTGTCGTGGTAGTTCTAGAATTTAATCATTTTCAGTTCCAAAATCACATATACACACACTCCTAACCCTCATTCTTGATAACACATGATGCAGAGAAGAACATCTATACATTTTTTAAGAAGAAATGCACACCTTAGTATAGATTTTAGTTTAGGGTGAGGATTTGGAGCATGTTTTCTACAAATTTTTGAGTGGACTAAAAAGTGTGGGCATCGCTTGTATTTATCTTTCACTAGTTATTTGTTACCTTGTTCTTGAATGCTAAATTTGTATATGTAATTTAAGCTTGGTTGTTGAATTATATGTGGTCTTGATTATTTCTCTTGGTTTCATGCTTAGTTGATTATCTACTTGTAAAATCAAGAGGGTTTCTCCCAAATTGCTCTAATTGCTTGAATTGATTTATGGGTTCATGCTTATCTTCTTGTATAAATTAGATTTAAGGTAGCTACTTAAATTTGGATTAGTTCTTCAATTAATATTCTAGAAGATCTAGCTGAGGGGGGAAGATTGTATGATAGTCATGGGTTTATAAGTTGAGATTCTCATAAGGGACTTAAAGGCTAAGGTTTTGGGAGTTTTGCTTTGTGGTGCTCAAGAAAAGCATGTCTTTGCGTGGCTCGGGTAAGAGTTCGTAGTTGGATTTTGCGAAACATCACTTTCCTATCAAGGATGATTACAAGGAACCTAGCCTACCCATAGGATATATTTGATGCTAAGTGTGATGGATCGATTAAGTTCTGTTTGATTCCCCCTTATCCTTGCTCCCTTGCTTGACCAATCCTTACCTAATTATTTTTAGGAAAAGTTGTTAACATAGTTTCCCCCCAATTTTGTTGGAATTCTCGCTTGACACTCACCTATTAAGTCAAGAATTAGTAGTCAAAGGTCCTTGCTCTACTCATTCGCTGACACTATGTCATTCGACTCTGACCTCTAAAATTGGATAATATACTGATGACCACCGCCCCTGTTTCCTTTGAGTAGCCGAGTTGAGTGATATCAACTACCTTCATCCACCTCTTGATGGCTAGCTTGGATTGTGAAAGTTGTTGTGGTGAGTCTTGTCATCCAAGGATAAGTCGTATTCTACCTACCTACTATGTTGCTTCCACTTATGTTTTATTTACTTTGAGGGTGAGCCCAGGACATATCTTGGCCCCCATCCTATTCTATAACTTAGAGGCATTATTGGACAATATGTAGAATCTTGTACGGATTTGTGCTAAATCTTGTTATTTAGAGATTTTGATTATGGCTATCTATTAAATATTGTTACTATGACGATCTACTTATGATGAGATATGGAAATGTGGAAAATCCTATGTCCCATTCTATCCCCATAGCATGGGTCATACTTCCCTGCCCCTTAGTTCTTCTGTGTTATGTGCTATGTGTATCATGCTAATCCCTATCCCAATGACATCCCCTTAGCGTGAGTCATACTTTCTTGTCCTTTTGAACTATATGTTTACTACTTCATTATTTGCTTCCGAAACCAATGATGTGAACATGGATACTTTGAGGCTTGTTTAGGGACTCTCAGTTTCCCATTCTCCATATCACTCCTAGACCCTAGGTCTGAGTCATGGAAAGCTTGGTATCAGAGCACTAGGTTTATAAAAAATCCTCAGATTCCAACATGCCACGTGGAGTAGAGTCCTATTCACGGGTGTGAAGTACACCATACCTATGAGTGGGAGGCTATGATAGCGTTCTAGGAATTGTCTCATTTCTTCATTTCTTATGTCGTGCTTGGACCATGACTTAAGACTTCCTAAGCCTGATGATGTACTTGCTACCTTATAGAAGATACTTCCATGAAGAGCTCCTCTACTAAGGTGGCCCCGATTAATAAGGATCGAGTCCTTCAAGAGCCTATGAGAAAGTCGATCACTTATGGTGAATTATACACTGCTATTGTCATTCTTGCCTAAGTGATGACCAACCAGGCTAGGCAGATTAATCCTCCTCCTCATACTCCTACTCTGGCTACTGGTGTGGGAGATTTAACCCAAATGAATCCTCTGGAGTTTTATGGATTAAAAGCTTATGAGGATGCTCAAGACTTCATTGATGAACTCTCTAAGGTGTTGACCATTATGGGAGTAATTTCAGACGAGAAAGTTGAGCTAGCTACTTATCAATTGAAAGATGTGGCTTAAGTGTGGTACACCCAATGGTTGATGGAAAGGGTCTGTGATGATGGGGTTAATTGGGAAGAGTTCAAATTTGTCTTTCTGGATCGTTTCTTCCCTCTTGAGCCTGGGGGAAGCTAAGATGATAGAATTTACCAACCTCAAGTAGGATGGAATGAGTGTAAGGGAATATGCCCTTAAGTTCACAAAGCTCTCAAAGTATGCTCCTATGCTAATGGCTGACCCCCGTGTAAGAATGCACAAGTTTATTTCTATGATCTCTAATTGGTTGTGAAAGAATATGGTACAACTATGATTATTCGGGATATGGATATCTCCAGGCTCATGACATATGTTGAACAAATTAAGGAAGAAAAGCTCAAAGAGAAGAGGGTGAATGATTCAAAGAAGGCTCGTTTTGATGGTGGGTTCTCCAACTCTAGGATTGATGGTGGATATGGTCGCTTCCAACAAGGCCAGTGTTCAAATGGAAAGGTTGACAATATTATAGTGTCTCCTTCCAAGGCACAGGTTAGAAGTGGGCCAATGCCTCCTCAATATACTTCATGTGGGGAAGAATCACTTGGGTAGGTGCTATAAGAACTTAGATGCTTGTTTCGGGTATGGTGATAGGAGCCATAAGATTGTTGATTATCCTAAAACAGCCAAGAATGGTTAGGGTTAAGCGGCCCAAGGTGATCAAGTCCAACAAAGAGCTCCACAAAGTGGTGCACCCAAAAACAACAAGTTCGATGATATACATGCTCGAAAGGAAGTAGAGGAGACTCCGGATATTGTGATTGGTATGTTAAAAGTCTTTAATTCTGATGTTTATGCTTTGCTTGACTTGAGTGCAAATTTATCTTTTGTGACTCCTCTTTTGGTAGTTATGTTTGCGTTGACTCCTAAAATTCTAAAGGGGTCCTTTTCAATTTGTACTCTCGTGGGTGAGTCTATTATTGCCCCAAGAGTCTATCGAGGTTGTCCAGTCTCCGTTTTTCATAAAGTCCTTCCATTTGATCTTGTGGAACTTGAGATGTTTGATTTTGACATTATTATCATGATGGACTGGTTACATGCTTCATATGCCTCTATAGATTGTAGAACCCAAAAAGTCAAATTTCACTTTTTGGATAAGCCTGTTCTTGAATGGAAGGGTAGTGACTCTGCTATTAAAGGTCAGTTTATTTCCTACCTCAAGGCCCAAAAGATGATTTCTAAGGGGTGTATCTTATATATGAGGGACAGAGAGGTGGAGCTAGAGTCAGCTACTCTTGAATCGGTTTCGATGGTTAATGAGTTTCTAGATTTGTTTCCTGAAGGTTTACTTGGCATTCCTCCCGAAAGGAAAGTGGACTTTAGCATAGATCTCCTCTTGGATACTCAACATATATCTATTTCTCCTTATCATATGGCACTAGCTAAATTGAAGGAGTTGAAAGATCAATTGAAGAACTTGTTGGAGAAAGGCTTTATTAGACCAAGTATATCACCATGTGGTGCTTTGGTATTATTTGCAAGAAGAAAGATTGGTCACTTCGGATGTGCATTAATTATAGGCAATTGAATAAGATAACCATCAAGAATAAATACACATTGCCAAGGATCGATGAATTGTTTGATCAACTTCAAGGGACCACCTATTTCTCAAAGATTGACCTCCTTCCAGTTATCATCAATTGAGGGTCAGGGAGTGTGACATTCCCAAAATGGCTTTTCGAACTAGATATGGGTAGTTGGAATTTGTGGTGATGCTATTTGGTTCTATAGTGCTCTGACTGTGTTTATGGATCTTATGAACCAGGTGTTCAATTCATTCCTTGATAGTTTTGTGGTTGTCTTCAACGATGATATCCTGATTTATTCCCGAAGTGAGCAGGAACATATAGATCATTTAAGATTGGTTCTTCAGACTTTGAAAGAGAAACAATTATGTGTTAAATTCAGCAAATGTGAGTTTAAGTTGGGTGAAGTAGCCTTTCTTGGTCATGTGATATTTGATGATAGTATTAAGGTTGACCCAAAGAAGACCGAGGCCATGAAGAATTGGCCTAAACCATTGGCTCCTTCGGATATTTGAAGTTTCTTAGGTTGGCTGCTTATTATAGGAGATTTGTTGAAGGTTTCTCATCCATTGCATCTCCATTGACCAAGTTGACTCAAAAGAAGGCCAAGTTTTTATGGTTGGATGAATGTGAGAAGAGTTTTTAGACTTTGAAAGATCGACTTACATCGGCTACTGTTTTAACTCTATTGGATGGATTAGATCATTTTGTGGTGTAATATGATTCTTCTCGAATTGGGTTGGGTTATGTACTTATGAGACATGGTAAGATGATAGCTTATGCATCATGGCAATCGAAGGTTCATGAGCGTAATTGCCCGACTCATGATCTTGAGCTAGCGGTTGTGGTGTATGCTTTGAAGATTTGGAGATATTATTTGTATAGGGTTCATGTTGATATCTTCAGCAATCACAAGAGCTTCCAATATGTGTTCACCCAAAAGGATCTTAATATGAGGCAAAAAAGTGGTTGGAACTCCTTAAGGACTATGACATGAGTGTTCAATATCATCTAGGCAACATAAATATTGTGGTTGATGCTCTTAGTAGACTATCTATAGGGAATGTGGCTTATATTGACTAAGGGAAGAAAGAGTTGGCTAGGTTGGGTGTTAGATTGGATGACTCTAATGATAGTAGTATTCATATTTAGAATGGGGCTGAATCTTCTATGGTTGCTTATGTCAAGACTAAACAAGATTTGGACCCGTCTTTGATTGAGTTGAAGAAGTCGGTTGCCGAAAAAAAGATAGAGGTTTTCTACCAAGGGGGATAAAGTGTACTTCGGTATCAAGATCAGTTGTATGTTCTGGATGTCGATGGTTTTGAGAGGTGATCATGAGTGAAGCCCATATCTCTCATTATTTCATATATCCGGGATCTACCAAAATGTATCGAGATTTGAGGGAAGTGTATTAATGGCATTGTATGAAGAAGGATATAGCCAAGTTTGTAATTGAGTGTCCTAATTATCCACAAGTGAAGGTGGAAAAATAAAGGCTCGGTGGTTTGGCTCAAGATATTGAGATTCTCACTTGGAAGTGGGAAGATGTGAATATGGATCTTTTGGTTGGTATGCCCTGAACCTGAAGGCAATTTGACTCGATTCGGATTATCATTGATAGGATGAAAAATTTGACTCATTTCCTACTCATCAAGACTACCTTCAATGCCGAAGATTATGCAAGGTTGTATATTCAAGAGTTGGTGAGGTTGCATGGTGTGCCTCGGTCTATCATATTGGATCATGGGACCCAATTTACTTCACTTTTTGATATCATTTCAAAGAGAGCTTGGCACGAAGCTAAAGTTAAGTACCGCTTTCCATCCTCAAACCTATAGGCAAGCCAAAAGGACAATTCAAATTTTGGAGGATATGTTGATGGCTTGTGTGTTGGAATTCAAGGGTAATTGGGACAATCATCTACCACTTATCAAGTTTTCTAACAACAATAGCTTTCATGCTAGTATTAGTATGTCACTATTTGAGGCTTTGTATGGTAGGAGGTGTAGGTCCCCAGTGGGATTGTTTGAATTAGGTGAGATGGCATTGATTGCTCTGGATTTTGTGTTGGAGGCCATGGAGAAGGTGAATTGATTAGGGAGAGGTTGAAAATGACTCTAAGTCACCAAAAGTCTCATTCAGATGTTAGAAAGATGGATCTTGAGTTCCTTTCTGTTGATGGGGTGTATGTGAAGGTTTCACCCATGATGATTGTGATGTGTTTTGGTAAGAAGGGCAAATTAAGTCTCCGGTATGTAGGTCCTTATGAGATTGTTAAGCAGATCGGGAATGTGGCCTATAGATTAGAGTTGCCTCAGGATTTGAGTTCTATTCACCTCGTTTTCCATATGTCTATGTTGAGGAAATTGATTGGTAATCGTAGTTCAATTGTGCCTTTGGAAGGTGTTAAAGGTGAGGAAAACTTGTCTTATAAGGAAGTTCCGATTAAGATCTTAGATAGACAAGTAAGCGGTTTTGCAACAAGGATGTGACTTCAGTTAAAGTGCTTTGGAGAAATCAACATGTAGAGAGTGCTACATGGGAGGCAGAGTCGGAAATGATGAAGCGATACCCTTATCTTTTCCAACCTATTCAAGCCTAAGGTATTAGGTTCTTTCTATTTGAAATAGTACTAATTCTTTCACTCTTGTGTTTCATGACATGACATGCATATATGCACACAAAAATGATTGAAAATATGTTTTGGCATGAGTTTTAATGACTTTATGATTTTCAAGTAATGAATTATGCATTGTGTCTTCGTGTAGGAATGTTTCATGTTCAAGTCAAGCCATGTTCTAGCACATTAGAGGATGAGTGTTCCCAAGGAGGAGATGATGTAAGGACCCAGAATTTGTAAGGCCTTAATGGTGTACCGAAATTTAGTTACAAAAAGTTTTTGACCAAGGTGTTACCGCAAGACTACCTCCACGAGCTGTGGAGTGGTCCATGAGCCATGTGAAAGGTGTCTTGAGGTGGCCCTTGGCCTTGTGGATAGTGTGCTTGGGCCCATCATGGAGTTAAAGCCTAAAGCACCTTTAACTGAGCCCTTCACGGCTCGTGTGACACCTCACTGGCTGTGTGATGGCTCGTGAGAGGAGCCTTGGGCTTGAAAGCCACATTTTGGCTAAGGCACCTCACACAAGAACCCCAACATGAGTCATGTAGCACCACACATGTCATGTGGTGTCCCGTAAGAGTGTTGGTCTTAAAAATTTCAAAGTGTAGAATCACCGTCTCAGAACTTGGTTAGTGAATAATTTTTTTAAGTGAGGTCTCATAGATAGGGATACGGTCTGTGTGATATCACATGAGTCGTGAGGCTTCATTATGGGGCCCTTGACAACTTTCTAAAGCTCATTTCATTAATAGCTTTCTTGTGATTTTGGTCATTTCTAAGGGTTATTTATGACTTTCTAACCTATCCTAAACTCCTGAAAAGACCTATTCTCCTTTATTCTTATTCAAATTAATTCCCCAAACTTAGAATATTCGAATTCTCTCGTCAAAAGACTCCTCTCAAGTGAACCATTGAAGGATTAGCTTGGAGCTTAAGGAAGGGCATTTATTTCAATCAATTTCTTCTTGACTCTTCCTTATAAGTTAAGGTATGTGGGACTAATTCATGGTCCCTTTCAACCATGAGGACCCCAAACTCTTTTACTCTTTGATTTATGAATTTCAAGCTTACTTTGAATATCAGTCTTTCGAATTATTGTTAATTTGATTCAATTGAGATATAGGCTATATTTAATTGATGTTTTAAAGTGAATTAAGTCCTAATATGTTGAATTGCATTGATTGAAGATTTGAATATGCATTGTCTCCTTTAAATGTTGATTTAAGCATGAGTAATCTAAAGTATGATTTAAATGTGAATTTACTTATGGATTTACTTGAATTTATTATGATATTATTGTTTTAAGTATGAAGCTCTATTTCCCATGCTATTCTCTCATCATTCATAGCATATGCGTGCATGAGTATTGATTTTCACGAAGATTATGAAGTGTGCTACAACCCATGTATGTTTATGAATATGATTTTGATGAAATATGGTTATGACAAGACAGTGATCACATAAATGTCTATGATATGGCTCTATGAGCAACTTTTGGTGTTTACATCAACATGATATATGTGAATGAGTTGTTCCTATGCATGAAAGAATGAATCGAAGTATGATTTGGCTCTTTATCCCAAGTATGATTAATTATGAAGAATGTTTGGCTTTTAAGCCTAAGTATGCATTGAAATAATTTCAAATGGCTTGTACCTCTTTTGAAAGCATGTATGTGTATACGTACTCTTGTGGGATGATGATGTAGCACCGAGTGAATTTGTGAGATGGGGGTTGTCTCCAAGGTTCCAAAACCCATGTCTCATAACTATGTGCCAAACATAGGTACATGTTTATGGTAGCCTTTTTACCAAAATGGGGGTGCCCGTCAGGTATGGTTACAAATATGTTATGATGAATAAAAATCCTATCTCAAATGGTGGTGCTCGTAAGGAAGGTTATTTCATCAAAATGGGGGTGCTAGTAAGGAGAAGTATGATCTATCTTTTGCAAGTGGATCACCTCTCCATTCGGTGTGGAGAAGACACCGAAATTCCATGTAGTAGCTCGCATTGTTTTACATATTGGTTGAGGTCACATCCCCTCTATGTTAAAGTATTAAGGGAGTTTATGTATCATTAAATTCATGGCGTATTGATATATTACTGTTCTTTGCTCATATACTTCTTTTTATATATGTACCCTTGTCATCTAACATTAAATGCAGATTAAAGGAGTTCATATGCATTGCATGCCCGCATACTTAATACATCAAATGTACTAACGCATACTCTTTACCTATATAATCTAACCATGAGGAACTAGAGACTACCTTCATCCACCTCTTAACAGCTAGCTTAGATTGTGAAAGTTGTTTTGGTGAGTCCTATCATCCAAAGACAAGCCATCTTCTATCTACCTTCTATGTTGGTTCTACTTATGTTTTATTTACTTTGAGGTTAAGCTCGGGACATGTCTTGGCCCCGTCTTATTTTATGACTTAGAGGCATTGTTGGACAATATGTAGACTCTTTTATGGATTTGTGCTATGTCTTGTTATTTGGAGAGTTTGATTATGGCTATTTATTGAATATCGATACTATGATGATATGCTTATGATGAGATGTGGAAATGTGAAAAGTCCTAAGTCCCATTCTATCCCCATAGCATGAGTCATATTTACCTGCCCCTTAGTTCCTATATATTATGTGCTATGTGGATCATGTTAATCCATATCCCGATGACATCTCCTTAGCATGAGTCATATTTTTCCATCCCTTAGAACTATGTGTTTACTACTTCATTATGCACTTCCGAATTGATGGTGTGAACGTCGATACTTTAATGCTCATTTGAGGACTCTCGGGTTCCCACAAAGGAATGCCTTATATCATAAGAGAATGTAAAGCATAGACGAAAGCATACATTTTCTTAGCAAGCTAACTACGTAAGCGGGATGCTAGAACATGTCTCTAGCTAACCCAATATAAGAAAAGAAATAGGAAATGTTTAGAAAGCAACAATAAATATCCTCGAAGCATGAAGACTCATCTACAAAAGTACAAGAAATAGTAAGCTCAAGTGATGAATCTGATATATGGACTCTATATTCTGGCCTAAATAGAGCATAAGATTGTCCTCAATGCATCATTTCGCTTTGAAAACTAACTTAATGTTGTGTCAAATGGTAGGTTTGGTGACCAAAAAGGACACAAGAGCAATTGAGAACAAAACAAGGAAAAATAGGCAAAAAGGCAAGAAAAGTGAGCTAAAATTGCATCATCGAATGTACTCGACAGACTAATTTGAGCCCATCAAAGTAATTGAACCTGAAGAGAAGGGGAGTTAAAATTACATGTCAATTTGATGATGTTGATAAACACTCAGCGCATCGCCGACTGAATTTTGCAACCTTAAAGTTCATCGTCAAAAGTTATAGTCACTGTTTGATCAAGATCAAAATTTAGGTACATAATTTGGCAATAAGTGTTGTAGCTTGGTGTATCGTCGAGCACATCGAAGATAACCGACTTATTTTGTCTAGTTGCATTTTAGGATGAAATCTAAGATGATATTAAAGCAATTTTAAAGAAAAATTTCAATACATTTTTGTGTAGAAATACTTTGAAGTTGTACTTTTTCTTCTTAGAAGGGTTGGTACTTAAGTTTTTGCATTAGGGGAAGAAGATATTGGAAGAATTTTGATTTTATCTTATTTTCTCAATTCAAATACAAAGTTATGGATGACCATTTGGGTATAATTTCTTGTTCCTTTACTATGAATGCTCAAGAAACCCCATGCTTAGGGATGTGCTATATAGTTGAATGATGAATTTATGAATAAGACTTTAACTTATTGACTATTCATATACTAATTTGCATAGATTTATGTCTTCTAAAATGTATCATTAAGTACCTGAGGTTGAAAACTCATGTTTATATTTAGATCTTTGTATGTTGCACAATTTTGAGTATTTGGCATGGGTGGATAATATAACAGTCGTGGATTATTGTGATTTAAGCTAAAGACTTATTTGGATTTAGCTGACTAAGGTTTTGGATTGATTAGCTATTTAATTACATAAATTTCCTTAGGCTTTTTATGTGATTTGTGCATGCAATTGTTGTTGGTTCACATTGAGATACCACTTTCGATGTATGAATAATTGTAGTTACTTGCTTTCTAACCTACCCATGCATGATTAATACTAATTTTCAATATCCAAGACCCATTTGTGTAATTATGTTCAACTATGCACACCCCTAGCATGTCCCCTTTTGTTGAGTCCAAGTAAAGCAATCATACTTCAATTTTATTAATTATCAAATCTTAGATAGCTAAAATTATTACACTATTTTATACACCTACAATTGATTAGATCAAATTTTACTTTGAATAATGAATTGTTACAACATTCCTCGTGGGATTAATCCCCACTTTTTTGTTGGGTATATTATATTGCTAGTGACCATTGCACTCTTTAATTATTTTGGAGTACATTTGAGCATCATCAAATAACACCATTGTCGGGGAATGGTGTATTAATCCTATTTAGAAGTATTTCTTCATCTAATTTCTTGTAGTTGAATTTACTTATTTTTCTTTTGCATCTGTTTGTCAATCACTAATGAAGATATGTGTGCATAAGGAAGTGTGGTTGATGATGACGTTGGTAACATGAATAATGTTAAATTGGATCAATTAGGAAGTACTGGTGCAATTTGATTGCCTCCCATTATGGGCAATGGATTGTTCCATATCACAGGTATAATGCTTCAATTGCTACAGCTGAAAGGATTCTTTAGAGGCCTCACTCACGAGGACTCTCATGACTATATTCATAATTTTTTGGATGTATGTGGCTTGTTTACTTTCATAAACATCTCACAAGAGTCTATAAGGCTGAGTTATTCAAATTTACTCTAGTAGGAGAGGCAACAAGGTGGTTGGATGAATTACCAAGGGACTCATTAACTTCATGGGACGAGTTGACTGAAGCTTTCTTTGAGAGGTTTTTCCCTCCATCTAAGATGCTGAAACTTCATGATAAGATCTAAAATTTAAAGTGTATTGAAGGGGAGCCACTTCATGAAACTTGGTTATGGTTTCAAATGTTGTTGCTCCAATTTCCTAACCATGGGTTGGGAGGCCATTTTTTGCTACAATATTTCTATCAGAGTCTTGATACAATGAATAAGGGTATTATGGAGCAACTTGTTCGTGGTGGTATTATGAGGCAAACCTTTATAGCTACCTTGACTTTACTTAATGAAATGGTGAAATTAATTAGGCTAAGTACACAAGTCATGACCTCGTTACTCCACTCACATTAGGAGAGAGTAAGGAGAAAATTAGGAAAGATCATGAGCAGAACGAGAACATGATCAAAGTTATGAACCAACTTGGTTTATTGACAAGCATATTATTGATGGTGGCTAATGTCAATGTTATAAGTACTAGTGGGGTGTCAATCTAGACGAAGCTAACTTTGAGTCAATGATAATAAAGAAGTACATTTTATTAGGAATCAAGTAGGGGTTCTCGGCCTACCTTTCAAAGGCAAGTCGGGAATCAAGGTTGGATGAATGATCATGAGAGAAATTCACGTGATCAGGGTTGGAGAGATAGGAATGAAAGTGGGTGTGATCGTGATAGATATATGCAACAACATGACCATGCCAAATGAAAGGAACCTATTGCCAACCTGAAAAGTTTCTGTACCGAAGATATGCTTGGTCGCTTCCTCAACAAAGATGAAGAAACTGACAAGGCGATCAAAGAACTGATGTCGGACTTCTACTCCAATTAAATAGTGGCTTATCATTCGTCCTTAATCAAGCAATTAAATCAAAGGCAAAAGGGATGTTTTCCAAGTGATATTGTGGTGAACCCATGGAATGACCCTTTACAGTGCATGGCTATCACTACTAGAAGTAGCAGAGTTGTGGGTGTGAGGTACCTAAAAGTGTGTGGAGGCTAATGCCAAAGGGAAGGCCTCTATGGTTGTTGATGATGATGCATCCGAAGATGTCAACGATGTGGACGATGGTGTGCAAAATGTGGAAGATCCTACTCTCAGTAATTTCTCGAGTGATTGTAAGCTAAAAGTGGGAAAGAGGTCTTCAAGCAAGACAAGCCTTCCAAAACTCTCCTCCTAAAGTAAACACTCCACAAAGTCACAGTCAACCCACCTTTTCCTCAAAGATTGAGGAAGAAAAATAATAATGCTAAGTTCCAAAAATTCTTTTCTATGTTCAACGTTCTATCGATCAACATCCTATTAGTGGAAGACCTCCTTGAAATATTGGACTATGATAAGTTTATGACAGAGTTGGTCACAAAGAAGATAAACTTGGAGTTTGAAACTATTGAAGTATCACATCATTATAGCGCTATCATGTCCAATGACTTGGTTGTAAAGAAGGGAGTCCCAAAAGCAATCACAATCCCATGTACATTGGTGTGTTTCAATTTTCCAAAGCCATATATAACCTTGAGGCAAGCATTAATCACATGTCGCTTGCTATCTTTAAGTAACTAGGCTTGAAAGTTCCATTATTAATCACCATGCAACATCTCATGGTGGATTGTTCAATCAGAAAGCTGCTAGGGATACTTTATGTGTAATCACCTGGTTGGTCATTTTTTACTTTATCTATGAAAATTACTATTTTACCTTTTTATAAATAGCTTTTGGCTCTATTTTGAACTATTTGTATTGTTAGAACAGAAATCCTGAATTTTAAAAGTTGAAAATATGAGTTTTTGCATTTTTAGAAGCTTAATTTGTTGAAAAAAATGAGCTTTTGTGTCATTTTGAGTTTCGAGTGTCAAATCAAAATTCGTCAATTCCATCAGCTCTAGAATATCAAATTTATTCTAGAAGAAGTTACAGAACTGAATTCGAAGTTAAAATGAGGTTTTTAGGCCCATAGTTTCATTTTTAGTCATTTTCAAAGCCAAAGTTTGAGTTTGGTTAAGATTTGGAGTTTGGAAGCTCGGATCAAAGTTCCAACAGTTCTAGTAATTTCAAATGGTGAAACTATCTCCAGAAATGATCTCATCATAATTTTTAGAGTTGTTGAGGGTAGTATTGGCATTTTAAATTTTAAACTAGTCTATTTGACTTGCATTTGTAAATAAATTGTGGGGACTTTAAGATTGATTTCTAATGATTTCATTGAGTCTGGATCGCTATTTTTGGTATGAATATATATATGATTCGTGAAATTCTAAATCCAGATAAGTTTGGAGTTGGGAATCAAACTAGGCATTACTAATATAACTAAGATCTAGTGCAGTCACATTTCTTCACGTTCGTAGAGGTATGGATATTATTGCACTACATGTTCGCGGAGGGATTGTGTAATTTCCCTTCTTTATGTTTGTGAGATGGTCTTCGTGTTCGCGGAGCATACGTGTGGGTGACCCCCCCTCTATTATTTTCAACGTTCGCGGGATGGGCTCCGCATTCGTGGAGGTCTTGAGTCAGTTCTCCTCTGCATTCATGGATCTCTATCCTCATTTGCCGAGTGTATTGTGACTATTTAGTTATTAAAACTTGAGAGTCATAATTTTTACTCAATTTTCGAATATGTCAAGATTTTGAGGAGATGTTGGAAGAGAATTTTCAAAGGATTATTTTGTGAAAGTGATTCCAGCACTATTTTAATTATTTTTCATGAGTTTTATCTTGATTTTGTCTTGAATTTCATGGTTTTGTGTATTCAAAATTGGAGATTTTTAGGCTTTAATTTCAAAACTTTAAATGATGATTTCACCTTCGATTTGAACTTGATTTTAGTGGGATTTCCCCCACAGACTCCATTTTTTTTATTGTAGAATCGAATTTCAAAGTTAATTTTTAGATTCGAGAACTTTGAATTTTAGCCCTAATTTTGAACATTTTGCCAATAAGCCTAAATCGTGCCAATATGGGCATCAACATTCACCTCTTAATACATAGTATCTATTGTTGATAATGATTGATCAATTCAAGGACCGTTTGGAAGTTTGAGTTGATTGAAAGCTTGTCCAAGTGCGATTTCAGCATCGAGAATGATTTGACTAACTTTTTGAGACTAGATTTGAGTTATTGAATATATTCATATAATAACTGTAAGATTTAGATAGAATTATGAGCCAATGGTATTATATGATAGAATTTGATGGTAATGTGATATTGTTATGCCGAAAATTGAGTAAATAGTGATCATATTGATAAACTGAGATAAAATTATTGAAATTGAGATAATTTTGGATATCATGATGATGACGTGGGACTTGTGATAGATTTTGGTCAGTGTTTTGATTAATTGATGACAACTGTGATAAACTCGAGACTTTAGCTTAATTGGGTATTTATGGAGCCTTGTTTCATTGACATCTTGATTATTGATGAGATAATGGTGATACGAGATATAATGATGGTCGTATGGTACTTGTTTATTAACATGATGTTACCCTTTTGATGTGAAGGCTATTGTACATATCGGTTGTTATTTATATTGCTCTTACATACATACTTGAAAGGTTGCATTGTTATGCACATATGTTATACTTAACTAGTTGCATTGGTATGCACATATCTTTGATGTCGCCCAAGTTACACCTCCTTTTTAAGGATAAAACGATCATTGTCAAGAAATAGAACCTAATCAAGGTTAGGGTTGAACCCAAGGGAATACATAGATTTATGAGAATTCAATTAACGGAATTTTGAGTGATTAACCAACTTACTTCCCCAAAGTGGGGGGAGGGGGTTGCAATAATCAATAGAAAAATAAACCTAACTAACACAGGAGTTAAATTAATATGGAGAGAAACAAGGGTATTGTGTTCTCCATGATTCCCTAACTTATTATCACCGGATAACCTAATTCTTTTCTAATGTGTAGCATGCAGGATGGTAAGTTAAGTTCACCAAACCCTTTAGTCCAGATGAGAGTCGAATTTCACTACGTGACTTGGCCCATCTCTGTAGTGTGTATTACTAACCGTTACCTATTAGTCCCAGTACAACCTCCCTTTGGCCCAATTCTATTGATTAGACGAGAACATATCAATCGAATCCAGTTAATTAATCTTTTTTCCTATTCATTACTACCTTGGTTCAGTCAGTAACACTAGGCAGGTTCTAATGTTGGCCACTACTAGAAAACATGCAAAACGAAGAGAGTTAATTAATATATGCATGCAAACTTTTCAAGAATTATGAATTACCCGATTTACCTTATTAGTTCTTCATGGTTCCCACAACCCTAGTAGTGGATTTAGCTACTCATGATTTGTGTAGATGCAAGACTTATGAATTGGAATAACATAATAGAGCAATTACACAATTGAATTAAGAATAAGCAAATCCAACTTCAAATAGAATCACAAGATTAAAGATCAAATCAAAGTGCAAGTGTTTCTCAAAACTCTCCAATGTTATCTCACTATTTTTCCTCTCTAACTGTTGAGTTCTCTGTGTATTGTGTGTAAAACTTCCTGAAAAATAACATAAAAACCTATTTATAATATTTAAAATACAAGTCCTAAACATAATAGGATAGTTAACACGCCTCACGAACGGGTTTACGGACCGTCCGCCGTATGGCTGACCGGCGATTACTAGCGATTTTGGCTTCATGCAGGCGAGTTGCAGCTTGTCTCGTTCAATGCTGTTGAAAAACTAGACTTCAAGTCTACGATACCCCTCTACAACCCGTAAAGTGATTTACGACCCGTAGGAGGTTTCATCTGATGAATCTTCAGAAAGTCACTCATCTCCAATCCTCAGGGCGCGAACTATGTTCTACGACTCATAAATCAATCCGCGACCCATTTGCATGTTCGTATAATCAACTTCAGAAATCAGCCCCTCATTGGAATTGTCTACAAAACCCACTTCATGATCCGTAAAGGGTCTCGTACTGTATCAAAATCAGCAACTTCTGCACTTTCTTCCCAAAATTGAGGTCAACCCTAGAATTCTGCAAATATAACACAAAAACACATAAAATCAACTAACATCGTATTGAGAGCACACAAAATTCCAAATTCTTCAACTTTTTTGAGCCTACGAATCTTGTATAGAAATTATTGTGCTCATGTTAGCAGTGTAACATAATTAATATAAGTTATCATTTTCAAGAGATGATTTAGCTATAATTATAAATAAGAACTTTCTTTTTAATATAGTATGAATCTGGACTACTCAAAGTCGGATAAAAATTGATTTGAAGATGGGTTAAAGTTGAATTTTTAATGGAAGAGGGATATTTTAAATAATAACTTTAAAATCTTAACAGAGGGGTAGTCTTCAGCCGAAAACTAACGAAGGATTTTTTTCGCTCATTCTAATAGTTAAGGGGTCTGTTTGGTCATTTTTTTTATTTCTGTTTGGATGAGGGATATTTTTGAGCCAGAATTTATTTGAGGGGTATTTTTAGCCAAAAATATAATAGAGTGGTATTTTTTATCCAAAAAATATAATGGAGGGGTATTTTTGAACCAAAATGTAACAGGAGTATATGTCTATGCTATTTCAAATAATTTAGGGGTATTTTTGACTTTTTAATTTTTAATAAATAATTTATTATAAAAAAGGATATTTTTGACATCAAAGGTGAATAAGAAGACATTTTAGGCCCATAAAGGACATTTATTGTATCATTTTTAATATTTAGAGGTCAGTTTAGGTCTTTTCCGCTGTATATGTTATTTATTATGCATATGCATGTATTTTTTTCTCGTTTAAATCTGGTTTGTAAGGTCATTTTTCATCATTTGGAAGAAGCTTATTTTCCATATAAAGCTTATTTAGAAATAGGTCATTCACCTTGTTGTTTCGGGCGACGATGACAAGCAGCAACTGCAGATTTCTCTTCAAAAATGGCTTGATTCCAAATTTGGCTGAAAACCCATCTGTAACAACCTTACTTGAAGCCCACCAAGGTATTTTACCTTCTTTTGAATTCTTCTGTTGTTTTAAGGAAAAAGTTTCCTACACAGGAATCTTGGTTTTTGAATTATTCAACAAACAAAGGGTAGAACCTTAAAAGGTACAAATTTTTTTTCCATTTCAGGTGCATATACAACAACTAGGACTCACAATGGTGGCTCACTGCTGTTGTTTTGGGAACGGCATATTAGCAGACTCTCCAATTCTCTAAGAATTCTCTTGAATTCTAAGCCAGAACTTTTATTCAATTCAGAAACATGTAGAGTCCCTTTTTCCTTAGTGTCAAAAAAACCAACCATGTGGGATTCATTGGTTCAATCTCTTGTGGATGATTCAATGAGAACAGCTCTGCCCTTTGTATTGAAGAAAAGAAGAAGTGGGGAGGAATTGGCCATTACATGTCTTGTCAGTGGAAATGTTGATAGTTTGGTGGAACTTGAGGGAGACGAGGAAAAGTTTTCTACAGCTTTTGATGTATATGTCCATGTTGGTTCCTATGCTCCTCCACTCTTTGGTATCCATGAAAATGCAGCACATTTGGCAGTTGTAGGTCGTGGTAGGCACGTCGCTAATGCCAAATATGCAGACTGGGTTAGGTAATTATGCATGAAACAAATCGTTGCTATGCTTTTAACCGTGATATACTCATGGAATTTCCTCTTGATACTAATGAATGGTGATTTTGCTTGACAAGAGGGAGGTGCTCGGATGCTAAGCATCCCTCACTTCCAACACTAAGGTTGTGAGTTTGAGTCACCAAGGAAGCAAAAAGGGTGGTAGCTCCTAGGGAGGAGTAAAAAAAAAGAGAAAGAGATGGTGATTTCGCTTTAGTATCTGATTTGAGGATATAGGGAAGAGATAAACTTAGTTGACACAATCGTTCTTGGTAATGGGAATTTGTTGTTTTCGTTATAGGTAGGCAAAGGAAACAATTGGAGAAGCTGAGGCCACCTTCTGTCAATGAGCTCCTGTTGTCAAACGACGGCGATCAAATCTTAGAGGGTTGTTTGACAAATCTTTTTGTTGTTTGCCACAAGGTGAAAACGTCATTACCAAATTGTTATTAGGTTGACCTAGTCCCTTTTTGTTAACATTTTATGCTGCACTTAGAAGAATTGGAATTTTTCTTATTCCATATAATCTTTTATCATGGCTAGATTTCAGAGGAACAAACTATTTTTGTTTAATTTATTTTATTAGTAATTACTGGTACTGATCTCTAATTTGATCTTGTTAAAGGTGTAACAATTACTAGTTCATTGATGGTTTTTCTGGGAAGTTGAGTTTCAGCTAATTGAGCTTATGCATATTTTTTAGTGCTTAAGAAAGGGAAAGGAAAAAACTGCAAAGTTGTAGCTGTTTTATAGAGATTTCACTTATTGAAGGGAACAACTGGTTTTGTTAAGACAGCCACTGTTTCTGTTGGGGGTGATTTATAAAATTTGAATTTAAACTAGATTTAGAGTACTCGCTGTTGTAATTATGCAACCTGATTTTGTAGCATCTTTCAGCCATACATAAATAATTCTTCAGCGAATATAGTGATTAGATTGAAACCTTTCTATGAGAAGAAAAGATCTATAGTGGTGGGATTTTCTTCTAGTTGTACAGGATGAGCGTAGCTTGACAAATTTTAATTTAGTCAATTACAGGAAGGTTATTGACTGTATATGGAAATTTACTTTGGACAAGCGCCATCTTATTGCTGGTGTTCTAGCAATTAATGAAAGTTCTTTTTGATAAGGTAACAGTTGTTTAAACTTACATTTTACTGATGAAAAGGTGCTAAGCTTTTCTTCTGGAGGCACACTGAAATGACTTGGACTGTGCCGGACCTACTCCCGAATTGTAAGTTTATTGGGGCTATAGAAGAAAGATCATGGGGGCTATAAAAGTTTGAGTAAAGATTGAAGAAAATATGGAACATTGAAGAAAATATGGAACACAATCCCTGCATGCACTTAGTGGTCCATCTGAAAAGAAAGTAACTTGAGGTGCTTTTGAGTTTCGAAGATGTACCAACTCCATGCTGAAGATCAAGACCGCTTATATAGTTCTCCTGTCTATTTGATGTTACCAATTTCAAAAAAAAATAGTTCTGTCTATTTGGTGTAGGAAGTAATATTTACATGAGACTGAATCACCCCTGATTGATTTACTAGGTTCTTTCCTTTGTTAGAAAGAAGGAGTTAATACTTTTGATTTTTGGATGTACATGATACAGCACCATCTTAGTGCTGATGTCAAAAGAAAAAGCCTTTTTACTGGTCTAGTTGAAAAATTGTTCAGCTTCACTTTAAAATGGACACAACATCTATGCTGAAGGCATATCAGCTTCTATCTAGCAGGAGTTGCAGCAATTACTAATCAATCTATCCGAGTAATGCATTAGTATTATTTTGCTGAGGATAAGGTTAATCCTCAGTGATGACATTCCGGCTTCTCCTTTACAAAGTGAATGCAGGATGATCTTAACTTTATGTGAAAAGCTTATCTTGCTCACTTATTATGTAATGAGATAAAAATTTATATTTTGGAATTGTAATCTAGTGTATGAGTCAATTAAGGGTGTGTTTGGGATGAAAGGAATTTTTTTCCTAGAAAATGTGTTTCGAAAAATAAGTAGTTTCTAACTTATTTTGTAGTATTTGTTATGTAAACAAAACATATTATCCTAAGAGTATTTATATGTTATTTAGAAAAAACACTATGGAGGTGGGGTGGAGTGGGAGTTTGAGAATGGTGGGGTAGGATGGTCAATGGCTGGGGGTTGGGGGCTGCTGGGTGTGGGGAGGAAACTAACTCCACCGATGGAACTTGTTTTTCCTACTTTTATTATTTAAACATTCGCGTCACGTTTAAGGAACTTGTTTTCCTAGAGAATATTTTGATCAACCTAACATGAGAGAATTGGAAAACATCTCTCCATATCAAACACACCTCACGTCCTATCATTTTGCTTTAACTGTGTGTGAATAGTGTATAACTTTACAAAGTTTATCATGTTTTATCATACAGAAATTACTTAAAATTTTGTTGCAGTATGTTAATGGCAATTATCACAAGGCTAGCCAAAGAGACGATGAATCTACAGTTTCAATTGAATTGCAGACTGCCCCTATAAGAGATGGTATCCTTCCGGGAGTCCTACGCCAAGTAATTCTTGAGTACGTTCCTTCTGTGGCCTTTGGAACTTGACATATTTAAAGTTAGAACTTCATCTTACTGTTTGGAACTGTCTCGCATTTTGCAGCAACTTATTCATCTTTAGAATGTAATAAATGCTGATGAATTTGGAAGGGGTTACTGTTGTATTGACTCGGTTTTGCCTAATTTTTGATACGGTTGGTACAGATTTATTCTAGCACATTCTATGTTTCCTTAGTCCTATGTGTTCTGCACATATTAAGTTCTATACCATGAAGAATTTCCTTTACTTGTGGGGAGTCTTATTGAAGTAGATCTCCAAGATATTATATAATATAATAATAGGAGGTTGTTTTATTAATAATAACTTATTAGTTAGCAATTTCTTTTAGAAGTCCATCTTTGGCGTTTGAGAATTTTTATCTGCAAGTCATCATATGTGTTCCCAAAGGACTGCTCTATAGAATGGTCTGCATTTGTCATTGTGCGCAATGCCATATTTGAACCACAAGGACAATATGAAGCTATTGAGGGTCTATGGTATATTGAAGAATTTGACTGAAACGAGAAATATGGAACTTTTGAAGTTTGAATCGAAAGGATTAAATCATGTTGTTTCAATTAGGTTCAAGTAAATATGTCAAGAAAAAAGTATTAGTGACCTGTCTGTTAGAAGCTACTTGATTTTTTTTAAAAAAAGGTTATCGCAGATCAAAATAGATCTACTTGTACTTTGTTAAATAATGACTGTGATGATCATGTGTTTGTTCAGCATATGCTCAAGAAACCAAATTCCAGTGAGAGAAATTGCACCTTCATGGTCAGAGCGTGAAATGTGGTCAGAAGCATTCATTACAAGTACGTGGCTCAGTTATAAGCTCAAATAATTATTATTTCTTCAACATTATATTCTCAAAGCTTGCTTTTATTCTCCGCGGAGGGCTCCAAAGCCGTTTCCCTTTACCTGGTCAAATGGAGACTGAATTTTTAGTATACATATCTGAGTTGTGGTCCTGATGCTTAAGCTTCTTGCCCATCAGTTCTCCAACTCAACTTCATGCTTATTATGTGCAATATGAGGTTGGATTCAGTTTAAAAGTGAAAGAGTAAAACGTGTTTTCAATGTTCCATTATGAATGTATATTGCTGTACTGTTTAGAAGTGAAGGGTAGTAAAAGCGTGCCTAATGTGCCATAATGAATTTGTGTTCCTATATACAGTAGGAGGAATTACTTTTTAATGTACTTATTTAAACTATTGCCACAGATAGCTTGAGGCTATTGCAGCATGTGGAAGTTATTCAAGCTCCTAGTTCGTGGGAATCACTTGAAGCACAAACTTGGATGGACGTAACTTGGGAGGAGAAGCTGTTTGAGGTATAACACATCCATGAACTAACAACTTGATAAATAAAGGAAGTTCTGAAGTTCTCATTGAATAATTCCCTTATTGATGTTTGTGTAATTTTCAGCATGCTCCTGGACGGATCACTGCACTCATTCAGGTGATAAAATAGATTGCCTTTTTAATGTTTATGCCATTTTAATAGAGATTACATGCTCGATTCTTTACAATTTTTAATGTTATTGTACATTTGTCCACTCCTACATGATTAATTGTTAAGTTATGAGTCTGAGCATTCACTTTTCTTTCCCCAAACATAAATCAAGTGCAAAGTCTTGTACACTGAAATAGTCTTAAAATACTGAAAAAGCGTACACCTATGTGATCCGAAACAGTATATATTTATGTTGAGTCTCCATTCTCTTAAGTTCTGCTTATAGAAGTTTAAAGAAAAAGGGGCAAAAAATAAATAGTTTGTTTGTAAAAGAAGACACTATTACCTGAATCAGATAGGGATGTAATTATTCATCCAGGCAGGAGTATCCTATGTGGTTGCCTCTCCTTTCCCACTGCTTTGGGCTCTTGCTTTCTGGGTGGATAAGAAGACGCATGAAAATTGACATGACAAAACCCCTCAAAGAGTATGATAGGCTCATTCTTTCTTTTAGTTAATCTGTTGTACTCTTTCCTTTTAGGACTTCAATCATTGGTCTACATGCACTATGTTTGTGGCTTAAGCTATAAGTAGTGGATATGAAACCTCTTGGTTTGCTCAAGTAGCGAACAAAGACTCATCGTTGTTTTTTGCTGCAGAAGGAGGTCATGGAAATGGCAAGCATAGAAGGGTATCCAGTTTCTTTATTTAATGACCAGTAGGGTCTTTCCCTCATATCATATTTGCTATTTGTTGGTAAGTAGCATCTTGTTTTAGTCAGTGATGTCTTCGCTTCACAGGCCCCTGTTACATTTATTCTGGTGTACAATTAACTCTGTGTTGAGGTTTGATCGTAAGGAGAACTATAGTTCGATAACAGTTTGCGTTAATTAAACAACTCGGATTTCCTTTTCATTTAACAAATCACTGAAACAAATAAAACTAGTGAGTAGTATCACTCTTGTAATTCATATGTACATTGCAGCTGCAGAATATCCACAGATTACATCACATTTCCGATAAATCCAACATATTCTCGAAACATTATTACTCAACTGATTAACATCTCAGAATTTTCAGTTGAAAATCTCTTTGTAAAAGGTTACTTCGTAACGTATTCACTGGAATCGATCATTATCAGAATAAAAAGAGTAGGGGTGTGTTTGGTACGGAGGAAAATACTTTTTCATTTTCTCATGTTTGGTTGGCTTAAATATTTTTCCTAAAGAAAATGACTTCCTTCTAAAAGTTGAAAGGAAAATATTTTCTAAAACTCTTATCCAACTTCAAATAAAATAACATTAAAGAAAATTTACATTTTGAAATTTTTATTTTTTCACCTATTTTTATTTCGACTCATCCAATTCCCCCACCCTTTCTCCCTTCTCCCTCCCCCCTCCCCTCCACCCCCCCCA
>JAOTQR010000079.1:12356368-12367479 GCA_025774065.1 Solanum ossicruentum
GGCAACCAAGAACACTTTTGTTTTGCAGGTGGCACGTTATATATATAAATATATATATATATATATGTATGTATGTATGTATGTATAAAGTTCTCGTCAAAATTTGCGGATGGTATGGCACCCCCACAGGTCTGAGATCCGCCCTAGGTGGAAGAATAGCTGATGTGGACCCCAGGAATAATGTTCAGATGGATAAATAATATTTATGCAGCTCAATAAACGTCTTGGTGAAGCTTTTGACTCAACTAAGAAGGTTGAACGTCTTGGGGCTCATTAAGAAGTGTATCGCCAAAGTAAAGAGTAGATTTTGAAGGCTTTTGACTCAGTAAAAAGTTTAATCAAAAGATCAAAGGTTTTGGTGAAGCTTTTGCTCGATTTGGGTCAGTTACAGTACTTAGACCCGAAGCTTTTGCTAGATTTCGTGAAGTTTTTGCTTGATATTTTTCGATCTTGGCTTAAATTATTACAAAGTGATTATCCACTCTTATAATGTGATGTTTGTTTTCTTTGCCTATTTTTCAACTAGGGTTTTGTCATAGTTTCTGACTGAGCTTCCAATTAGAGATTTGATTTTGCCGTAGTTTTCAGCTAGGATTATTACTTACTAAAGGTATTATTGCTAACTTGTTTAGTTTATGCATGCATGGCAGTAGGGTTTCTGGTAATTAATTCAAAAAACTAGGGCTTTTTAGTAAAATTAAGATTCTAGGGTTCTGATTCCAATATTCTATTTGGTATTGTTAAATGTTGGGTTTTTTTGTAAATTTCTTATGTATAATTAAATGCATGTGAGTAAAATCAATTTTTAGGGTTCTAATTCATATATTCAGTTTTGGAACTTATAATATTAGAATTTTGCGTAAATTTTGTTACTTATAACTGTATATTTGTGAGTCAAATCAATATTTTAGGGCTCTAAGTCAGTAATTCTGTCTCTGTTGTTAAATGCTTGTGACTATATTAACTATATATTTGTGACTAAAATCAATATTTGTTAAATGATTATAGTTTGACACATGGTCTCTAAGTACCTTAACTTAAGGTTCAAATTTGGGTGTATGTTGGTGAGTGAGGTAGGTCCAATATATGTTGGGGGTAGGACTGGACATATGTTTGATGTGGATGATTCGATGTGGATGAAGATCATTTGTCAATTTTTGAACTTGCAAATTATGCTAAGACTTTTGGAATTACTAAGTTGGGGAAGACTTATGCAGTTCCCATCTCTAGGGGGTGATCTGGTTGAGTTGAAAAAAGACGAGGACATTTATGACATTGCCTTGTTTTTGCATGGTGGGGAGACCATAGATATCTATGTATGTGAAGACTCAATTTCGGAGGATGTGGGTCCCTCTGAAGCCCAAACTAGTCGAGTTGGTGAGTCTTTTAATGCACTTGGAGATGATGCTTGGTAATCTGATGGTTCTTTAACTATCCAAGCAAAAAATCAAGAACTAGGGTTAGGTTCTTCTACCATTCCATTCAGTCAAAGAGTTGAGAATGAAGGAGTTGATAATGGTTATTCTTCAATAGATTGGACTGATTCCGAAGACGAAGTTGAACCTTCTATCCCACAAGAAAATGAACCTTCTGTTCAAGAAGAAGTTGAACCTTCTGTCCCACAAGAAACTGAACCTTCTGTTCTAGAAGAAATTGAACCATCCATGAAAATGCAGAGCATGATATAGACAACGATGATGAAGATTCTAACCAGTCTATTGACTATGGAAGTGATGTACATGAGGAGTTGAGGGTTGTGAAAGAAGATGTGAGAAAGTTTAATAGACAAAATAGGAGGAATAAGCAGGAGGAAAAAACAAAGGGTTTTTTAGGTGAAGTTGGACAGAATGAAGGGCATGAGGATATTGAAAAATGAAAGAGAAATTTCAAGGGTAAACTAACAGAGGATGAGCCATACTATGACAGTTCTGATTGTGATAGTTTTCAAAGTGATGATGAATGACTGCCTGTATCTGATGATGAACTTGAAGGAGGGAGTTTAAGGGGAAGAAAAAAGAGTAATAGAGTGATATATGATTCTACTTGTGATGTTATAATATGGCAATGTGGTTTGGTATTTGAAAGTGTAAAGGAATTTAGAGAGGCAGTTACAAAATATGCAACAAAGAAGGGGGTTGAGTTAGACAAGTATGTGAGTGAAAGTGCTAGAGTAGAGTTAAGTGTAAAAATGGTTATCCATGGTGGTTGTATCCTAGCAAGGAACGAAAGAGTGAGAACTTCACTATCAAGACCTACAACCCAAGACACAAATGTACCAAAACCAGCACTAATTTCTTATGTAATTCAAAGCTTTTAGCAAAGTTTCTGAAAGATAGGATTATCTCTCAACCTAGAATCGAAGGGTAGGAAATTCAAGATTGAGTGAGAAAAGAGTTGACGATTTATGTAGGCAAGATGATGTGTTCAAAGACAAGAAAGTTAGTTTTGCAAGAAGTTATGGGGACCATGTGGCAGAATTTAACAGAATCCTAGACTACAATCAAATCCTGGAAGTACTTCTGTTGTGAAGCTTACAGATTCACTCTTTCTATATATGTTTTGATGCCATTAAAAAGGGTTTTCAATAGGGACACAGAAGATGTATAGGGCTGGATGGGTGTTTTTTAAAAGGAATTTGTAAAGGTCAACTCTTGGTAGTTGTTGCTAAGGATGGAAACAATCAAATGTTTCCAATAGCATGGGCAATAGTTGGTACTGAAAGCAAGGATATTTGGAGATGGTTCATGTCCATTTTTCAAGATGATCTTAATCTAAGAGATGGTTCTCAGCTCAGTATCTTTAGTGATATGCAAAAGGTAACTCAATTATTTATTTTTGTCTTTAATTTAATTTGAACCAAATTTAATCAACTTTATTATCCTATTTTGAAACTACAAGGACTAGTAACTGTTGCAGATGAAATAATTCCAGAATGTGAGCTAGGCACATATTAACTAATTGGTCACAAAACTGGAGAGGCATAGAGAGAAGGAAGAGATTCTGGAATTGTGCTAGATCTACCCTTACTAACTTCATCAAAAACAACCAGTTCTTTGAGTAAGTTCATCTTTTTCGCTCCCGGGTTCCCTTGATCACTCCTGCTCAAAACCTAATGCCTCAAGTTTTGAAGCAAGTATGAAATCCGGTCTCCCCAGAATAACTGAAAGTGTCCCACCACTCCTTGATTCCGTTTGTGAACCCTTCTGTGTCTAACCACCCGTTTTCAAACTTAAAATAACTTTTGTTTTGATTCCACACTCCCCGCCAGCAACACAATAGGAGCGTGATCTGATCTGAGCCTTTGTAAAGCATTGTTGGAGCTATAATCCCATTCTTTTGATATCAGAACCCTATCAAATTTTGGAGGCAATGTCCTGATTATCTCCTTTGAATCAAGTATATGGGCCATCCTCTAGTTGAATGTCGATCAACTGTTGATCTTCAATTCTGAAAATTCTCTCATTGTCTTTTGTTCTTCTCAAACATTTTCTCTTTTTTGAGATGAACCTCACCACATTGAAATCTCCACACACAGCCCAAGGTCCTTCTATCAAACCCCTTATCGTCCCCACTTCCTCCTATACAAGCCTCCTTTGCACATAGCAGTTGGGAGGGCATAAACCCCTGTAATGTGGCAAGTGAAGTTTTGAAGTTGAGCTTCAAATTTGCAAGTTGTAGAGTATATGCCAGTCTCCAAAATATCCCCCTTCCACACTCTGCTGTCCCACAATATTAGAATTCCCCCTCTAGTCCCACTAGCTTCCAAACAATCATATTTAACCCATCTTCCTCCCCAAATCTGCCCAAGCTCTCTTTTAAGCCCTTCTCTCTTTTTTCTTAAACAAATTTTATGTGTTCTTTAAAATCTTTTTAAGACCCATACAGTATGTGAAAATTGTGAATGATGTAGAATAGGATTAGATTCATAATCCAATTAAATAAGAGAGTAGTGTTTCCATGTAAGTGAGTGTTTGGATTGACTTATATTTAGTGGTTTTTGGCTTTTAAGCACTCGTTTAGTTTTGGAAGTGTTTGGGTAGCACAAAAAGTGCTTTTAAGCACTTTTTTAAAGCTCAAAACATGGAAAAAAAGGAGTCAAATGCCAAAAGTAGCGGGGTCCCAACTTATGATATTTGGCTTTTAACTTATAAGCCATTTAAAAAAGCTAATTCAAACATCCTCTAAGATCATAATGTTATAGTATAAGGGACGAACTTGTCCTTATAAGTTTGTTATATAAAATAGTAAGTTTACTAATCCCTCCATCCCATTTTATGTGGCACTGTTTGACTTGGTACGGTGTTTAAGAAAAAATGAAGACTTTTAAAAGTTGTGGTCTAAAACTATAGGTTAATATTTGTGTGATATAAATCATTTCATTAAAAGTAAAAAAAAATTAAGTTAAATTGGTTCTATTATGGTAACGTGAAGTTCATTTTGGAACATACTAAAAAAGAAAAAGGTGCCACATAAAATGAAAAGGAGGGAGTACATAAAATTAGAAAAGATGAAGAGGCTTATATAGGAATATGATTCTAAAATGTTTAATGTCATGCTTCAAATGATAAACAAGAAATAACATAAGTTAGTTTTCTTCTCCAAGAGAGTTGTGTATTATAAGGATTGGGAAAAGGCTAAAATATGTCACTGAATTTAACAAAATGGTTCATATATGCCAATAGTAAAAAGGGGTGGCAGGGGAAGGGGTTGATAAATAATGAAGGGTCTAGATAATGCCACATGGTGGAATCAGAAAATAATAGGGTTGTCTTAGTGTGTAATGGTATATATGGCCCACAATGGTAACGCCAATCACATTTCCAACTATTGACGAGTAGCATAGATAGGTCATTTCATGAAGCTCGATGGCATATTTGAGCTTTTTTCCTTCTTTAATAGCAAACAAAGTCACAAATATGACAAAATTTGAAGGGACATACCACGAAAGGGAAAACGCCTGAGTGAGTATCCATGTCAAAAAAAAAAAAAAGGAGATAACAGAAACAAACAAAATTTAGATTATCCAAGTGATTTCAAGATGTTTCCAATTCTCAACTTGCAAATGTCACTTCTTGTCAAATTAACCTTTTGAACATGTGCCTATCCCACTGATTGCAGTACAAGAATAATAGATAGGACTGACAGTTGGGAAAGGGTCTACCTGTAGTCATTTATCTCCGTGTAGTACCGATCAGAGTTTAGAGATTGGATATTGGACACAAGAAAGAAATGAACTGAAGTTCAACAAATAAAAATGATAATTTTGTCAAAATTTTGCTGATATGCCACTTCTTGAACTTATTACAAAAACCCAAGTGATTCACTGGGCGAAAATTGCATGCAGCTATCAGTTACGAAACCAAGATTTCGTACTGCAAGGCTCAAGAGTGAAATCAAGAAAATATAAGCTCCACTTTACCATTTAGTCTAGTTCCTTAGACTAGATTGTTACCCCCCCCCCCACACACACACACACCTGATCTCTAAGATTATTAATGAACCCACAATTCTTTATTCTTAAATGACCTATATCCTCCACATGCAATAAGTATTCAGCAGCCTTTCCAAACCAAATGAGTTAACTAGCTTAAAACAAAATGAGCTAACTACTAAACACACTAAACTAGAAGATCCAAAAATGAAGATAAATTTTTTTTTCTTTTGAGAAAGGTTACATCTAGTTTTGCATCTAAAAACATAAAATTTCTCAATTACCCAAAGGAAAAAAAAAAGATATGACTTGGGTTTATAAATGTGGTCCTCAAACTAGTATAGTACACCTCAACCAATCCACTATGCTATCTCACATTAAAAAAGGTATAAGTTAAATCTACTCATCCAAACTCCAAAACTTAGACAGATAGAAAGAATCTAGTATCTGCTAGCACATAAATTTTGGTTCCCAATGTTGTCACTCCAATCACTCAACCGCTAAATCACCCCCTTGAATACATAAGGATATTACTTATATGTTCTCTTCAAGTACATATATTGAAACAGATATAGTTGAAATTTGATGCAGCTGGCAGAGTAATCATGTTCTTTGAAGGTAATTGCAATAACAGGTTATATTACACTAATGTCATTGTGTATCACTTAAACTAACATATCATTCCAAGCTTCAAACTTTATTCAGAAAAGGATAATACAAGAAGAAGAAAAAACCTTTTTTTGCGATCAACAAAAGCAGCAGCAATCTCTGAATCAGTAGGAAGAGAAGGCACCACATTATATTTCAAATCATCCTCCCAAAAACTCCCATCTCTCTCGCATGCCGCCCGCCACCGCTTCTCCACCACCGGAAATCTCCTGCAATTTCATCCCCACCTTCATTACCATGACTAAAATTAAGAAAAAACACATACACACAGAGGAAGAGGGGAAGTACCGGGAGAAAACAACAGTGTCTTGATTGATGAGGATCCAGAGAGCTCTGATACTACATGAACTCGGCATTTGCCTTATCAGAGACGAACTCTACGGTGGTTTGCTCCGAGTTAAACTAACTTCACTGGCACTTTTGGGCGTTTACTGCATTCCGACAACGTCCTTCCATATGCCACTGTCGATTTTTGACAGAATTACCTGATAGGCAAAGACTTGAAATGAGAATTTGATAAACAATTTTTGGGAAAATTCTTGATTTTGAGCCAAAAAAGGGACTTATATTAAAACAACTCCAGCCCATTTTTTATTGGCAAAACTAAGCTTTTGCGTTTAGCAAACTAGTTACCTCCATATCCCTTTAATATTTTATACTAGTAGAGTAGTGCCCGTGCCTTTTTACTTGAAATGTAAATAAAAGAGGCATCACTAGATCAAATATTAACATAAATTATTTTGTGGTAATGTCATATGGGAAGTTTGCGAGAAAGGGGATAAAGTAAATATTAACATTGCAGTTGCATAAGGTAAGGTTAGCAGATAAATTGAAGCACGATGTAGTTGCACAAACATATCTCTAGCAATACAGTTGGTTTTCAAGAGCAAGCCAATGAATCAACAGTAACCACATGGTTGTTAGTTTCGCAAGAGCTGTAAATAAAAAGAGTTACCTTAAACATATTTAAATAGAATGGTTTGACTGGATTCATTCTCTTCAGTTTAGGAATGTAAATGAGAAATTTAGTTGGTCACGTGAGGTAAACCGTCAACTTCGTTGAACCAGAGGCAAGAGAACAAATTTTAATAGAGGGGCACCTTTAAAGGTTGTTTTCAGTAATCTTTTTGGTTCCTATTGCACTTATTTGCTATGAAAGCTTTGGCCAAGTACCTCACATTATTAAAATGAGCATTTTGGCCTTCCAAAACCTTATCCAAACAAGCTATAGATCTTACTTGTATCCACCTTATATATTTAACTAAACAAGGTTACATATTATGCTGATACTTGACAGGATTAACAAAGTATAATCAACTGCAGAATTAAAAATCAGTACCAGAACTTCTTTTTAAATTAATATCCTTCGCCATTTTAACCTACTGATCCAGGATGTTTTGCATAACATCCAACATTTGCACAAAAATGTTACATCCACTTAGGTGTAACCATTTGGACAAGGATAAATTTTGGTGTATTCAGTAGCATAGGTGGTCACTCATAAAATGTGATATGACAACCACGGCTAGAGAGCATCAATAAGATACCTTGTCCGTAATTAATTCTGAGAAGAACTTGAACTGGTATATATCAATATGAGAATGTAGAAATTTTAGCAGCCTCAAGTAGGACTCATACTTGTAAAGTTAAGCAAAATACTTCTTCTGCATTTCCTTCTGGTGGGTTTTTATTCCCCCCCCCTTTCCTTTTTTGGGCATTAATTTTCGAATTTTGCTGTCTGTCGAAAATACAGTGATGAAAAAACTGAATCTTTATTATGCAAAGTTGATATCTTTCTTGTTTTGGAGTTAGGTGGGAATCTTCTTTGTTAGAAAGCATTTTGCTCATCACTACTTCTCTTGTATGGATCATATTTACTTGTTAGTTTTTTTCTCCTTAGAATAGTTTTTAAGGTTGTTTTTATTTTTTAGTGTATGGTATCTATCTTGGGAGTCTTGACCTATTTGGATTTCTCAAGATTTTGGTTAAGGATGGTGGGGTACCTTTAAAGGCTGTTTTATTATTCTTTTTGGTTTTCCATGTGAGTTCACATCAGGAAGTCCGGCCTTTTAGAGCTTCTAGCCAAATGTGACTCAATTTTTAAAGATCGAACCTTAGATCTCTGGTTAACAGAGGAGGTACCTTTAAAGGTTGCTTTTAGATTCTTTTTGGTTCCTATCCGGAATCACCTCTTTCAAAGGTCGTTTTTAGTATTCCTTTTGGTTTCCTATCCACGATCTAGTTTCCAACATCTAGCCGAATCTGCATCAGGAAGTCGCACCTTTAAGCCTCCCAGCTAAATGTGACTCCATTTTTAGTCTGATCATTTAAAGCATTGGTCAAATGTGGCTCGATTTTCAAAGGTCGAACCTTAGATCCCTGATTAATGGAGGGGCATCAAGAAACATTCTAGCAAAAAGTATAAGCAAATGACATATGAAACATAGCGAAAACGGAAAGATCAAATTAAGAACACAACTTTAACACAAACTACTATATCAATACTGCATAAGATTGTACTATTTTAGTCGAGAGCAGTTGGGTTGACCAGATCCACAAGGAAAATTATAGGTACGGGTTTTGTGGGTCTTTTGGAAGTTAAATGGTTGTTTCTGCACATTGTTTCCATACCAGTGCAACTTATTCCCAAAAAAAGAACAATGATGGAGTTAACCAGGGAAGGTTTATCACTTCATCTTTGGCACTTCTCTTGGGTTTTGGGTTCATAGATTGGATATATCATATACATCCACTATATTTACAGCTTTATTATTTTATTTTTTTAAAAAAAAGATTGTCTTTTTATACCATACTAAGTGATAACGATTCAATTTTTATATTGTTTGGTGTTGGAAAAGCCTATGTGTGACCTTGCTTGGACCTTGCTATGCAGGATGCTTTGTGCATTGGACCCTTTTTATATCTACAAGTAATAAATTGCTTGTGATTTTCAGGTTGAGGCAAAGAAGGTTGTTCCTAGGGATGATCAACAAATAATAAATAGAAACACTAGCAGGATCTCCAGGTCTTGGACGCATAAGTAAAGATTTTTGTAGGAAGCTTATCATCTATATCACGGAGAGTGATTTTAAGACATACTTTGATCAGTTTGGTACAATTTCAGATGTTGCAGTGGCGTAATAATACTCAGAGGCCAAGAGGGTTTAGACTTATAACTTATGATTCGGAGGATGCACTTGATAGTACATTGTTTAAGACTTTTCATGAATTAAATGGTAAAATGGTTGAAGTAAAGCGTGTTGTACCGAAGGAGCTATCTCCTGCGCCTAGCCGCAGCCCTCTCATGGGATACAACTAAGGACTCAATAGAGCCAACAACTTCCTCAACAATTATGCTGCTAAGGGTTATAATCTGACGTCGGTTGGAGGATATGGGGTCAGGATGGATGGCAGGTTTAGTCCAGTTGCCGGTGCTCTTGCTGGTTTCTCTTAGTTTGGTTCTCCTGCTTAAGGAATGGGTGTCAATTTGGACCCGATGCTGAGCCCCACCCTTGAAGGAGCTTCCAACTTTAGCAATAATCTTGGTTATGTCGATGGAGAATCATCACCCTTGGACTAGTTTGTCGGTGAATTCGAGTGCCTCTTCTTCACATTGTGATTTAGACCTCGAGATGGATAGACAAGTAGTCATAACTTGTCCACCTGATATTAATTTGCAACAATTGGTTTTGTAGCCTTGGTAGAACTCTCACTCAGACAACTCTAAGATTATTAGAGGACTCCAAATTTCTGCTAGCACAATTCTATTTTACTACCATACACATACAGCCCTCCTACTGTTTTGACTGATTTGTATGAGTTGTTCCCTTTTCCTTCTACTTCTGAGAGGCCTCACTTCTTATATATTTTTAGACGTCTCACTGATGGCTAATACAGCAGTTCCTACAACAAATTTGTGCGTTATATTTCACTAAAAAGGGAGCCTAAAACTCAAATTGAAATGGCATACATCTCTTATTATCATAGGATGAGCAAATTAACCCCACTTCTGTACACCTGCACAGGCAGAATTTCACAGGCATATAATCGAACACCTTGGGTCAGGTTTTGTAGCTTAAATCAAAACCGGAAACAACATTCAGGTAATGTCTTCCACAGACAACCATGGAATCAATAAACAAAGGCTCAACTTCAGAAAATAATCTATCTTGCATAAACAATTGGATGTCAGCACAGCTAATATTACCTCAGGATCTTAAAAGGCATAACAAACCTAGCACAGAGGACAACACAGAGAGAAGAACTCACCAGAAAGTGAAGAAAGAGAAACGATGGAGGAGGAGGGAGAACGACAAAGTTGACGAAGGCACGCCTACAAAATCGCCCTTTCTATTCGCTGTCTTGGTTGTGTCCAAGCCGACGCGGGGGGGCATGAATTGCACCAGCGAGCCAAAGTGAAGCAAAAGGAGAAAATGAAAGGGAAACGTGGAGTATGTTAATGGGTAGTAGAAAGGTAAAATTACAGGAGCGCCCCTGGTCGTCCAAGGGTACTCACATTGCCCCCTTAATACTATAAAGGAAATTTACATAAAATAACAGATTAATAAAATATTTACCAATTATAGTAATAGCAATTTATTTTTATTGTACACTTATAATGCATTTATATTAAATGTATAATTCACTTTTTATACAAGTACATATTAATCCTAGTATTGTTATATACTGGTCTAAATGATAATAAATAAAAAGTATTGCTAAAAATCAGTAATTATTTATTAAAAAGGATCCACTTAAGTAATTTTTTATATTATAATTAGCGTGTTGATGTCTTGTTGATATAAAGTACCCACCTTATATGATATATCAAGAGGGTATACCAGCATGATATCATAGAGAATTAAGCTCAATCTTATATGATACTGATATGGTATCAATATATATATCTAGAGTATCATAAATAATATATTTTCTACTAATTAAGAATTTAATAAATAAGTTTGTAACTTTAACAATATTCTCTTAATAATTTTATAACTTTAATAATTTT
>JAOTQR010000079.1:12376925-12388275 GCA_025774065.1 Solanum ossicruentum
CTTTGCTTCACCCAAGAGCCGCCCCTGGTGGAGGGATAATTTTTAGCAAAATAGTTGGATGTAGGGTATTTTCGGACCTGTTCTTATAGTTCAGGCGTATTTTTGGCTTTTTCCAAAAAAAGGACAAATTCTAAATGGCTTTTTGTCTCACCCATTTATGTATGTGGTAGGATGGGGAATAGTATCTGTTACATGTATCCAACTTTTAACAAGGTATTGGTACTTTGAAGGATCCACATAATGGACCACACATTTTATACATGTCAAATAGAGTAAGTTGAGGAAAATGAAGAGCCTAGGTAAAACATAAGTAGTGCTTCTTAGGCTAATCTACAACCACCCTTACAAGGATGTTATCAACTTTTTTGTTTTATTTTTATGACTGAGAAATCTATTCCCGCCCTTACAAGGATGTTATCAACTCTTTGTTTTATTTTTGTGATTGAGAAATCCATTTAGAACCAACCTTTTGGGTAAATTACAGCCTTCAGAATTTGAGGTGATGAACTTCCTCCTTTCTCCACTTAATTACTAGAGTTAGTTTGCTGGGTGCAGGGTTTGAACTTGTGACCTAAAGCATAAGTCCCTCAACCATTATCAGTTGAGCTACCCTCGGGGGGCAGGACCTTCTTTTATGACGAGAGAACCCGCGGAAGGCTACTCCTGTTGTCGCAGATGAGGTGCTGCGAACGTGAGAACTCCATTATGAAAGTTTCAAGCCAAATTATTTGAGCCACCTTGAAGGGGCCTTTTTATTTTTTATCCTTCAATAGAATCTCCCATCTCTTTTGCTCCTGCGATGACTTGAACCCACAATCTTAGGATGGGAGGTGGAGGGTGCTAACCATCTGAGAAACTCCCTCTTGTACAGGGAAAGACCTAAACAACTCCTGCTATTATTGTTATCCTTTGAAGTTAAGTGGACACGGAGAGATAAAGGTAAAATAAAAGAGTGAGTTGAAGGTAAAGTACAAATTCTTCATGGGTAGAAAAGAGTGCCCTTTTGGTGCGTGCATGGGGGATTGGAGTGGTGCAAAGACAATATTCCTTAAGGGGTCATTTGGTTGCCAGTTAGGATGTGAATTATTCATGTTATAAAATCAGCATAACTAGTATCGTTTTTGGTATAATTTTAATTGCTAATCAGCTCATCAAATACAATCTTTGTTGCTTACCAGTCTACAATTCCACGTATAGGTTATGTGTCAATTTACATACATACATACATACATACATACATACATATATATGTATATATATATATATATGTATATGTATATATATATATGTATATATATATATATGTTTTTTGAGAAAGTAACATTTGTGTATATTCATTGAACCAGTACAACCCTGAAAATCATAATTACAGCTTGTCAAATAAGTTAGAACACTGAGTCCTAACAGGAACCTAGGATATATATATAATGGATTAGGTCTCCTCTAAATCCATCTGTTTGCACCAGAAGCAAAAAAAGCCTGATACAATTTAGTTGATCTTTTGAAGATCACAACTCTTGCTCTCATAACATCTGCATTTCTTTCTAGCCAAACAATCCACCAAATACAAGCTGGGACAATTCTCCATCTATCACTATATGTAGCTCCTACTCCTACTTCTCCCCAACTGTACAAAAGATGTGTGGTTCTGTTAGGCATAGCCTAACCCATGAGACTAACAATTTACATATTATTTGTGCATGCTAGAAGATACACTAACAAAATCATGCATTACTGCATAACTCTAACGAATAACCAAATGATCCCTAGTTTTTTTTTACTGTTTTGTATTCAATTCATGGTTTTGTTTTATCTGGTAGTTGAAGGATGGGGGAAAATTTGTGCTTAAGTAAAGATTGATTTTGTTTACTTTTCATGAAACAATATGTTCCACAATTTCTTTTTCAAGTGGACCTTGTTGTAGAACACAATAAATATGATATGGGACATTTAAATTGAGGGAGAGAATATATCTAGCAATCATCTTTGTATTAAAAATATTAGTTTGATCCACAGAGATGATGAATAATGAAAAAATACTTGAGCGGAACATGGTCTGAGGGGGAATGAAATTTTGGGCTTTGATACTTGTGTCATGTGCAATTTTTGTGTATACATAACCCAAATTGAAAGCCTTATTTGAATAATTAATTGAGAAAAGGTCTAATTTTATTTTATGGATGTGTGCTCAACTTGATGTTTAAAGTGCCAAGTTATTTTCTGGTAATAAACAAATAAATAAAAAATAAAAGCCAACCTTGCAACATTATCACCCACACTGTTGTTTGATAAAATCTTGCAATGTTTCATGCGTAGCACTCATCCCCAAGAAGAAAGGAGCAATTGAGCTGAGATACTACATGCCAATTAGTTTAATTGGCAGCATTTACAAGATTGTTGCAAAGATCTAGCAGGAAGATTGAAAGTGATTGGGAAGTTGGTCTCAATTCAACAGAATGCTTTTATTTAAGGGAGGCAAATTACATATGCTTCTTTCGTAGCTAATCAGGTCCTAGACTGGCAGCAAAAACAGGGGAAGGTTGTAGATAAATTGGTAATCAAGAATCAAATGGCTTTTATAAAAGGAAAACAGATAATGGATGCTCTGTTGATAGCTAGTGTGTGTATGGACTCGAGGATGAAAGATGGATAAATGCAGAAAGACTTTGTAAGTGGGACATTCAGAAAGCCTATGCTCATGTTAATTGGCCTCTTTTACTAAATACTATTGAGGCAAATGGGCTTTCGAGTCAAATTGTTGAAGTGGATAGAAGTATGTACAAAGACAATTAGGTTTTCTGTCCTTGTCAATGGAAAGCCAGTGTGGTTTTTTAAAGCTGAAAGAGGATTGAGACAAGGGGATCCTCTGTTCCCCTTTTTGTTTATAAGCAATGGAAGCTTTTGACAGCTTGATGAGGATAGCCACACAAAACAGATGGTTGAGGGGCTTCCAAATAGGAGACAGAAAATGGGGTTTCAAAGAAATTAGTCACTTGTTATATGCAGATGATATCTTAATTTTCTGTAACCTTGAGATTGAACAATTGAGATTCATCAGACTCGTTCTAGTTCTTTTTGAAGCTGTAGTAGGCCTAAGGGTCAATTGGGCAAAAAGCAGCCTGATCCCCATCAAAGAAATTCCTCATATTCAGATTTTGGAAAGTATACTAGGGCGTAGGGTAGAGGGACTGCCTACCACTTATTTGGGAATGCCACTAGGTAGTAAACACAAAGCCTTGGAAATTTGGAATGGAATAATTGGAAAGAGAGAAAAGAAGTTAGCAAGATGGAGAGCTCAATACCTATCCTTGGGAGGTGAGAGTCATACTGGTAAATTCAGTAGTAGATTCGATTCCCACATATGTAATGTCTCAATTTCCTATTCCCTCTAAGGTGGTTAAAGAAATGGATAAACTTAGAAGAAACTTCCTTTGGAAAAAAGGTAAAGAATTGAAAGGGTTACTATCTAGTGAATTGGAATACAGTGATGCTTACCAAATCAAGGGGAGGTCTAGGCATCAGAAAGTTGAAAGTACAAAATGAAAGTCTACCAAGGAAATGGTGGTGGAGATGTATCATTGAGGAGAGGACTCTCTGGAAGGAAGTGATAGTTGAAAAATATGGTGAGCTTAATCCATGGGTTCAAAGACTGTTTCAATGTCATATGGTTGTGGAGTGTGGAGGTCCATCAGAGCTCTATGGGACTCAATGGAAAAAGAACCGACTCTAAAGGTGAGAAATGGCATCAAAGTCAAGTTCTGGAAAAATGTTTGGATCAGCCAAAACTCTCTGGGTGAAGTATTTCCAGACTTATATTCTATATGCAATAACCCTAAAGCCAAAATCAGCGATTGCTGGACAGCACAAGGATGGGATCTATCCTTTAGGAGGTTTTGAATGATTGGGAAGTAGATCAAGTAGCATCGCTGCTGGAAATGTTGGATGGAGTTCATATTTGACGCATATTCCTGATAGAGTTACCTGGAATCACATGAAAGAGGCTCCTTACACAGTTAACAGTGCCTACAGTAAAAGGATGCATGAATTGGCAGGTGGCAGGTGATAGCATTGGAATAGCATATGGAAAGGATTGATACCTACCAAGGTGAAATGCTTCACTTGGCTAGTCATTAGGAGAGCATACCTCACTCAAGAAGTGCTGCAATTAAAGGAATGCCACTAGTTCCCTGGTGGTTTTGTGTTACTTGACAGGAGAAACAAATAATCATCTATTCTTACATTGCAAGTACACCTCTCAACTATGGGAACTCTTCCTAAACATTTCTGGCCAAAGCTGGTCCATGCCAGAACATACTTCTGACCTTCTAAGCTGCTGGTTTAGAAGAGGGAGCAACAAAACCCAAAAAAGATGGTGGAAACTGATTCATTCATGTATTTGGTGGTTAGTCTGGAGGGAAAGGTACTGTAGATGTTTTGAAGATAATCCAATTCCATTCACAAAGTCAAATGGAATTGTTTAATATCTTACTTTTTTTTGTGTAAACAATTATGTATAGATGATCAAATCATAGAACTGATAGGAAGCTTGTAAGTTTTGTTTGGGTCATGGTTGTAACCCCTTTTTGATGGTGGCCAGCATTTCCATAATGCTAAGGAATACTACTTACCAGTTATTTTTTAAAAAAATTATCATGCATTGTTTCAGTTCAAATGTTATATTCACATCCAAATGCTAGTTTTTATATGGTATGCAAAATAAGATTTAAGCTAATGATTAAGTTTATAATTTATCCTAAAACTTGAGTCCTAAGCTAATCCAGATTATATAAGACATATACAAGTATTGAAGTTCTAAAGAAATATAGAAGAATACGCTAAACCAAACAATTAAAATAAAACTTTAGAATCAGAGGCATTCAATGGACAATGCCTAGTAAGATTGTTGACACCCTCAAGTTGGGAGGAAGCAGGAATTGGGGCAAAGAACAGAAATTATTGGAGGACCATTCCAGCATGCATCTGGTGAACCTTTTGGAGAGAAAGGAATGCTAGATGCTTTGAGGATAGAAGTAGATCCCTACAAATGATCAAAACAGATTGTATTTTGTTATTGTGTTTTTGGTCTACAAAGAGCTCCCCTGTAGATGTTGAAGCAATCCTAAAAGTTTTAGATTCTTGCTAAATGCTAGATGCTTTGAGGATAGAAGTAGATCCCTACAAATGATCAAAAAAGATTGTATTTTGTTATTGTGTTTTTGGTCTACAAAGAGCTCCCCTGTAGATGTTGAAGCAATCCTAAAAGTTTTAGATTCTTGCTACGTTGGCTGTTTTGTTTATTACATTATCACACTTTTTTGTAAAGGGTTTTTCAGTACTACCTAAGTACTAGTTATAATAAAAATCGTTACCTTCTCCCAAAAAAAAAGAAAACCCTTACGAATACAAAATCGAAAGGATGCATACAACAAACTCGCAACTCACACTTCTCCACACTACAACAACAACAACAACATTACCCAATGCCTCAAAGGCTCCCGCCCATTGCGGGGTAAGGGGGGTCGGATGTACGCAACCTGACCCCTATGTTTAAAAACATATTCAAAAAATTATTTTAAACCCGCACCTGCCCAAACCTGCCATGCACCTACCCAACTGAAGGCATAACCCACCCTGCGCAAGGTCAACCTCTTCCGCCCCATTGCCTTCTCTGACTTTTACTCAAGAAAGAGCTAAGACCTCTTTTACTCTTATAAAATGCATATAATCAAAAAGTGTTTTTTATCTCTACAATTTTCAGCCCATCTCTCTCTTCTCTTAGAGAACTAATATGACTTTTTTTGAACATTATAAAAATCACATTAATAAAAAAGAACTAGATGACTACATCAAGTGGGATACAATATGCTTGGTTGGAGGGTATTCATAATTCTTGAAGGGCTAAGAGATTTAATTTCTCTTTTGACCTTCATTGTAAAACTTCAGTTTAACTTATAGAGTGACAAATCCTTGATAAATTTGGAGCTTCAATGATGGAATGTGTCGAAAATTGTGATGATTAGGTCATTGAGCAAATTGATGTTAATTTAAGTGCTCTCAATTGTGGAAAATGGGTTATTCTAGCGATTCATTTGAAATAGTTAATCTTGCCCACATAATCTAGAAATTGTAACATTTCTCTTATAGTGGTGATCATATTGATATCTGGTTGTAGATCCAAGGTAGAAAGGTCGAGTGATCTAAGTTGCTCGGACTCGGCAATTTTGGTGCCGCACCCGTGTCGACACGACACTGACATGGGTACGGGTGTGGGATCTGTGTCGGATCCGATCAGCCAAGATTGGGCGTGTTGACCAATAAATTGTGGAAAAATTGAAATTCGGATACCTCAAAGTAAAGAGTTGAGTACATCAGAAACAACATACCTTCAAAACTGCAGGTATATAGTAATTTATACTAATCTATATGAGTTTTGATGCTTTTTCTTAGTAAATCTTGTTATTCATGTTGGTTGTTGCTGGCTGCGATTTCTATTTTAGAATAGAAGCCGAGAATTGGTGATGCGACAGTAAACTACCACACTTTGTGTGTTGTAATGCTGGGTTATGGGAAAAATTTATGTAGAGAACTTGGGGAAGAAGATGGAGAAGACTAAGAGAACAGAGTGAGAATACCTTCATATTCAATAGAAATGGAGGAGAGAAGATGACACAGAACCCCAAATAACTTTTAATAGCTATATTAATTTGATGGAGGTTTCTAGAGTGCCTTTTTAACTTTAAAAATAAATAAATTATTAGCTATCAACCTTAGTTGTATTTAATTAATGTCAAATAGCTGATTTTTATAATGTGATAAATATTGCACATAAAATAATAAATTAGCTGATTTTTAAAATGTGACAAATTTTTATATTGCTAAAAATGTGATACTGCACATTATTATAATTTATGAATGAAAATAAAGATTATAATTATTTAATTATAAATTATAAAGTACTTCTTTTATGAATGAGAATAAATACTGTAATTATTTGATTGTAATTATTAAATAATAAATTATTTAAATTAATCCTTTTATATTTAGGAGGTTTTTTCACATTAAATTTTAATCAATTAATTATTTAGCTTCTAAATATTAAACTCCAAATTATTACTTTATATATTCGTAAACTATTATCATAAATATAGTTTATAAGTAATTCCAATGGAAATGTTTGATGTTATATTATAATTTTAGATTTTTTTTTTGCCGAGTCCCGACACACGTATCCGTATCTAGATCCCTATCCCCGAATCTTAAAAATTATATCATGAAGAATCCGACATGCAGATCTACACCAGTGCCGGACACTCGCACCCGAGTCCGAGCAACTTAACGAGTGATTGTCTAAAAGAAAAATAATTCAAGGTAGGATTATATTGAGCTAGGATAATAGTTATAAATCTTGAATGTAGTACTTTATCAAAAGAAATCTTGGATGTGGAAGCGTATAGTAAATTGTCATAAAAGTTGAGAGTCATCCTGTAACAAATCCAGTCATTTTTAATCAGAACTTGGGATAATGAAGAAACTGATGGATGATTTCTTTCAATCATAAACGATAAAAAAAGTAAATAAGGAAAACAATGGACCCTTGGGTTTAGTAAAAGTGGGGAATGGTTGAGGAATTTGTGACTAAGGTCACATGTTTGAGTCCTGCATCATGTGAGTCAACTCTGGTATATAAGTGGTGTAGGGTAGAGGGCAGGCTTATTATTTCTGAGCTTCAAAAGTCGCAATTGGTCCCAATGATCGACTCCAGACAAACTTATTTGTTATAAAAGAAGTTAAAAAAAAAAAGAAAAGAAAAGAAAAGAGAAGTAGCTTAATATGGTTAAGGTCTTTTGATGTCCTTCCTTTAAAAAACTTCAACCTTATGTTGCTTGAACTCGGTAAGGATATCCGATACAAGTGCTGATCTAAAGGTTGGATTTTTTATCATATAAATTTTAGGGTTCAGGGTATGGATCCAAGTGCAGATAGGGGTGCTGGGATACAACCAATAAATGGGTATTACGACCTATGTAAGTACAGATTCCCCTAATTGAAGCTATTAAGCTAAAAGTAATAACATTTGTAATTACTTTGTAAAACACATAATATTTTATTTATAAGATATGTCGTGTAATAGCAAAATATTCTCATACTTTATAGTACTATATGTATGATATACACCCAAAAATTAAACTAAATACCAGATTGATCTATACTTCTTGATCATAAATGTAGTCAAAACAGCCAAGGTAAGTCGATAAAATTCGATGTAGATCCCACACCTACATCCACAACCAAATTGAACATGGATGAGAGAAGGATTTTGAAGTTTCCAAGCAACATAGCTCCAACATACTTCAATTGATCTTGGCTTCTTCCACCTCTCGCCATATAGTTATTGATTCTTCTCAAAATTTGATAATTCTTGGGGTTCTTTTGTAATTTTTATACTTACATAAATGTCAGCATATTACAGCACTCTTGAGTCTCGATTGCTCTCAGATTCATTCTAATTGGCATACTTCTCTTTGTATCTTATTCAGTTTCTAATCACATTTATTTATTTGTTCATGTAGGATGAACAAAGAACTTGGATACGTACCAAAAAAAGGCTGACTACATAGGTGACTTCTTAAACTTGTCTTTTTTCTTTTTCCTTTTTCCTTTTGACACCTAAACCTAGTGTAGTACCTGTTGAACATTTGAAGTGAAGACAAATTGTGTCAATTAGACACACCTCTTACATGGTGCAGTGTGACACCACTTTTGATCGTGTGAAAAATTCTTTTTTCATTTTTTCTTCAATCTACTTATTTTCTGCTGCTGTATCTCGACCACCATAGCCGTTGCAAATTACCTCCAATCCACCACCACCATGCTGCCTCCACCACTGTAGAAACTACCCTATTACTTTCTCACCAAACTCCTCCTCCACCATGCAGCATTGCCACCACTGTGAAGCCCAAGCTCAAACTGAAACCCCACACCTTCCCCATCTAAGTTCATGTCCATAAGAAACCTATGCTAGTTCTCTCTCCAATAAGCTATAAAATTTTCAAATTTTTACAACAATACCAGAGGCAAAAGATAGAATATCTAGGCCCAAGGACCTAATGGGCATCTAAAGTCATCGATGGAGGACAATTTTAAGCTGTGATAGAGGTGGTACTGTGATTTTTGGGAATGAACCAGTGGACAGGGCTACTAGAGCACTTATCTAGTGAGGGACTGCAGTGGTGACACTATGCGTTTGAGTGCCCCTGATAAGGGGATCCCTGTCGATTTTCGTCATTGTTTCTTATTTTCTTTTTGGCTTTTTTTTTTTTTTTCAGTGATGTGTTCTTATTGGTCTTTCTTTCCATGTTGACAATACACACTTTAGTTTGTTTGGAGCTGCAACATATGTGTCTAATTGATACGATATGTATTCTTCAGGTGTTCAATAAGTACTAATCTTGATTTTGGTTTCAAAATGTAAAACAGATTGGCAATTAGGAGGCTGCATATATAGTCAGCCAAAAAAAAGAAAAACTTCTGACGCATGCTATTATAGCATCTAGTTTGCCTTGACATGTTTTGTGACATGCTTGCCCTCACTTTGTGCAATTTTAAACCACTTCTACTGCTTCTCTTCTCTATATGAAGCTTTTGGTTGTAATTTTGTCAAGTTTTCCAAACTTCCCCTCTTTGTTTGGTGACGCGAATTTTCATCTTATTCCTCATTTTAGATCTTTCCCCAGAAGTAAAAAGAGAAAAAAACAACATTTTAGTGTTACCCAATTTTTCCATAATAAACTACCTTAACCTGCCAATCTTAATTGTCTTTTGTCCTTAACTGTAACTGGATCTTACCATCATGTACAAACACAAATTTGACCTTAAATATCCTGCCAACTTCCAACTGGTTATTCATGAGCATTAATGACAGGCCTAAAAGTGATGGTGGGCATTCTTATGTGGAACTGTGGATTATGGAGAGCCCTATTGTGGTTGCAGGACTAAGATTTGGTTGTGTTAAATACTTCAGTCTTTCTTTGGAGCTTTGAAAGATTTTTAAAGAAAAGGCTGCTTGCATGCAATTTCTTTGGAAACTGATCAGAAATTAGGAAATGAGTGTCTTTTAGAGAAAGGAAAAAATGAGAACATTTTCTTTTGCTGAGAGGAACTTTAGGTTCTTGTCTTTTTAAGAGAGTCAATTGAGATGTATGTTTTGAAAGTTTGACACAAATCCTTTCTTTTCATTTTACAGAATAGTGATTAGTCTTTTGCTGGTAGAGATGCCAGAGTATCTTCCAGTTTCTCTTTTTGCTGATCTCTGTATTAAATTGCTCTGCAGCAATGTTGATACTTGTGCGAGAGGTACTAGACACTTAAAGGATTCCTACTAATTTCTGGTTCAACTTCTGCAAATGTTTTGTTTGCTATACTTTCATTTTAGTTCTCTCTGCTCTGTACATACCGTTTGGTTTCGAATGTCACTTGGAACAAATCATCTATTGTAGTTTGTACAGCACCTAAGTGCCCAAACATTTGGATCTGTTTTATTCCAACAGTGTTTTTTGATATTGATTTTTCAAAAAGAATGTTGCATGGATTTTCTAGTTTCTACTATTTGCGCCTACTCAAAATGTCTTCCTCTCTCCGATCCCTTCTTAGACAACAACAATAATATACCCAGTATAATTCCACAAGTGGGGTTTTGGGAGGCTAAAAATGCATGCAGATTTTACCACTACCTCTAGTTCTTATTTGTGCGAGCTATGGTGACCCCAGACCAACAATAATATACCCAGTATAATCCCACAAGTGGGGTTTGGAGAAGCTAAAAATGCATGCAGATTTTACCACTACCTCTAGTTCTTATTTGTGCGAGCTATGGTGACCCCAGACCAACAATAATATATCCAGTATAATCTCACAAGTGGGGTTCGGAAATATGGCGACAGTTCCACCGGGTAACCTATTTGGTTGCATCTGTTTTACCTGTATCTTTTTTTCCCCAAAAGTCAAGACTCACACTCAAAAGACAATTGTTTCTGCTCAGTGTTTTTTCTTTGGTTCCTTAGTTATAACTCACACTCAAGTTAGAAAAACTTTTGAAATTGTGGTATAAGACAAATTATATATACTGATGTCTATAAATCATTTCAATAATATTAAGAGATAAAGTATACAAAACACATCTAAACTATATAACTTTTTTGATTTTCACACTTAAAGTATTGAAAGTTTGAGAAATGCACATAGACTATCACTTATTAGTTTGAGAAACAAACTTCAGTGGTGTGTGTAATATACTCTCTTTTTTAAAAGAGAAAATATTGCTACATGGCATGCCACATTGACAAAAATTAAA
>JAOTQR010000079.1:12388375-12406689 GCA_025774065.1 Solanum ossicruentum
AATATTATAAATATAATTAAATAACAATTTAAATAAAAATGGTGAAAGGACCATTTGTCTAAAAAGAAATCTTTTAATGAAAAATAAAAAATTCAAACAATATTTCTAATAATCTTCATACTTTCATACTTTTAATATAGTATAGTGTAGATAGATTAAGATAAAATTAATTCGATTTTTCTTAATCTTTTACAATGATTTTAAAAGTGCAAACAAGTTTGTAAAGTTTCAAAATAGCTTTTTTAAAGAGTAAATTAATAAAACTGTTGTTGTTAATCTAGAATTGATTAAGAAATATGTAAACGAAAAAAATGGATAACTAATGTGGGTGAAACTTGACTAAATAAAGTATGAATTCACGCACATCAATGAGCATCCCATTTCTGATGTTATTCTCGCGCTGAGTTTTGTCGCTCACCTTTCTCGTCTGTCCCCTGGCCACGGAGAAAAGTGCAAGTTAGTGAGCGCTTAACATGCAGAACAGAGGAAGCAGAAAGATTATTAACTAAAACAATATTAAATGTTTACATGAGTGACATAGTAAAATTGTCAATCTATTTATTATTTCTTTTGAAGGTGAAAGGTTGCCAAGTTGATACTGGACAAGAAAAATGGATAAAGGGACCATGTAATCATCTTGAAAAAATGTATTACTATCGTTAAATTATTAGCTTCATAAATTTGATCATCTAATATATCAAACCAGTTGTGCAATTAAGGTATATATGCACGATTCTGGACTAAGAAAAGGATGTTCATGTAATTTTTGTTACTAATATTTGCGTAGCAGGCAATTCAATTAGTGAAAGGAAAGGAATAACGCGTGGATCCATAAATATAACTGTTGAATTTGTAAAGGAGATATTATAGCACAAGACACAAACATAGGGCTTTTAATATGGCAAGTTTAATGAAGAGTAGCATAGTTGTTATTAAACAATTCCAGACAGAAGATGATGAAGAAAAGGAGACCACGTTGATGGCCTCAATCCATCATCCAACTGTATGCTTTTCTGTCCTCCTACCTTTTTCATTTTTTTATTCTCCGTCCACCACCCCACCCCCACATACACACAACTATTTGCTACCTACAACTAAATTTTATTTATTTGTTGTGTATGCACACATAATATATATGGATTTAATTTATGTAAAAATTTATATAATATTTTCCAGCAATTAATTGCCCTTATGTTTTTTATTACTAGTTTGGTGTACGTGTTTTGTATATATGGATCACGTCAATTTAAAAATTATATAGAAATTGTACTTACCATTTAATAAATATAATATTTATAAAAATAAAATAAAATAAATATTATTAGTTTGATGCAATAATTTAGTCTATTGTGATACAACAAAGATGAGAAAATTAATTCAATTGCTTATAAATTATAATATAGATATGTTAATAGGCTTTTAATACATAGTAATAATTTAGTGTTGAACAGTTAGAAGTTAAATAATTAATAGAATAAAATTTAATGTAACAAAAAATTTCTAAATATAGAAGGAGTAGTTTAATGTTTTTAACATAATTTTCATGAATTTTTTCTTTTTAAATTTATTATATTACATACTTTTATTAACAAAATATTTGATAGTCAAAATTTTTGTTAATTTTTTACTTATAACAGTACTAAATCAAATATGACTTCTGAATATAAATAAATTATAATCCAAAAATAAATCTTAAAAATAAATAAATAAATTATTAAATACTCCTAGTAAAATTAAAAATAATAAAAAATGATTAAGGACGAGAAATTCAAATAATATTTTCATCTTCGTACTTTTAATATATACTATAGATAATTCCTAGTTTTTCATGGTCAGTTGTGAATAAATATTTTTACCCCGTTAATAGTATAAAAATTCTTTTTCATGTTGTTACTATTACATACTGTGCATATAGTATGTATATTATATGATGAATATTCCATCAATGTGGCAATTCCCTAAACTTCCCCCCTCTCCCTCCTCCTCCCCATCTTGTTTCTCAAGTTTATAAAGTCTTGAAGAAGTTGTTCTTTCAAATCCCCTATTTTGTGTCCTTGAAGTCCAATTTAACTTCATTCATTAGTCTCTCTCTGTATGACGAACACTACTAACCAGCTTCACACCACCACCAACAACAACATGGGGGACACGACGATGACAAAGGTGTTTGTTGGAGGGTTAGCATGGGAAACTCCCAAGGAAGCCATGAGAGAGCACTTTGACAAGTATGGTGATATAGTGGAAGCTGTCATCATCTCCGACAAGCTCACCGGCAGATCCAAGGGCTATGGCTTTGTATGTCATCAATTCCCCTAATATTAGTCCTTGTGTTGTTTAAACTATATACACTATAATAGCTTTTACAAGAGTAGTAGTGGATGCTAAATTAGTTAATTTGAATGAAGAAACAAATTAACGTGTGTTTTTTTAATCTCTTTTGGATAGGTAACATTTAAGGATGCAGAATCAGCCAAAAAAGCCTGTGAGGACGCCACCCCGATAATCAACGGCCGTCGAGCCAACTGCAATCTGGCCTGCCTCGGCGCACGTCGTTCCAGGCCTCCTTCCTCTATCACTCCTCCTCCTCCTCAACAAGGTACCTATGTATTATCCAAAGTTTTATTATATGCATTCAATTTCCATAATTTTTCAGGTTGAATAATGAAAGGTAAAAAATTAGTTTTTACATCAAACATATCAAATTATCATGATTGAGTGGACTTATAAGATAAAACTATAGTACTACTAATTAATCATAATTAGGTGTAGAAATCTATCAATTTGACATGAATATGGAATAGAGATGCATTTTTGTCTAATTTGTATGTTTTGTTGAAACTTGTTGAAGGACCCAATGTGGTAGGACCAAAGGCCAATTCAGCATCACCTGTGAGTCACGTGCAGTGGTACTATCCTGCTGGGGCACCCCATGCTACAGCTCCGGCTTCGCCCTTTCACCATCATCAGCCTCTTCCTTTTTATGGGTAAAATACAAATCAAACTCCAGTGACCCTCTTCTCTTTTCATTTTAATTTGGATGCCCATATTATTCTAGTTTAATTAGTTTCTTATCCATCTTATTTTCTAACCAACAAAAGGCAAGATTATTTTTTACCACTGTCAAAGTTGTGTAACATAGCATGGAAAAACATTATTCAAATCTTAGAAATTCTTGTAACAAAATAAAATAAAAAGATTACCTTATGTTATAAAATTAATGATTTGATATACTTTCTCCATTATATTTTATGTGACATCTTTTTACTTGACACAACATTTAAGATTTTTTTTTTGAAACTTATGACGTAAAATAATTTTTGAAATATATGTGTGCTTGAGAATGACTTTATTAAGGATAAAAGAAAAAAATTACAATATTAATTCTGATTATAATAAAGTGATATTTTTTGGAACTAACTAAAAAGAAAATATGTTACTCCCTTTGTCCCATTTTATGTGTCACTTTTTGGCTTGTCACCTTTTGGCTTGCCACCATATTTAATAAAAAATAAAAAATTTTAAAATTTGTGATGTAAAATTATTTTTAAATATTTGTGTAGCTAAGAATTATTTTATTGAAGATAAAAAAGAAATTCTGAAAGTAAATTATTTTTAATTAAAATAAAATGACATTCTGTTTAAGGCAGATTAAAAAGAAAAGTGTGTCGATAGAACAAAGAGAATATATCAAATGAGTCACAGGAGGAAGTACTTAAAAGTATTTTAAGAAAAGCATGGTAAATCTTCTTTTTATTGTTTTAAAGAATTTCCAAGCTTATAAATTGAAGTAGAGACATAATTATATTAACTGTTGCTTCATTTGCAGATTTTCTCCAGCTTATATTGCGGCAGACATGAATTATAATCATGTAAGTTTACTAAACAATAAAAAGAAGCAAATTTCATGATTTGGGCTTTTCCTTTTTTCCATGTTCATTTTTTGGGAATTGAAGTGTTAAATTAAATTGGGTGCAACAGAAGGTAAGCTACAGTGGTGGGGGCTACATGAATGGGCATTTTTCTCAAGTGTATCCAAGTCAGGCAATGATGCCAATATACCCATATTATCACTTTCATCATCACTCACAGACAATGGGCCTTCCAGCACATATCTACTCTCCAACACCTGCACTCCCGGCCCTTATGTCAAAGCCCGCATCAATTCCTCCTGCTGCAGGTATTCATTATTACTATATTATTTTACTATATATATATATAAAGTAACTGATCTTGATGGTACGATAAATTGATCTTTTGCGATAAATAATAATAAAATAAAAATATATTTTATTTTGATATAATTAAAAGGCTTTCATTCAGATAACTTTTCCTTTGAATTCTCTTTTTTTAAAATGTCCTATACGTAAAAATTTACAATTCATAAGTTGGAAATATTCAATCTTTCACTTTTAACTTTTTTTAGACTATTCTAGCTCAATAAAAAATGCTTTAAAATGTTGTTTGAGTTTACAAATGCTTTTAAACTAAAGAAGAAAAGAAGCTTAAAAGCAAAATGAAATGAATAGTTTACTTTTCTTTATAAATCTCTTTAAAAACAGAATGTCATTTTTTTTTATAATTCTTTAGTTTTAATTTTTTTCCTTGTTATGTTTTGGCCATAAAATTAGAAGATTTCGTGATATATTTAATATAATTTTAAATTTAATATTAAATTTTTTTAATAACAATTTAAATTAAATTATTTTTAAAAAATAAAAAAAAAAGCGAATCGAAACATCAAATTGGTCCAAAAAAAAAGTGATGCCCTCACATGGGATTTATATTATAAATGGCGCGGGATCCTTCTTCCAACGCTGTCACGTGGTGTAAGGAGAATATATTCAAAACAAATCTATTACAGCGTGGCATATATCTTTTCATCATTTCCATAGCTCATCAAGGGTACAAAAGTTAAAAATTTCTTCATCCATTTAAAATAGATTAGAGTTTTTCATTTTTACCTTTCTAAAGTGGTCAAGGGATCTTTATTTTTCCAAATTAAATTAAATTAAATCAAATCAATTCAATTATTAAGATAATACTCGAAGTTCACAATAAAGAATATCTAAAAATATGTTCTTTCATTTTCCTTTTTTTTTTTAAATGATTTTGACTTATTATTGCGTTTAAGAAAGAAAAGTAAATTTTTAAATTTGATATCAAACTAAAGATATCATAAAATATATTAAAATTCTATTTAATTTTGTGATCTTAAACATAATATATAAATAGTAAAAAAAATTATTAAACAAATTAAAAAGAGAAGTAAAATAAATAAATCGGAAGAGAGACTACAATTAGTAGCATAATTAGTATGCAGTTTAAACAATATATCAATAACTTACTTTTACTATATTGATGATTATTAAGAATCATAGAAGTCCAGAAGTCACATGGTATACGATCACTTGGAACATGACCATGTGAAAATGCTAGAGATTGTGTAGAATAAGAAACTCAACGAGATTCTCTTCATTTTTTTACTGGTCATTTCTTAGTATTTGTTTGCATAAAATTAATTAGGTAGTGGTTGTTATAAAATTGGAAACCTAAAATTACAAAAATACAGTTTGTTTGGCTGTGGAATAGGTACAATTGTGATCAAAAGGGTGATGGCAAAGAGCAATTAGAATGGAGAGAAGAGGATGAGAGCCTGCTCAGGACAAAGCTATTATTAGAGATATTCTGCACTGGCTCTTCTAATTTCCAATTTCATTTATTTTTTCCTTTGTAATTTTTCTAAGAAACAAAAAAATATTATTGTCAACCAGGCTGCTAGTTAGATGTATTCATTTCCTGTTCTCTTAGTGGCTAACATATTATATGAATTAAGCATAAACATTGAACTATATATTTATTGTTACCTAAAAGCTTCTTCCTTTCCAGTAATTGTATATTACATCTTCACCAACTCTCTCACACAAACTAAAAATGACAATATTACAAAAACCAAGATATACACATATGATGGGGTGGGAGGGAGGTGAATCTGGGTTAAGAGCTTCAATAAAATTACTTAAAATGTAAGAGCATAACCTAACGTTCCTTTTTAATTTGTTTTAAAAAGAATATCTTCATTTCTTTTTTTGACACGACATTAATTTCAGTTTTTCACGTAGTATATTTATGGTCACACAACTAATAATATTTTGGTACATTTGATATGATCGTAATTGGAAAAATTACGCGAATAAGCAAACATATTCTAGTTAATTATGTAACATAGCTATAATTTGAATTAATTCTAGCTCGTGACAAACATCTAGTTGTAATTACAATTTGAGTTTTGTATGATTCACACGATTTTTACAATTACTGTGAATGATTATACAAAAGTTGTGCACAAATCAAATTGTATCGCGAAATATACAAACATTGTGAATTGTATAGCAAATTATAAAAACGTTGTGCACAAATTGTATAGAGAAATATACGAACTCTATACAAAAATTGTTAATTGACTAGCAAGTTATACAAACGTATAAATGTTGTGCAAATTATACAAATAATGCTATAACTATAATTATGAAATGCAATTATCCAAATTATAACTATGGAGCATAATTAAGGTATTTCTGAGTGATTATATGCGAAAATTCCTCATTCTAATATAGGATCATAAAATTAAAAAAAATAATATTTATTGTCTTAAACTCTATGCCAAGTCAAAATACATCATTTTTTAAAAACGGACAGTAATTACGCTATGTTTGTGGAGCACTGTTTACATCCATGATGGAGAGAGATGGGTTGATGTATATGATGGAGTGCAACTATATCAAATCTAGTTTATGCATAGTGCAAGTGTATTAATTACGATGTTTTTAAGTTTTAGAATTTTGACATCCACTTGGTTAAATTTTTGTTTGTTGGTGGAGAGGGAGAACATGTGGCAGGCAGGGATGATAATATAAATCAGAATGGGACAGTGTTTTTCATAAGACTCTGAATTTTCAATCTAAATCATATGACAGTAACCAAATGAAGATGGCTGGCTGAATATATTAGGACAAAAAGAAGAAAACAACACCTTCTAAACCATTTGGACAAAACTTGTTGATTTCAATCTATGTGCTATGAAGGATTTTGTACTAATTTGATTGTATTAATCTCTCATCATGTAGACTTAATTCGCTTGATTTTGTACTGGAACTTTTTCTTCATCATGAAAAATAAACTTCACAAATTGCTTGTATCGATTAGTTCTAATATGAACCGCGTGACATTTTTTTTATCTCAAAGAATGATTGTGATCTCATCGTTCATCTCAAAGAAGAGTTTCTGATTCAAAGGACAGTGCAACAAAATGTATGCATATATAGCTATAAAATACGTCCTAACTAAATTTTAAAAAGTCATGGCTAAATACTTTAGCCACAAATTTTGTTTCATAGCATTTTTAGTGAGATGTATAGTAGCTAAAACAAATTTTATATGGTTTATGACTTGTGAGTTATGACTAATACTTATAGCTATAAAAAAAATGACATTATAGCTATGATGATAAACAATTTTTTCCATGAAATATATACTCAGTAAATGATTTTACTCCTTTAAGTTAATTTTATGTAGCCTCATTTGAATTGGTATGATATTTACAAAAAAGAGGATTTTTAATATTTATGATCTATAATAATTTGTATGGTGGACATTTCATTAAGAATAAAAGAAAAATTTTAAAGTTAAATATTTTTAATTATAATAAGGTCACATTCTCTTTCGAACGGATAAAAAAAAATTCACATATAAAAAATAAGTTTTGCCACGAAAAAATTAATGTGTAGCATTTTTTATGTAGTGTCATAATATACTCTTTTGTAATTTAGTTTCCTGACAACAATATTTATATTTAGATATATTAGAAAATTTATACTTGTGAACTGAAGTATTTGCCACGAATAATTTTTATACATGGCTAAGGATTCATTCTTTTTGCTACGAATTAAATAAATTATACTAACTAATTTCTCTTTTAAATTGCTATACAAAATGAAAATGTATAGATATATTTTTGATAATGTATATATAGATTTAGCTTAAACTATAAAAATTCATTGGCAGAAATGAAAAGTATTGTCAGAGACATTATTAATCACTTAACTTTTTATTTCAAAGACTAAAACAAAAAAAAATAATTTCCAAAATAGATTTCGAGTATTTAAGCTATTAACCCTTGAGGTATTACACGCTTCCTCCTCCTTGTTCATCCCATTGCCATGCTTGTAATTTTCTCAGTTACACTTCAATATATTTTCCTTATAATTCTCTGCTTACATGTTACGGATTTTGTAATTTATTTCTCTCTTCGAGGTTTATTCTCTTTTCTGAGTATTGATATTGATTTGTACTAATTGATAAAGGTTATAATTGGAAAAAGAACTCAACTAAAATATCCCATTTCAGTTTTATGTGTTCTGTACTAAAATTGTTTCATAATTACTTAGTATTTATCCTCTTGACTTTTTTACGGTATTTTCATTTTATGTTTTCTCCAGTATGAATATTAAGGACCAAAAAACTTTTGAATTTATTGAAATACACATTGATTTGTATACTTCACTCTGATGTTGCATGAATTTTTCAATTTTGATTCCTCGTTTGCATCGAATTCTTCAAGAATATACTTTTTTAAAAAAAATTGAATACACAACCATTAGAATTTTTTAAGAATCCCCAAGCAACATACACTCATTATCGTGATTGTTGCTCCATATTCCATAATAATAATGTAATATTTTGAGTGTTTGAAGGCTGAGTATAATATAATAAGGTAAAATATCATAAAAATGATGTTGGTGGATTTTTGGGACAAGCGGAATTAAAAATAAAAATTTCAAAACTTTTTTTTTCCAGAAGGGTTCATCACAAGACCGTGTCGAGGACCTATACTAGGACAGGCTCAATTCTTCCATGGCAAAAAATCTGACCGAAATTCAATCCACTCAAAAATGTACTATGGTAAATTATCTTGATGTCGCAGACTTAGTCCACCCCTATTGTTCGATTTGAGTTTTTAAGTGGGGGTACGTTGGACTTTTCATTACCTACTAGTGAATGAATCTTGACAGTTTTAGGACTAAAACTCTCTCCTATTAACTACCCAACACCCCCCCCCCCCCTCCCCCCTAATTTTTCCTCTTTCTCCACAATTCTCAATTTACAAAAATTCTCAAATCTCAACTGAAAACATCACATAGTTCTCCATGAAAACTTAGGGATTTCTTCAAGTTTCATCTAACTTCTTATCCAGGGTATGCAAAACTTTTCTCCCATGAAGCCCACTCAATTCTCAACCTTTTCAGCCAATTTCAAGTATGTATGTGACAGGTCTTTCTAATTTCTAGTCAATTCTATGAATTATGAGCATGAATTTATTTTTGATGATTATTATATGAATTTGATGAGGTTTTCATGAATTTTCTAAAATTCTTCCTAGGATTCATGACATAGATAATTGGTACTTTCAATTATGTATTAAATTGATATTATTTTGTGAATTACGTATGATTTGATATAAATTGGATTGTATTGAGGTTGTACATGCAAATTTTCCTCCAATTTCATCTTTTGATCATGAAAGTCAAATTGAGTTCTTTTAGTTTTGATTTATATTAACATGCTTCTTCTCAATTAAGAATGAGTTCATTTTAATTGTATGACTATGCATGTTTTCAATTCAATTTCATGATCTGTAAGTCAATCCCATGAGAACCCATATTTTTATCCAAATTTTACTACAAGCCATGATTGTGAATATTACAAGTTTTCAGACAAGTTTATGATGAGCGTGATCTAAGAACCTAATGAGATAATATACGTATGATGGAAGACCTACACCAACATTACTAAATTGCATGAAAATGAGATACTCTATGAATTGAATTTCCTACATGACAACCTTCTGAAGATTAGAATTATTATTTATGACAAGTCTTATGAATATATGGTAAGTAAAATTTTATGACAAGTATTCTGCTACAAGCCATGATTGTGAATTTTATAATTCTTCAAGCAAGTTTATGATGAGACCTAAGACCCTAATAAGATAAGATATGTAATGATGGAAGACCTAAACTATAATGACCTTGTTGGTCATTGTTGTGTTTATCTATAACAATTACCATTTACCCCTTTTGTAAGATACTTTGGGCTTATTTTGAACTATTGGTATTGTTGGAACATAAATCATGAGTTTTAAAAGTTGAAAAAAATGAGTTATGGTATTTTTAAAAGTTTAAGTTGGTGAAAAAGTGAGTTTTTATGCTATTTTGATTTTCAAGTGTAGGATCGAAAAGCTGTCGATTCCATTAGCTCTGGAACGATAAATTGGCCTATGAGAAGTTACATAACTGAATTTTGAATTAAAATGAGGTTTTTAGGTCCAAAATTACATTTTTTTGTTATTTTCGGAACCAAGTTTGACATTGATCAACATTCGGAGTTCGAAAGATCAGATCAAAATTTTGATAGTTCCAGTAGCTTCGATGATGAAACTAATGGTAGAAATGGTCTCGTCATAATTTTTGGAGTGTTGAGGGCAGTTTTGATATTTTGAGTTTTAAACTACTTTATTTGACTTGCATTGGTAAATGTGTTATGGATACCTCAAAATCAAATTTTGATTATTCCGTTGAGTCAGAATGGTGTTCCTATGTGGATACATGTTTAATTTGTGAAATGTGGATTTTGAATGGAGCTTAAGGGTTCATCTCGAGAATTGATCAATGATGGTGTGAAGCTTCTGGTGTAGGGTAATTTTATCCTCCGCATTCGCAGAGAACAAATTCTATCCTTCTCCGTTTGCGGATAAGCTTCACGAAGGTCTGTCGTGGTTATGCTCCGTGTTTGACGAGTACATTTTGTCTTAATTCATTTTAAAGATGTAAAATCATCATTTTTACTCCATTTTCAATATTTAAAGCATTGAGAGATGATTTTTAAGGAGGATTTTCAGAGAAATATTTTGGGTAAGTGTTTCTAACATCATTTTGATTAAGTTCTATAACTTTTATCTTGATTTTGTCTTGAATTTCATGATTTTGAATGTCCAAAATTAGGAATTTTTGATCTAAGATTTTGCAACTTTAAATGGTGATTTCTCATTTGATTCGAACTCGATTTTAGTGAGATTTTCACCCAAGGACTCCATTTTTCGTGTAGAATTGAATTTTAAAGTCAATTTCTAGATGCAAAACCTTCAAATTTTAGCGCTAAGTTTGATCATTTTATGCTTAAGCCTTATGCATGCCAATATGGGTATCAAAATACACATCTTGATGCGTAATATTTATTTTTGATAGCAGTTGATTGATCCAACGATCGTTTGGAGCTTGTTGATTAAAAACTTGTTCGAGTGTGATTTCGACATTAAGGTAGGTTCAGCTAACCTTTTTGGGACTAGATTTGAGCTAATGAACTTGTTCATGCAATAATTGTAAGATTTAGATTGCATGATGAGCTAATGGCATGACATGATACAATTTGATGATAATGTGATATCGATTATACCAAAAATTGAGTAAATGATAATTTTATTGATAAATTGAGATGTGATTATAAGAATTGAGATGATTTTGGACATCATTATGTTAATATGAGAATTATGTTAGCTGTTGGATATATTATTTTCTTGTTTATTCGGGAGCTTTTCTCTTCTTGGTTGACTTGATTATAAAAGAAGTTTGATTTTCTTAATTTGTTTCATTTCTATAATGATGTATAAAGGTCACTACATTGTTTGGTTATACGTAAATAATCGAGGTTTAACGTGTTATCCTAAATGTGTTGTTTGTAGAAATTGTGGGCTAATTGATTGAGGACTATGGTCTCACATCTTCCGCCTATTTTCAGGAATATTTTGAACTGTTTTTATGTATAAATAATGTGGGAACAATTTGGTTGAAGTTGGTAAAGGTTTGGAATTGTTGACGTCATAATGTAGCAAAGGGACGTAATGTTATGATGCCTACTTGTATTTTGTGCCTAATTGTTACGTGTTGTGCCTTGTGAGTTGTTATAAGACTGTTAAGTGCATAAAACAAGATGTATATGACATGTACATAAAAATAATTGTTAGAAAATACATTATAAATGAAAAGGTTGAAGGAATGACTTTGGGTCGCTATTATAAGCTTGCTGCCCGGGTGTTAGTTTTTATGATATTGGACTTCCAAGAAGTATTTTTTTACTGCTAATACTAGTCTTATTGCCTAATATATTATAGATAAATATTTGGGGGAAAAAGTGGTCACTTCGAGGTAATAACAAGGTCATACAACGAGGTATGTAAGGCTACTTGATTTCGTATTATTTGGCATGAAACATAGATCCCTCCTTGGTACATAAAGGCACTTACCAACTCCAACAAAACTATTTATTGTGTCTCCACTCTTTCACATATTCATATGCTCCCATACATAGTCACCTTCAAATCTGCATAGATACATGGATACCAAGTTACATGGGTTGTTTTTGCTAAATAAAGTTCACGAGTTGTTTCATCTTACATGCATTTCATTATTTGTGTAACATACTCTTTTCTTTGTCATATTGCCTTGTATGATTATCTACATGTCACATGCTACATCTACAGTCCTACAGCTCTAATATTGTGACCACCAAAAGAATCATCTCAAATGTAATTGAAAGGTAAAGTATATTGCTTATTGATGGGTGGTAACCCGAGGAGTGGAAGAATCACCTAGCCAGGGTCAATCCCATCACAAGGAGTAGCCCAAGGGGTGAAAGGAAAAGCCTAGCCAGGGTTGACCCCGATATAGATGTACCACTGCTCAGCTAGTCATTTGTACTACATGATGTGCACAGATTATCCAGTAAAGGTAAAGTAATAAAAGGAACATAAAGTACATGATTCCATAGTATAACTAAAGGTGGTCTCTTATCCTTACACCAGTACATAGTTTCATTTGAGTTGTTATTTCATATACAATATTTTCTGCCTTACATATTATCTCGTATTGACGTCCCTTATAGGGGACCTGCATTTCGTGCTGCCGGTGTAGGTGCTATTAGCTCTTCCCAATAGGAGTACAGGATATCTAGGTAACATGATAAACTTGAGATTTGTGATCCTACTTGGGTGTTGACATCCTGATTACTGATGAGATAATGATGATGGCCTTGTGGTACTAGTTGATGCACATGATATAGCCCATTTGATGTGATGGCTATTGTACATATCAATTGTCATTCATATTATTATTATATTTATTCTTGTTTGGTTGCATTGGTATGCACACATCTTATACTAGATTGGTTGCATTGGTATGTACATATCTTATTGTATCTGTACCATTTGAGACCTCATGATATATTGAGACACTTCAGTATGAGGCCCACGATGCCTTGAGATACTTTGGATTATGACCTACGACGCCTTGAGATATTTGAGTATATGGCTTGCAATGCACCTGGGTTCTATCTTGTAGCTTCCACTCGATAGATGTGTATATTGGCCTTGTGACAGTTGTAATTCCACCTTATTCATGGCATGTGATGCCATTGCATTCATGCATTGCATTGCAATGTATCTTTGACTATATTTATTGTCTTTACTTATCATTATTTATGTTTATATTGTGTACTAACCCATTTGATGCAAGTGATATGATTTTTCTTTATTATATACTTGTTCTATTTCTCTTACCCACTTGGTTGAACCTACTGGATATATTTTGGTGTACTCACTGCTACTTTATTTTCTCCCTGCAGATCGAGTACAGGGACTCAGATAGGTAGATGATTCTTTATACCAAATTTTTCTCTAGTTATCTAGATCTTAGTGGTAAGGCTCAGATTTCGAGTTGCCATGGATATTTGAGACTTATTTTATTTTCTTTCCTATTGGACAATGTGTCAGACATATTAGCTTTGTATCCCATTTTGAGACAATTGTATTTACTTTTGGTACTACTTTAGATGCTCTTGTACTCATGACTCCAAGTTTTGAAATTGTTATATTATGTTGTGATTGTTTTCGCTTTACTTTATTTTCTATAGTTGCAATCCGATTTTGGGTCGTGACATATACCCACACTCCATAAATTACATAAAAATGAGATACTCTATGAACACGTTATATGAAATAGATTGGTTAATTTGAATTGACTTTCCTACGTGACAAGCTTATGAAGACTGTGAACTATGATTTATGGGAAGTCTTATGAATCTATAATAAGTATGATTTTATGACAAGTATTTTATGAGATTTTTACTTAATACTGAATGAGGCTTGAGGTGGGACTCGACCTAATGGGTCCTTATTAGCAATCTCTACTCTCATAACTACGTAGCCACCATAGGATTTATTTTTCAGTATAGCCTAGCTAGTGGATCCACATATAGCACATGATTCATGACATCCATTTTACGGGGTAGAGTTATACCTCGGAAAGTAGGCTTTCTTTTCTCTAATGTATAGGTAAACATTGAGATTCCATGTTATAGCTCACATGGTCTTAGTGTCGGTTATGGTTATGTCCTACATATGCATGGTTCTTAAGAAGATTTACTTGACTACTTATAATGCTTATCTTTATGTGATATTTTTATAATTTACTTATGTCAGGAAAAAGATAGGCCCTAGGTGAGACACGACGCATGAGAATCCTGAAAAAAAAAACTCAAACAAGCCTCTTATCATTCAAATAAGCATTCATAGGTGATGAATATTAAACATAAGAAGAAACTTAGAACGAAGCACTAAATGTTTATAGAATGAGATAGTGATAAGATGCTGATGAATATAAAATCCTTTTATCATGTACAATAATGCCTTCAACTATTCGACTAGATGGGGGTAAGACATGTCCCTAACTCACTCTTAAGAAAATAAAAGTTAGACTTAAAATAACTCAAAACAGGATATAGGCTAGAAAAAAATAGATCTTGTCCTCGAGGCATGAAGACTCACCAATAAGTCTGTGAATCAAGTCGAATCTAACCATTGGGATGAGGAGGAGGATAGTCACATATCCTTACATTATGAGATGTTTTATGCATGAAGTATGTGTTAGTATGTTTAAATGTATTAGCATGTAAACATGCAATACAATAATAAACATATTGTGGAAAAGACTAAGTAAGTATATAAGCAAGTAAATGAATAGTGCAAAAGTTAAAAAAAAGAGATATCAATGTACCAATATGCCATAAGTCATTAAAGAAACATAATAAGTCATACATATATGGAATGCCACCAAAATCGATGGTATGATAATGTGAGCTACAACATGGAATTCCAATGTTGCCCATACATTAGAAAAAGAGGAATTTACTTTCCAAGGTAGAACTCTATCCTACTAAGTGGGTGTTATGCACTATGTGAATCCACTAGAAAACCATATTGGTAATCATAATCCTATGGTGGAATGTAGTTATGAGACTTAAAGACTCTTTATAAGTACTCCATAGGCCGACCCCCACCTCAAAGCCTCACCTAGTGCTATGTTAAATCTCATGAAATACATATTGTAGGCAAATCATATTAGTGATATATTCATAAGCTTTTTCATAATCTCATAGTCCATAGTTTTTATACAAGCTCATTTCATGTAATATAAAATTTGGGTGTAAGCCTTCCATCATTACCTTTCATACCTCAATTTGAGTGGATTGAGATCCTAAGTTACCATTTAGGTCTTAGGTCACTCCATTTTATAAACTTGCTTGAAGCCTTATACTTGCATGATCATGACTTGAGCTAAAAGTTAGGGTAAACGTATGAGTTCACAAGTAATAACCTTTAAACCAAGCAATTAAGACAGAGTCATGCATAATCATGTAGTGTAAGATGATTTGGATCAAAATAGAAGGAACAGAATCATACTTTCTAAAAATGTTAAATAGCATAGTTGAGAAAATTCACAAAAATCACGTATTCATGCAATTTGTAACAATTCATCCGTATTTTAGTATATAAATATAATTTCCATCATAATTTATACAACTGAAACTAAAACTATACAAACCCTTAATGTACATACTTTGAACTAATATTGAAAACACGACAATGAGTTGGGCTCTATAGGTGAAATGTACCTATTAATGAAGATTCACATACTTTGATGATGAACTTTGAGAATTTTTGTATGAACTTTGCTTGAGTTTGCTTGACCTTCAAAGAATTCCTTTCTTGGAAAGGAAGAGAACCTTGAGAGCATTTTGGAGAGACAATATGTAATTTAGAAATTAAGGGTGAATAATAGGATTAAGAGGGTTTTGGGATATTTAACAGATGAATATTGGGTCCAAAAATCTGTTGAAAGATATTAGTCAACAAACTGAGAAAAGACCAAAATGACCTTGCACTTAAACTAATGAAGGCTCATGTACGAGACACAATACCAGCCGTACAGTACCAAATGAGCCGTGAAGGGTGTCGTGGGGAGGGACCCTTTCAAGGGACTTGAAAATTTTCTAAGGGACTCCCCCACGAGAGGGACCAAGGGACATACAAGGCCATATGGGCCTTACAAGGCCCCGTAGTCCAGGGGGTCAGAGCATTAAACTAGTGGAGGTAGCTCCCGAGGGTCACCACAGCTTATAGTGACCACCATGGATTGTGATCCCACTCCTATTCCTCCCTCTCCACCAAAGCATCCCAATGAGGGCTCTATACGGCTAGTACTCCTTTAATTTCTATGGTTTGTATGGGGCTTCATGAAGGGTACCTGGTGTTTAAAACCCAGAGTTTTTGGGGGGAAATTTTCTTAAACCTCATCCTTTTGACTTTCCAACCTACGAACATTATAATATCTTTTCTTTGAGAATATTCATCCTCAAATAAGTGGAAAATTATCTCGAATAATGTACAATAAATATCAATCGACCCAACATTAATGCATAATGCAACTTAAGCCTCATCTTTATGAAATTTTCAAACTTCAAAATGAATATCATTTAAAATTAGTTTTATGAGTATGCATGCATGTATTATGATATGAAAATGTTGAAACAAAGAAATATAGGCTATTTGATCATGAGTGACTTAATACCTTAGGCTTGAGTAGAATGGAAGAGATAAGAATATTGTCTCATCATGTCCACCTTCGCTTTTCATATAACAATTTAAACTTGTTGATTTCTATCAAGGACCTCGATGGATGTAACTTCTTTATTTTTCAACCTCTTTACTTGCACTCCAAAATCTCCTTTGGAACCTCTTGATAAGCAAAATTCTCTTCGACTCCACATCTTCCAATGGCACAATGAAGTTGGGATCACCAACAAACATTATCAATATGGACACATAAAACACCGGATGAACCATGGCCATCTCCAATGGCATGTCCAACTCATAAGAAACCCTGCCAACCCACTAGGGCTCCAGTTCTCGTTTTTACAAAATTACATCATACCATTCATAGGCAAAACCTTTAAACGAACCCAATCCCTATGTCAAACTCAAGATTCCTCATTCTAACATTAGAATATAAGTTTTTATGACTTTGAAACATATTTGATATTTTTCTTATGAGCTTTACATTTTTCATAGCATCAAGTAACAAATTGGGACCAAGAAATGCCATCTTACCTATTTTGAACCAACTAATTGGAGATCTACACCTTCTTCCATATAAGACCTCAAATAGTGTCATCTTGGTACTTAAGTAATAGCTATTATTGTGAAAAAAATTTGATGAGCTGTAGATGATCATCTCAATTTCCTTTGAACTCCAACACACAAGACCTCTACTTATCCACTAGGGTTTGAATCATTGTTTTGGCTAGGCCATTGATTTTTGAGGGTGAAAATCAGTGCTTAACTTCACTCTGGAACCATATGCTATTTGAAATAATTTCTTAAAAAAAATGTAAATTGGGTACCGTAATCCGATATGATGGAAAATGAAGTACCCCTCATGTGCTTCGAAATGCCCCATAGTTGTAATTTTTATATATCTCAAAATCCTTGCGTGATTTAAGAAATTCGACTCATATTCTTGATCAAATGGGAAAATTGAGTGGGGAATGGGTATAACCTGAATTTTAGAAGACCTAGAGCGAAAAATAATTTTCGCTAATTTTAAATTTCCAGTGGCTGTCCACGCCCAGGCCGCGACGCGCAGTAAATTATGCCTGCGCATCTGGTCCGCGTCACCTAAGGGCGTGAACTAGTATTAAATTTCTTTAAATTTTCACATTTCATCTAAGAACATTGGGGCAAGAGCCCCATGCACATTTAAATGTGAAATCTTCAATACTTAGCCATTATTGAACTCTATAACTCACAAAACCCTCTCTAAAACCTCTCCAAGACTCTATCAAATCTCTCATTCAAATTCAAGGATTTC
>JAOTQR010000079.1:12417285-12435419 GCA_025774065.1 Solanum ossicruentum
TTAAAACCCTAGACGTTTTTAGACATGTATAAGGTCTGAAAACCCATCATAAGGGTATTCATTCTTCATTCCTGAAACGCCCCAAAACGTGCTTCCCATAATTATAATTTTCATATATCTTAAAATTCATGCGTGATATCAAAAATCTGACTTCATACTCTCAATCAGGGGGCAAAATTGAGTGGGAAATGATAACCTGGATTTTTATGAGCCATAGTAAAAAATAATTTTTGCAAATTTCTAATTTCCAGAGAGCATCAACGCCCTGGCCGTGATGCGCAAGGGGCACAGAACAGTGTCATTTTCTCCTTCGCGTTTGGTCTATGTCATGGACTAGACACGGACCAGTACAAAATTTTCCTTACTTTTTCTATTTCGACCAAGGGCATTAGGGTCATAGCCCCATGCCCACTTAAGCGTGAAATCACCCATACTTAGTCATTTTCAACTCTATATCTCACGAAATCCTCTCTCAAACCCCTCTAAGACTCTATCAATTCTCTCATTCAAATCTAAGGATCTCAAGCTCAACTTTGGAACTCAAGGATTTATTTCAAGCTCTAAGTCTACTTCAATCTCACCTCTAAGGATTCAAGGTTTAAGGTATATGGGTTTCATCTATTGGGTCCTTTCATCCATGGAGCCCAACCTTTTCTTTTTCATGAAGATTGCATGTTTTCAAGTTATATTACCTATAAGTATCTTTTATTATAAATGATGAGCATAAATGATGATGGGGTTTTACGAAATATTGATTGATTATGCATGACCATCTATTTCAAGCTTATACTATGATTTGATTATATGTATTAGGACTATGCACGTTTTGAGCTATGAAGCTATGCTTTATCATGAGTTTTTGTAATGGATTTCAAGGTAACCTACATAAGGGTTTTACTACATGTTGGTGGATTGATTTGCATTAAGTTTACTCATCTTATTTTACTCTTGAATTGCATGATTTGAAATAAGTATCATGAACTCACCATGTGTTTAATAAAATGTCAAGTCAAGAATTCTCAAGTTATTGATGATATATTACATGATTTACAAGTCAAGTGACATCATGATGATTAAGGGCTTTCAAGTATGTATTGAATTCATGAAAAGTATCTACGATTTTACAATTATCAAGTTAAGCCCTATTTCAAGATTTTTATCTATTGTGAGCCATTCATGTCAAAGCAAGGGTTCATGTATGATTATTCTCTACTCTCATGTTCAAGTTAGGCTCATTACTAGAGGTCAAGCATGTTTCATGGGCTACTCATGTCATGCTTCCATGTTTCTTACAAGTTATACAAGTAATGATTATTTCAAGCATTATGTAGGATTTGACTTAGCACCAATTGAGGCTTAAGATGTGGCCTTGACTCAAGGGGTCCTTATATAAAGTCTTTAGTCTCTAAATTATATGCTACCATAGGATTATGATTATTATCCTTTGTTATACTAGTGGATCCATCTAGTCATGTTATTTTATTTGGTTTGCCTTAGCAAGTAGACCACACCTAACTAGGGGTGTCATGTTTGTCCACCTGACCGAGGGGGTGTCATGCCTAGGACTCCAAGTTGTAGCTACTTGGTCGATGTCGGTTAAGGTCACTTCCACATATGTATATTATCTATATATTGTGCAAGATGAATGATTCACAAACATGTTTTATTATGAGCAGTGATCATGCATGCCATATTGAGATTATATATCTATTTCTTATGATTATGCATTTTGACTATATTAGCTTACGTTTTGTTGCATTGCATCCAGCATACTTAATACATTCAAACGTACCAATGCATACTCTATGCCTATATGATATAACCATGTAAGGACCAGAGCTCCTTTGATCATCCTCCATGTGGATAATCGATACTTTAAAGATAAGCTTTGGTGAGTCCTCAAGTCCGAGGACACTATCTACATTACTCTTGCTATTTTGAGACTTTATTTTGTTGAACACTTGTTATTATGAAGGTGAGCCCGGAATGTGTCTTGGCCCCCACTCCATTCTATGTTAGAGGTGTTGTTAGATATTATGATGTACTTATGCTTCGAGCTTGACTCTTAGTGCTTTTATGAATATCAAGATTTTCGATAGTCCTACTTCCCTTTTATTACTTCTCTTGTTGTTTTGCTTCTGCGACTAAGGATGTGTGATTGATATGCTAAGACACTTTTTTGAGGCCCCTTCGGGTTCCCATTCGCCGTGTCACGTCTAGACCCTAGGCTTGAGTCGTGATAATTCAACACACATGGATTTTTTTGAGAGCAAGAGGAGAGGAGAAAGGGCTACGATTTTCCATTCAAGAGCAAGGACGGCCTGAGATTCGATTGCTTCTTCATCCCCAGGTATGTAATGCTTACTAAAGTGTGAAATTCCTTTCCTCACACGCCCCTTTCCATTATATTGAGTCAAGAGTGGAGAAGAGTTGAGATTTGAGAAATTCTATTATGTTAATACTATATCCTTGCATTCATCAGAGGTCTTATTTTACTACATGAGATAATTATTATATTGTATGAGTATTGATATGAGTTTTACATATATATTTTCATACTTACTAGCATGAACCCTAAATTGCATGATTTATGAAATTTCATGCATATTAATGAGATTGAGGTTGAGTATAGGAGTTGAGAAGCTTGAGTATGATTGAGCACGAAAAGCATATTGCATTGAATTCCATGTCTCACTTAAATATGATTATTTTGCTTGCATATCATAATGAGTCAAATTGAGTGAGTTTAAATGACTGTATTGACTTGAGTGAAGTTTGATTTTCTTGCATTTATTGATTGAGATGATGAGAAACTGAGTTGAGTTGAGCATTGAGAATTGAGTTGATTGATTGAGCATTAAGCTCTGAGTTGATTGAATGAGCATTGAGGATTGAGTTGATTGATGAGTTGAGCATGATTTAGTCTTGGGAGAAGTATCGAGCACCGAGCAGGGAGCGAGTACACTTCTACTTTAACCCACAGAATTATGTTGCCAGCATAGAATAGTCATTACAGCTAGCCTGGTGACTTTTGTCCTGCTAGTGGATACTTATTCCGGATCCAAGAGAAAGTTGATCGCCTTTTTCTGTGGCAAGTTTACGGCGGGCATGATGAACGCTTAAGATACGCCTCTATTTCAAAGTCAAAGCGATCATCAAAGTAAAAAACCTAATCAAGTTTAGGGTCAAATCCCATAGAAAATACAGTGCTTAGCAACTTGGTTCACCAATAATCAATTCAAACATCAACTACTTGATTCTCAAAAAGGGGGGATTTTCAATGATTCGTAGAAAATTAAATTAAACTAATGAGGAGAGACAATCAAATTGGAAAATGACTTGGTTAATTGTGTTCCCCATGATTCACTAACTTAAACACCCCGGATAACACAACCTTAATTGGGACATTGTATACAGGACAATAATTTGGGTTCTTCTAGCCCTCTTCTGAAGGTGAAGGTCAAATTTCACTATGGAGTGTGTCCGACCTCCATAGTGTGCCAAACTAACCATTACTCATTGTCCCAGTCAACCTCTCCTTGGCCGAGTTCGGCTGATTAGACGAGAACACATCATCGAATTATGTTAACCTTTTCCTTTTTCTATTCATCACTACCTGGATCGGGATCATAACATTAGGCGGGGTTTAATTTTGGCCACCATTAAACAACAAGAAAAATGAAGGAATATGGCTAATTCATGCAAATATCAAACTCAAGAAGTGTAAATAATCCGGGTTTTCTTAGTTAGATTCTCATGGTTCCCACAACCCAAGTTTTGGGTTTAACTACTCATGACTTAGGCAAATAAATCAACAATGAATGAAGAAGACATAGTTAATCACTTACCCAAAGAAAATGAAGAACAATAAAACCCACTTTGTATTTAGATCACAAACTTGAAACTTGTAATGAATCCACGATTGAATCTAATCTCCAAATTTGAGTCTCCAAAAATAAACCCTAAAAAATACTCTAAACTTTCATGCTTTCCAAGTCTCTCTGTGTTTATCCCTCAAAATCTTTGTAAAACTTGTACTCAAAACCTAAAATATACTATTTATAGTATTTACAAATGAGTCCCTAATTTAATTAGAAAATCTGGTCGGCATCTGCTACAGCTCACAGTTACGACTCGTAGTACAAGCCGTAATTGGGCTTTTATGGTCAGCATCTTGCATTTTGTACTTCATTTCTATGATACACCTCTACGAGTCGTAGTCTTGTCTACGACTCGTACTGCCTTCTTGTAGTCCATACTTGCATTTTTTTAAGTCCAATCTTGATCAACACTAGAACTTGCTATGATATTACCCTTTACAACTCGTAAAGGGACTACGACTCATACCAAGGGCTCGTATAGCTGAACATCAAAATTCTAGACTTTGCTTTTTGAACACTAGAAGTACATACGAGACCACCCCTATGAATCGTAGATTGGACTACGACTCGTAGAGGGTCCCGAAAGTCCTAAAACTCAGCAATATCTATAACTTTTCCCAAAATTGAGTTAACCTGTATTTCCTACAAAAACACATAAAAATCATAAAAGTCGCATTGTGAACACATAAAATCCCAAGTTTTAGTCATCAAATGTGTTGTATTCTGACAGCACATCAAGGCGTGGAAATGATGTTGATTTGTTGTGCATCACCAAAATATAGGTTGTGGGATAAGGATGTCGGTTAAGAGAAACTAACAAGCAATACTAATTTGAGCATGAAATTCCAAACTGAGTCTATTTTACTGAGCCTATTTTAAAAGCATGATTTTACTATAAAACTTGCATATTAAGTTGAGTATAAGTTGTTGAGTCGAGTTGAGTGAGTCGAGCTTTATTTTTTTGAGCTATTTTATATACCAGTATATTCCATGTACTGACGTCCATTTAGGCTTGCATCGTTTTATGATGTAGATACAGGTGACGGGATTTCATTTCCCGCATTGTTAAGGTCCGGATAAGTACACATCCCTGAGTTTGGTGAGCTATGCTTTCATTTTGGAGGACCCCATTTAATCTTCTTGTTTTCATTCGAGTATTTACTTTTGATTGAGGTGTCCATGACCTGTCATGGCACCATTCTAGAAGGTTGAGTAGAGGATTTATAGACATTGGAGTAGAGTATTTAATGAGTATTTTGTATCTAAACTTATTTTCTTTATAAGCTATGATACAGTAGAATTATATAGTTATCTACCTTCTTGCATATGATGTTTTACTTTCTAAGTTATTCTTCTACTATCGGGTCAATGTGATGATGAGGCCAAGTGATTCGCTCGGAGATTACCAATAGTTTCTGAGTGTCTGCCACGCCAAGGGTATCCTCCCTGGGCGTAACAATAGGATCCTCAAAGCCTGCTGAAGACATAAGCAGCTACCTCACAAGGAAATCCAGAAGCTCGATCCAATAAAGAAAAGTCTAGCAGGATGGACCGGGCTCACAATCTACAAAAATGTAGTAAGGAGTGAGCATCATATAGCATGGTACTCAATGAAATGGAGCTAACTTAAAGTAAAGCAATGAAGAACACAAGTAACTCCTTAAATCCCAACCAAATCCACCAAACTACAACCCTGCACTCAGAAATGTCCCAACATAATATAATATATAGATCACAATAATATAGATATATTCATCATTTGACATAGTATCTCAATACATAAGTATAAAAGTAGATACAACACTTACTCAAGATTAGAATTATTAAGTATACACTCTTATAGACAATATCAACTATATAGTGGATTGGATGTCATGAGATGTAAATGATGCAATGCAATATCAAATAATGTATGTCTAACCTAGAATACATAACCATGATCAGATGTCTGCCTCAGATAGAACCCATGGGGTCCGCTCTTAGACCATGTATCTGTGCACATGGCCGGCAATGACCTTGGCTCATGCTCACCCATCCGGAAAAGACCTCAGACCCGTCCAGAAATGATCTCGGACCACCGGTACATTGCCTCAATTCAACTAGTAGAGACCTCAATCACCAATCCACGTGTGACCTTACTCACATCTCGGTCGTAGTCATCACAAGTATCAATGTGCAAATAATAATAAATGCAATATGTGTGATCACAACTACATCATAGTATCAACCTTATAATAATACCAATATGTCCATATAATTAGTAGCTCAATATCATCATAGTCTCAATATATCAATTATATCACAATGTAAGCACCATCTCTCCATCATTATCAAATGATTCATATCTCACATAGGTTGCGAATCCATATTTAATTAATAAAGTAATATATCAACATAAAAATAATTATTCAATATGAAGTATCATGATCAAGCCTACGAAAATACAATTTTACCTCCAAAGTACTCAATCTCATGCACATAGGAGTGTATATGGTTCATTCATACTTAACAAAAGGTTAGAAATTCATTTGCCACAAACAAAGTCTCTAATCAAGTTAAAATCGCCTATTTCCCTTTCTACGGTACTCTAACTCACCAAAATCTATTCAGATGTGACATCACAATCACATATCGAATCTAATGACATTAAAATCAATTAATCAGAGAAAAAGGGTAAAATGATTTTAAAAAAAAAATATCATGCCGGAAAACGTTGTCTGAATATAAGAATTAAAGCATGAAAATGTTTTCCACCTAATAAGGAATTCAACGGCGAAAATAGTTTTGAAAATGGAGTTAAGATGAGGGAGAAATCAATGATTAAAGTTTGAAAATCAAAATCCGAGAAATCCCCAATTTACTCCATTAAAATTTCAAAATTAGAAGTTGAATTCACAATTTATCAATGTAAATCAATCAAATAGGTTAGAAAATAGTTACCCAATCACTTTGCCTTGAAAAATCTCGAAATCTCTTTTAAATCGAAGCTTGAAGGGTTGAAAATGGTGAAAATGTATTAAAATATGACTTTTTAAAAATAGAAACTAGTCAAGTATGCTTTATGATCCGCAAAGGCAAAAGCCAAAGATGGCAGTGCTCCACAACACACGGCTTCCCTCCGCGAACGCAGAGGTCTACATAATGTGAACTCTCTGAACGCGGCCCTAAAGGCGCGAACGTAGAGTGCATTTCATCCTGCACTAGAAACAGTGAAAAACCAGTAGTTAAACACGAACTGGATTCTCAAAATTCATTTGGAACCCCGTAAACATAAACTAAATATGGAGCCATACTAGAAACGATGATCCTGACTCAATGGAATCATCAGAATTCGAATTTGGAACCTTCGCGGCCCTAAACTCAAGAAGGATCACTTAAACTAGTTTCGAACTCAAAAACTCAAAATATACTCAGAACCTCTTAAAATTACAACGAAGACATTTCTAGTGTTGGTTTCACCACTCGGAACTACTGGAACTGACGAAATTCGATATGAGCTCCCGAACCCCAAATGTTGACCAAAGTCAAACTTATGATCCAAAATGAACTAGAAATACAACTTTTGGCCTAAAATCTTCGTTTTAACTCCAAATTCAGTTTTGCAAGTTATCCTAGATCAGATTCCACATTTCAGAACTGATGGAATCAACGGAATCAAATTTCAACACCGAAACTCAAAATGACCTCAAAATTTAAAATTTTTAACTTTAAGCCTTTTAAAACTATTTTTGTTGCAAAACTCCAACTTTTTACAAGATTTTCAAAATTTGGCTTTTAGACTCAACCAAAAATGATTCAAGAAAACTTTCGAAAAAGGGCAAAATGGCAATTCAGTCAAAAATGACCTTCGAGGTCATTACATATTTAGAATATCATATTTTAATTTGGGTAAAATGATTATATTTGAGCTATAATTTATACGGATCGAATTAATCAGATTGATTGTATCAAATTAAAAAAAGAGGGGTAGATAATTTAAGTAAAATTGAATAATTTGGGTTGATTTGAGGAAGGGTTATTTGAGTTACATTTAATAATGATAAAATATAAATAGTGGAAAAGACTCAAATGTGCCATTAAAATTTGAGAAAAGGCTCATTTATGTCGTAAAAATTTGGCTCATCCATGCCATTGTCGTTTGAGCAAAAGCTCACCTATGTCATCATTTTTTTAACTCCGATTTGACAAAATCACCCAAATAACTTTTAATACTTTTCAAGTGGAGTTTTCAGTTTTGCTTCTTTTTGTTCAAGAACATATGATGAACAATAAAAACACCAAATTTGTAACTTTTTCAATTCTTGATGAATCACTTCAAATTTCAATAGTAGCATCCGTTCGAGCTAGATATCAAAACTCAATATCTTTTGAGCTCAAGTTCAACCTAACTCAACAATATACACTTAGAATTTTCTCAAAGTTTCAAAACTTCAACATCCTTTAATGGTAGATTTTTCTTCACAACTCCATATCACTTTAAATTTTGAACATAGACTTAAATATTTAAAATAGTATTTTAAAAAATAAAAATCAATTACAAAGTTTTAAAAATCTTCTTTGATTCGTGTTTTTGTTGTTATTTTTGACATTATATCCTTATTTTCTAATATTTTTTTAGTCTATATTCAAAAGTTCAAATGGTCTGTAATTGCGGAAAAAATTCTACCACTAAAAATGGACAAAGCTTTGAAACTTTGAAGAAATTTTAAGTGTGTCTAGTTGAGTTATGTAGAATTTGAGCTTAAAAGATATTGAATTTTGTTATCTAGCTCGAATGAGTACTACTCTTGAAATTTGAAATGACTTTGTGAAGAATTGAAAAAGTTAGAAATTTGGAGTTATTGGTATTTTTCATGTGTTCTTGGACAAGAAGAAACAAAAATATTGCATTTAATCTATCACTGAAATCTAAAATTGAAAAATGTTAAAAGTTACTTGGATGACTTTGCAAAATTAGAGTTAAAAATGAATGATCATTATTTTTTGTATGAATTTTACAAATCCCATACTTTATAACACTATTTCATTTTTATACTAACTATTTCCTAAATTACTAAAAAACTCATATTTATTAGGCGTCTTGATACTTTAAAACTCGTTTGATACCTGTCGAAAAAAAGGAAATAAATCAATTAGTTACGCTAAAAATGGGGTTGATCTGAAAAATTAAATCTAAGCACCTGTTAATTAGGGTGTAACATCGCTGAAAGTAATTTCAGTTGCTATGTATGTGCAACATAAACTACTTCAAAAATTCAAAACCCTCCGAAAAATTCTTGCAAGAACACGCAAAATTGAAGATAGCAACAGGTTTCGTCTGCGACATGTTTTTTGAGAAAATGCAGACAACAGATGATTCATTCTAAAAAAACGGAAACTAGGTTGGTCTTGATGTCTTTATTCTTAATTTTTTGATTCGTTCTTATGCTGACTATGGATGTTTGGATGCGGCATTCTTGGTTTTTGAGAATATGCAGACAAGGGATGTTGTTTCTTAGAATACAATGATATAATTGATAGCTGACATAAGTTTTATGTTTTTTTTTGTTTAGTATATGCTTGATAATTAAAATTAGGTACTTGATTTGGATATTTGATACTTGATTAAGGATTTTTCGCGTTTTTCTAGAATGATACTCATAATTGGAATCAAAGCTTTAGGCACTTAATACATTAAGAAGAAACACTTGTTCTTATCAAACTACTGATAATTGATACCTGACATAAGTTTGGTGTTTTTTTGTCAAGTAGATGTTTGATACTTAAAATTAGATGCTTGATCTGGGTAGTTGATACTTGATTAAAAATTTTCTTATTTTTTTTAGAATGATACTCATCGTTGAAATCGGAATGGAGATGACTATGAAGAAATAGATGAAAAATGGAAGGTACTAGGTTTTGGTGGAGGAATTGGAGACTTTTCAATTTCTTCCCTTTTTGTTTAGTTTGAAAATAATGATACGTAATTTGAAATAGAAATTAATCATGAAAAGATTGATTAGGAGACTAAAAAATAGGAATATTATGTAGATATTAATTAGAATACTTAAAATTAGGAAACAATTTAGGATAAATTAAGAAGGAAAGAGAAATAATAGTCTAGATATCTACAAGTTGGAGAGAGAGTAGAAATAAGAGATTTTGTAATTTTTGAGGATGGTAGGGATTATTAAAAAATATGATAAAATATGTTGTGCAGTTGTATAATTTTTTCATTTTTTTTATTAAATATGTTATTGTTATTGGAGTTAAAAACTAATGACATAAATGAATCTTTTCTCAAATGACAATGACATAGATAAATCAAATTTTAAATAAAAAATATAAATAAATATATTTTAAAGTTCGATAATATTTTTGAATTTTTTTCCTATAACAAATGACAAAGTTAAATAAAAAATAAAAAAAGAAGAAGAAAAGGTAGAGTAGTAAACGGAAGTATTGGGGCAATTTTGACTAAAAAGTAACTAAAAGCGGAAGTAATTCTCCTGACGGAAGTCTAATTCACGAGCGTGTCCAAATGTGTTTGGACATTCACATTATCGCACTGTGGAACTGCAACTTACGTTTCAAAGATTGGACAAGCAACCACTTAATTTGGCTATTGCTTTTCTCTTTCAATTCACTTCTTTTTTCCTCAAACGCAAACACACCCTTTTTATCTCTCTCTCTCACACAGTAAACCCTCAAAAAAAACTCGGTCAAATAGCGCAACAGGTTAGACTCTACTTCTGTTTCTTAAATTGCACTTTGTAATTCTATGCTGCTTGTCTGAATCTTGAATTATTCTTGCTCTTTTCTTTATCCTGTAGATCCGCGTTTTTTGAATTTGTTAGTCTTTTCGCTATTAGGGTTTCTTTAAATCATGGATGATTCTTGAAATATAAAGTTGAGAGATTTTCTTTTCGTTTTTCGTTTTAATCAGATTCTGTAACCATGGATGAGCAAGAAGGGGTGAGTTCAGTTACTAGTGTTTCAGAACCCACTGTTGGTGCTACTGCCCATGAAGGTGATGAAACCCTTTGTGAGGAACAGGCGGATGAGCCTTATAATGAAGGAGATGGTGGGGAGATAATGGTAGAGGTTGTAGGTTCTGATGTGTTTGTTGATGGGGTTTGTGGTGATGGTGGTGAATTGGGGCACGAGGGTTTTGGAAAATTAGATACTGTGGATGAGCATAGAGATTTTCGATCGGGTGAAGCTGGTCAAGAGGATTGTGGGAATACTGGAAATGGGGTTGAAGGGGCACTTGAAGTTGCAGGGTCATCCAGGGATGTGGTAGCTGGCACTGAGATTGTTCTCGGGGTGCCAAGTGTAACAGCCTGTTCTGTTGTGGAGAAAGTCAACCTCACTGTTACTGAGGAGGATGTTGAGGCTAATGTTGTCAGGAGCACTGAATCCGCACGTGCTGATTTGGCTACACTTGATGTTGCAGGACCATCCAGGGGTGTTTCTGAGACAGTGGACAATGAGTCTGTTCCCAGGTCGCCGAATGAAACAGCTGAAACAGTTCTACAGCAAGTCAGCACTAGAGTCACAGAGGAGGCTGAGGGGAATGTTACTGTATCTGTTGAAGGGAGTGTTGAATTGACATCACAAAGACCGGGTCTTTCTGATGATGGGGTGTGGAATCCTGGAATTGAACCTCTGGTTGAATCTTCTTCATTTGTGCCGCAACACAATTTAAATCTTGAAAGTGAAGCGGCTAGCAATCTGAGATTGGATTCTTCTGAAAAAGATGAAAGTACAGTCAGAGAGATAATTGGCCAGGATAGTGAAAAAGAAATTCCTAATCATGCAAGGAATCAGATATCAGACCATCCAGATGAAGGAGCTGTGTCAGGGGATGGTGGTGTGGTACGAAAATCATGTTCAGAAGTTGAAACCATGGAAACTGATACCCATGATCAGGAGAGAGATGCCTTGGGGAACAACAATGAGAATTCACATCAGGATAGTGGAATGGTACAAAAAGATGCAACTTCAGTCAAGGAGATAGTTGGCCAGGCTAGTGAAAAAGATATTTCTAGTCATGCAAGGGATCAGATGCCAGAACATCCAGCTGCAGGAACTGTTGCAGGCGACAGTGGCATGGTACAAAAAACACATTCAGAAGTTGAAACCATGGAAAGCAAGGTCCACGATCAGCAGAGAGATGCCTTAGGGGACAAGAATGAGAATACACATTCAAAAGTTGAACCCATGGAAACTGATGACCCTGAGCAGAGAGATGACCTGGGCCACAAGGATGAGGATTCACATCAGGGAAGTGGGTTGGTACAGAAAAATCAGTTAGAAACAGAAACCATGGAAACCAATGTCCATGATAAGGAGACAATTGGCTTGGGCAACAAGGATGAGAATTCGCGGCCTGATTTTGAACCCATGGGAACTGATGTTTATGATCAGGATGGTGGTTTGCTCGACAAAGATAAGAATAACCATGATGATGATGAAATAATTAACATGTGCCATCAGGTTCCTGCTGGTCATGATAATCTGGGTTTAGATATACCAGCGTCTCAAGATTCTGCTAGCAGTTATGCTGATGAAATGGCTTCTTCGAGGCCAAACAGTCAAATCCCTGAAGATAGGGCAGGAGAAATTGAAGAAGGTAGTGGTGGTTCAAGAATATCAGCTGAGCACACACCAGTTGCAGATGATCACTCCTTAGGCACCAATCATGACAATGTGCAATTACACCCTGAGAAGCAAGAACATAGCTTTAAGGGAAATTTGGCTGCAGGGAATGGGGTTATTGGTTCTTCCTGTGAAAAAGCTAACCATGCTGAGGATCGTGAATTAAAGGTTGATAACATGCATGACGATAAAACCAATTTTACTGTATGTACACAGGCAGAAACTTCTGATATGGAAATCCAAACCAGCAATTATAAAGAGGTGTCTTTGGAGGGTAGTGAGATCTCAAGTTGTAAAGTTCCGATATCCAGTGACAATGAGAGCTTAGGTGGTTCCGACAAATTGCCAGATGTGCAGCCTAAGGTAGCAGATGGAGTTAGTGAACTTACTCATGATGATTTTCCGCTTCCTGTACAGACTAGTGCTCGTGATACTGGAAACCTTGATGAGATGGAAGTCAAGGGGGTTCATCATGAGACAACTGGCACTTTGACCTTTTCCATTAATGATGAAAGTTTGAATATAGTGGAGGTCGATACCATGCTGAAAAATGATGCAAGAATTGGACCCTTGGAAACCCCTTATGAACCAGCTTGCCGAAGTAATGGAGCAAGTGTTGAAATGGACAAGGACGAGGATGCCCAGCATGGAACTACCACGGCAAGGTTAAGTTGCACCGTGGGTAAAAATATTTTGAGAGATGAAACAAGGGTTTCTCTCGACACTATGATTAGTACAAGAGATACGAACTCTGAGGATGAAACAAAGAAAGTAACGCACTTTCTGCCAGAAGGTTTGGATGTTGACATGTCACTGCAGCGTGTTGAGAATGAGAGCTTATTGGGTTTTGATAACTTTGCTGGAAAAGAAGATGATCCCCAGATGAGTGCAGTGTCATCTAACAATGATGCTATGATGGAAATTCCAGAAAGAACTTCATTAGCATGTCAGAGTACTTCCAAAACCTCAGATTCTAATGCTGTTTATGTGAAGTCGCCTTCTTTATTAAAAGAGAACGACTTTGAGGTTGAGGCTGAACACAAAGTGGAGGATAAGGACACTGTTCTTAGAGAAGATCCTGATCAAGGTGATGATCTGGCTCATGATACAAAAAAAGGTGCTGTTACAGCAGGAATACATTCAAATATTATTGAAGAATCTGAATCCTCTGTGAATCAGGAGGGTGTAGTGGAGCATGTTAATATGCTTGCTATTGAGATAAATCTTGATGCTGGGAATGCAGCAACTGCTGATAAAATACTAAATGAAGAGAATAACTCTAACTTAGAGGGTGCTATAAAATCTCAGACTGCTTTAAATTCTGGTGCTGATGTCCCTCTTCCAGTTAGAGATCAAATTGTAGAAACTTGTATTTCTAATACCAGCAATGCCATGATGAATCAAGTCGATGAAGACCAGGACTCTTTCAAGGCAACTGGGGATTTTATTTTACATGTGGAAGCTCCAGAAATGAAGGTTACAGGTGAGCAAGAGAAAGGCCAAGTTGAGAAACTTGATGCTGGTACTGTGCAGGAATCTCCAGAGCAAAACAAGAAAACTGAAGAAGTTGCACCTGAGACTAGCCACACACCAATGTTAAATGAGAAGCCTGTGAGCTTGTTGAATATGCATCCTGGTTATCTCATTCCACCAGAAAATGAGGGTGAGTACTCTATTTCTGATTTAGTTTGGGGAAAGGTTAGGAGCCATCCATGGTGGCCTGGACAGATACTTGATCCTTCTGATGCTTCAGAAAAGGCCATCAAATACCACAAGAAAGACAGCTTTTTGGTAGCTTATTTTGGAGATCGAACTTTTGCTTGGAATGATGCATCTGTGTTGAGGCCATTCTGTTCTTATTTCTCCCAGATTGAGAAGCAAAGTAATTCAGAAACATTTCAAAACGCTATAACCTGTGCTTTAGAAGAGGTTTCAAGACGGGTTGAACTTGGCCTTGCTTGCTCATGCATACCTGAAGATTCCTATGATGAGATTTCATGTCAGATTGTGGAGAACACTGGGATTCGTGAAGAATCAAGTAAAAGATATGGAGTGGACAAATCAACTGGAATCACTTCCTTTCTACCTGATAGGCTTGTGCACTATATGAAAGCACTTGCCCTGTCACCAACTTGTCGGGCTAATAGATTGGATCTCACTATTGCTCGAGCTCAGTTAGTGGCCTTTTGTCACTTCAAAGGATATCGTCTGCCACCACAATTCTTATTGAGTGGAGACTTACTAGAAAATGATGCCGACATTCCACACGTGGACAGTGCAGTTGAGGATAATGGTCATGCTTCAGAAAGCAGTGAGCAACACCCCACCAATAAAGTTTCTGCTCGCAAACGTAAGCACAGCTCGCAGAATAAAATGAAAGAGCGAAGCTTGTCAGAGCTGATGGATAATATGGAATGTGAGTATTCTCCAGATGGTGAGGATGATTCAGATGAAAAAATATTCACTTCCAGCAAAAAGAAGAAGGCTGTTGATTCTTGTACTGATGGGTATGATAGGAAAACAAGTGTTTATGCTGCAAAAGTGTCAAACACTGTGTCTATAGCTCCTAAGCCGTCCTTCCGAATTGGTGAATGCATACAAAGAGTGGCAAGCCAATTAACTCGCTCAGCCTCACATCTGAAGTGCAACAGTGATCAAAGTGGGGCTGCTGTTCAGTTACAGGACTCTCCAAAGGGAAAAGTTGTGATTCCAACTGAATTGCCTTCTCCGAAGGAGTTGCTCTCACAGCTTCAGTTGGTGGCAGGGGCTCCATTGAAAGGCTACAACTTCTTAAAAACCATCACTACTTTCTTTTCAGGTTTTAGGAATTCAGTTGCTGTGGGCCAGAATTCACGGAGGCAGAGTTTGTTGGCTGGAAAAGCTGCTGGTGGTCGTAAGAAAAGAGCTTCACAAACTGTAGCTGGTTTTGCTGAAGAATTTGAGTTTGATGATGTAAATGATTCTTATTGGACAGACAGGGTTGTACAGAACTGTGGGGAGGAGCAGCCATTGCAGAATAGTCACAGTGGGGAGCATCAGCTCGTGGCTCAAGATCCAGAGAAATCTAATAAATCCGGCCGGAGATCATATACTAGAAAACGGAAATCTGGTGCTGATTATGACGTGACACCAGGTGTTCCTCCTGAGGATATTGAGAAGAGGAAGCATGAGCCAGCTGAACTCATTTTAATTTTTGCAGAGGGAAGCCCTCTTCCATCTGAAATGAACCTTAATAAAATGTTTAGGCGGTTTGGGCCATTGAAGGAATTAGAGACGGAAGTTCATCAGGAGTCTTCTCGTGCTAGGGTAGTCTTTAAAAGGGGTTCTGATGCAGAGGTTGCTCATAGTAGTGTAGGAAAGTTCAACATCTTTGGCTCACGGCAAGTGACATATGAGCTCAGCTACACACCAGTTATCTCATTTAAGCCGATGCTCCTTACAGTTACACCAGACCTGGAGGGAGCTATTTGATGCTACAGCTCCAAAATTGATCACAGCATCAGGTATTTATTTGCGCATTATAGATGCAGTCTCGAAAGCAATACATTTGAATGCTCATTTGTTTGATCTAATTTGGACAAGCTGGCAAGAAACAACTTCATTGTTGTCTTCACTCCCTCCCCTTGGGAAATTTTTTAGATGTTTACTGTACATACCAAGTTCAGAAATTCTGAAGCTGCTAGAATTTTTACTTGAAAGAAAGTAGTCCTACCCATATGAAGGGCAAGTCTTTTCAGTATCCTAATTTCCATCCTCTCTCCGAACTTTTGGGATATGGTATTTTCTCAAGTTGTAATGGCCACGTTGCCAAGAAAATTCTAAGATGTTCCCTCTTTTCAATTTTGTGTCTTCGTTTAATTGAATACTGAGTTAGAGAAGATGGTTGAATCTTGTGTATATGATGTACACATTCACCCTTTTTATGTTGTGGACTTGAACATGTCTCATGTGGTTGTTGAAACTAAAGATTTATGAAGTGTTTTTTAAAAAGTGAATTCTTTTTAAAGCAGTCTAAAAGAGGGAAGACACAAATTGGGACAGAGTAGTATTTTCATCCAAGGGTCAAGTTTAAAATATATCTATGTTTTGGAAAATTCAGTTCATTTTAGTTGGTCATGTTGCTTCCTGATTCTTTATATTTTGGATGTTAGCTTCCTTTATGCGCTCAGGATCCTTTCTTCTGACTACTATTCTACTTGGTATTGTAGGTTAAACAAGGCATGATTATGCAGATACGGCCAGCAGTAACATCTTTCTTTCATTAGAAGAGAGTGGGTTACTTCTCGAGGGTGAAACACGTCGTTTTGTAAAGAAAAAAACTTCATTTCTGTCTGTATTTTCTTCTCTCTATTTGCCCAGAGTTTTCTCTCCTACTCCATTAGAAATGATGTGCATTGATATCGTTCATGCTTCTGATCATCTTCCCAGTTTCCTCTTGATCTTTCATGAGAATGTTGATGTTTTGGAGAGTTCTGGATATGGTATGTTACATAATAATTTGCCGTAAAAATTGAAATTTCATTAGTGGGATGGGCTCAAGAGAATTCGAGCACAAGGTGAAACAAAAATTTATGGAGCTCCATTTTCTAGTTAGGTGCCAATCATCTTTATCTGGTACTTGGTGATGCAGGACATGACAAAAAAAAAAAGAAAGAATCGTACAATTACTGGGACTTGTACTATGTTTCAATTGCCATGATATGGTGAAGAGATGCAATAGATGTATGTAGGGTGTCAAATGGGCTTAATCAAGCCAAGGTGGTATTTGCACACTTTCTGAGGACTTGCTCTGCGACGTACTTTACTTGTGATTCACTTGCTCACCAACGAATATAAACTCCGACCTCAAATTAATAATTAACCATTGGGAAAAGAAATTATTTTACCTCTTGTCTTGCAAACGTCTCATTATCCACTAACGTTGTTTAAAGTGGAATGTGACAGAAATTAATGATAAGCTGTCATTTATAATTAGACATCAAATATGACACGCGCAACACATGCAAGTCCAGACTAAAGAAGATTGATTAGTCAGAACCGAGAGAACTGCCTTACTTTTGTTTTTGGTTCTCAACATTCGTTGTTCATTTTTAAAAGCACTCTCCAAAGGAAATATTTAACCTTGATCCATAAAAAGCATATCTCTTTTATCTAGGGGTGGTGAAATTAAGCTTAATCCATTGAAGTTTGGACGAATTAATAATCTATTTATTTATTAGCTCAATGCATCTCAATTCAACCCATTTAGGATTGGATTGATATGCAACTCGAATTGACTCGAGATAGATTTTGTTAAATATTTTTAAAATATATTTTTCTTAACTTGATATATTCTATATAGTCATAATAAAGAAAAATATAATTTACGTAAGTACTAAGATATTGGAAAAGAACAAATAAAATAAATAAAATGTAGTAAAACTTTGGTCAGATTGGATGTTGACCTGCTCTATATGTCACACCCCTCCCTGGGGTCGTGACCGTTACCCGAGAGGGGCACGTAATCACCTACTAAGTCGAATTTTTTTATAATCACAGCCTAGAATTTTACCGAAATTTCGGCAGAGTTTCCTCTGTTTTATTGACTAACCTCACCTGCAGCAGCTCCCAGAA
>JAOTQR010000079.1:12444982-12464179 GCA_025774065.1 Solanum ossicruentum
CCCCCCCCCCCCCCCCCTTCTTTTTCTCTTGCGTGCTATCATTGATGAAGGGTAACACTTTTCCTTTTATGCAGCCTGAACAATGATAGGGCTACACTTGCTCATCTTCTGGACCCAGATATCTCATAATTGGGTCGCAAGGTAGAGACCAAGCTTTTAGTCCGAGATCCTCTAGTTGGTCGTTATGCGGATGTGTGGCCACAATTGAGAAACACACTTTATAAGGCAGATTAGACCTTTGAACACGACCACAAATCTAATAAAGCTTCCAAGATATGGTATCTTGAAACACCAAATCTTCAAGATACCAATCTTGTGAGCACTCTTCCAAATTTAGGGCATCGTATGATCTAGGAAGGGTTATGTTAGGGAGATGAAATTTTGTTCGAGGGTGAATATCATTGCATCCCTAGATATTGGGAATGGACAAAAGATGTCTTTAGCAAAAATGGGCAGAGTTTGAACGATGCTAACCTCTGAAATGTTATCTTTGCTTCTCTTTTTACTTACGATCGGAACTCCAATATCGTGCAGGCCTTTTGCGAGGCTTGATGTCCCCAAACAAACACACTGCTTACGTCTCTTGGGGAAGCATCCATATCCCTTTGGGACTTGTATATTCTTGGTGACCTACCGATCGATGGTTGTCCTTATGAAGAAGTGATACCTAATGCCAAAGAGCTTATAGGTCATGATGCGAAAAAGGATAGATTTCTTCCTCAAACTTGTGAGTATTTATTTGCTGCCTTCCATCATTTTAGAGAGAAGGAGGGTGATAGCTCGAGGATCTCTTTTAGTGACTGGATACAATTTTGGTGTAAACAAGACATCAAGTATGAGCTAGCTCCCCCAAGAAAAGAGAAGAAGGTTCGACGCTTAGCATTTATGCATAACCCGGCCTGTGAGATATCAACGGAGCTGAGCACATAGTTAAGCTCTCAAAAGATGACATTTTCTATGCTTGAAACAGAACACCAAAAATATGGGACTTATTTGGCAGCCTTCTTGTCATGTTGGTTATGCGTCTTCGTATTTTCCTCTGAAGGGGAAAATCTTATTTGGCTTGAAACATTTAAGATGGCAAGCTTGATGGTGAATGGTCGAAGGGTTGGCCTTGCAGTCCTAGTCTAAACAAGATTTCAAGTTCTTCACAGTTTGATAATATTAAGGTTCCTTTCCCCATCCATTATGTTTATGGTTGGCTTGCTCATTATCTTAAGACACATTATCCTTTTATTGGTGGACCTTCCCTCCGATAGATGGCAAAATATTTTTGCTAGGGTGCTACAAAATATTTTAACAAAGATGAGGCACGAAAGTGCGTCAATCGAGGTTAAAGCCTTATGTGGACTGCGTCTGGTGTTACTAGGCCTCACCCAACTTATTATATTGATGATAACAAAGCGTCAGATTTGGATTCATCTTATTTTATGAGACTTCGCTTTAATTATGTTACCTTAAGGAAGGGGGACTCCTTCCTTATCGAGCTATTCAGTCCCCATCGATTTATTCGTCAGTTTGGGTTCCATCAAGATACTCCTAGATATCTCAAACATGATATTCATGCTGAATCTCTTGAGGAGGGGCTTAGGTATTGGAGAATCTATATCTCATGTACTACTAAGTCAAGAACGACATTTCCTCCTGCAGTTGCTTCTGCAAAGAGACTTTACTCGATACCTATCTTGGTGGGAGAAATCTCATAGGAAGTTTCTTGAGGATAATCTGAAAACTTTGTTAAAAAAGGTTGGGCCAAACTTCTCACTCTTTTAGGGGACAAAGGTCAAGACGTTGGAGAGGATCTCTTAAAAGTTGATGCCCCACTTTCCCCACAACCTCAAAGTAAGAGGCTCAAGTCCTCTAAGGGATCTCAGAAAGAAGTAGCAAGTGCTCCTACCCCTGCAAAGAGATGCCCCTTAATTCTTCCATCTACAAAGAAAGCCTCTTAAGAGACCATCTAAAGCAATAATGAGGACCAATGTTGGAAGAGGAAAAGACATGAACGAATTGCACTCGAGGATGTTGAGTTGGAGATTGTGGAAGAAAAAGGTATTGATGGTCCTCCAAAAAAATTAGCCATTCAGAGTGAAGAGGTTTTCAAATTGACCAGAATTCCTTTTTTTTTAAATGAACTTTAAGAAAAATTCATGGTTAACTAATTTGCTAATTCTCTTTCCCTCCCCTTTTGTGTAGGTGAATGTCGTTGAGCATCCAAAGGAGTCACTACAAGAGAGGCCGCAAATTAGTGTGGAGTCTGTCGCGACATCGAAACCTGTGGCAGAGTTAACTTTAGCCATTGAGCAAGAATAAAGAATAGCAATCACTCCTCATGATCAAACTTTAAAAGGGTTTATCCTCGATTCGAGTAGCACTCTTCCACTTCTTTTAAAGCCAGATGGGGCTAAGCCTATTTTTGAAAGAAAAAGCGTTGTTTCAACTCACAAAAAGAAGTATATCTTGGGCCTTTGGGAAGAGAGTTGTAACAAACTTTCTAGAACTTCTCTAGACTCAATTTGATCTTACAAAGAAGATATTTATGAGATCCTCCAAGAGATGAGTGAGACGCATCTCATAGATCTCTTTCATCCTTGAAGCATTTGGTGGATTCTCTCTTTGAGCTTGTTGTCTCCTATGATCAAGAACGCTCCAATTTTGTAGATAGGGTGCATGAGGACAAGAAGCTGAAGTTGATTTCTAAGGCCAAGGAAGGTTTTGAGTCATTTAGAGCAGAGGAGGGCAAGAAGACTAAACATGCTTCTTCTAAAAGGAAGTCACTAAAGAAGGTCAAGAAGAAGTTAGAAACTCTATAGGCGGAACGAGAGGAACTTGAGGTTGCTATAGGTGCTGCTAAGAAGGATATTGAGGAGGTTCAAGCCAAGATCTTAGTTGCTGAGAATGAAGTGTCCTCTTATGAAAACATCGACTCCTCTTATGAAAACATCGACTTCTTGACGACTGATGATTCAACTCGCTTGGAGCACAGGAGAGAGGGCTTAGAGGCTAGTCGTCAAGATTTGATCAACTACAAATTATTCTTAGATTAAGGTCCCTTCCCTTTTTCTTTTTTACTTCCTTTCTTCATTTTCTCAAGATTTAGATTGATGTGTTAGACAATTTTATAACAATAGAATTTTTTTTTGTCTCATATCTTGCATTTGTGGTTCTAACTTGAACTCTTTCACATGTTTTCTTTTGCTGCAAACCTTAATATTCAAACTTAATTCACGTTTGGCATGCTAGTATGACTGAAAATAATAAAAATCCCTTCTCTTTTGCAGTCTATGTATTTGCTCTCGCAAATTTTATGCAACTTAATGCTAACTTACAAAATGGATAAATTTAAAGAATATCAACACAAAAATTGAGAACTTAAGGACCGTCGCTTGCAGACTTGCTTAATTTGGGAACTAACTTGTAGACTTTGGGGACTTTAGCTTGGAGACTTAGGGAATATGAAAACTTCAACCTGCAAACTTGATTAAATTTAAAAACCTCAAGCATGTCATCGAAGGAACTCACATTCCATAGGGCTTTTCCCCCATAAGGAATCAAGTAAGGGACATATAGTATTTAATACTCATGCAACTAAATTTAGAATATAATTCCTAGCGTCAATGTACCTCAATGAAAAAGATCAAGTCACAACGTAGTTCTGGGGAATGTGTGCTTTTTTTAGAATGTCGTACACAGTTTATACTCTTGTGGCCAGGAGTATCATGCACTTTTATGCTCAAATTCCAAGGACCATAATTCTCCTCAAGGATAGTACTTCTTATGAAATTTTGCATTCATAGGATCGATCCTCATGCAATCTACATCGACAAGATTGTAAGTACCGTTTGAGTATAATTCTTGACCTACAAATGATCGATCCTACTTCGAGGAGAATTAGCCCTCGGACTTATGTGAAGTGATAATGGGCCTTCTTACTGTGAGAACTTGGTCTCCAACTTGAAAACACCTTGAGCGAACCTTTTATTGAAGGCACGAGATAAACGAGCTTGATAGCATTTAAGATTTTGTTGGGCTTCTAACCTCTTTTCATCAAGTGTTTCAAACTCGGCGAGACGTAGTCAAGCATTTTCTTCCTTAGTAAGCCCTTCTTGGATAGCCAGTCTCAAAGACGGTATCTGATGCTCAAGTAGGGACCACTTCAACTCCAAAGGCAAGTGAATATGGGGTTGCTTGAGTCGGTGTGTGATATGTCGTCCTATATGCCCACAAGGCTTCTTTCATTCTTTCGTGCCAATATCATTTGGACTTAAAGACCATTTTCTTCAGAAGATTATTGAATGCCTCGGCCAGACCATTGGCGGCAGCATGGTACATAGAAGATTTTCGCTGCTTGAAGCTAAAGAGCTCGCATATTATATTCATCAACTTGTTATCAAATGGATTGCTATTATCTGTGATTATGTATCGTGGAATGCCAAATCGGTAAACAATGTTTACGCAAATGAAGTTTGCAATGTTCTCCTTGTTGACTTCTTTAAGAGCTATAGCTTTGGCCCATTTTGAAAAGTAATCTGTCGTATCTAAGATGTACAAGTGTGCACCGGAGGATTTGGATAGTGGTTCAACAACATCCAATCCCTAAGCATCAAATGTCCAAGATGCAATAGTCGAGTGTAAAACTTCAGGCAGTTGATGTATGAAGTTTGCATGGAATTGACAAGTTTGCACCTTCGAGCATAATCCAAGCAATCTTTTACCATAGTTGGCCAATAGTACCCCATTCTTTTTATGTGAAACTGAAGCTTTGGTCCAGATTGATGTGATCCACATACTTCTAAATGTGCCTCTTGCAAAGCTTGAGTCGCTTCTTTCTCCTCAAATACCACAACAACATTCCCTCAAATGATCTCCTATACAATGTGTCCTTGTAGTAAAGAAAACGAGGTGCCCGATAATAAATGTCAGTCCTTTTTTTAGCATCTTCTGGAAGTATCCCATAACACAAATAGTCGATGATGGCTTGTCGCCAGTCCTATTTATTGGCTTCAGAAACTACGACAACATGCTTTAGCTTATTCTCCATATATTCATCTTCATCTAATAGTGGTACTACCCATTTTTGGCAAATAGTAACTTGTATCTGATCAGGAAGAGCTCGAGTCAAGGGTAGAGCAGCTAAGGCATCAGTTGTTTTATTTTCCTTTCTTAGTACATGTTAGAGGGTTACATCTCCAAGCCATCCTATCAACTTTTGAGCATAACAGTGATATGGGCGCAGTTTAGGCTTCTTGACATCATAGGTTCCCAAGAATTGTCGAATCACCAAAAACTTGCAACTGCTATTGTTTCATGTCAACGGCCATTTCGAGCCCAAGTATTAGTGCTTGATATTTTGCAACATTGTTGGACAATGTTTGTTTCAAAGTGAAGGAGAATGGTAGGACTTCTCCTTGTGAAGTGATAAACACTACGCCTGCACTAGCTCCACCACGATGCACGGCCCCATCAAATTACATTTTCCAAGTAGGTTGGATTTCGATGGTCATTGCATCTTTGTCAGGAATTTCATCAGTTAATTTCCAATCTGGTAAAGGATAATCCGCCAAGAAGTCCGCTAATGCTTGTCTCTTCACAGCCTTTTAAGGGATGTGCACAATCTTAAATTATTAGAGCTGAAGGTACTGCCTTGCTAGTCGGCCACTAAGAATTGGTTTCAACATAACAAATTTGATGGGATTTGCTCTCGAAACAAGGTATTCAGTATGAGCTTGAAAATATTGCTTCATCTTTTGAATCGAAAAGAGCAGCGCCAAACACAACTTCTCGATTGGTGAATAATTAAGCTCATTTGGTGTCATCATTCTACTCAAGTAATAAAGGGCATTTTCTTTGCCTTCATTATTTTCTTGAGCTAGTAAGGCTCCCACAGACTTTTCTTGTGCTGCAATGTAAAATACCAGTGGCTTTCTAGGTATAGGAGCTACTACGGCCGGAGATTTCACCAGATTTGCTTTTATACTTTCAAAGGCTTTGCTACATGTTTGATCCCACTTGAAAGGGATACCCTTCTCCATCAGATGACTGAATGGTTGACATCTTCTAGCTAGATTTGAGATGAACCTCCTTAAGTAGGCTAATTCCCTTGGAGACTTTTCAACTCATGAATGTTTCGAGGTTCGGGCACCTTCAAAATTGTATCAACTTTGGCTTGATCAATCTCGATTCCTCGATGTCGTACAATGAAGCCAAGAAACTTTCCAGAAGCAACCCCAAAGGCACACTTCAGTGGATTCATCCTCAGTTGATATCTTCGAAGCAACTCAAACACCATTCTCAAGTCTTTCAAATGGTCGTTCCTTCTTTTCGACTTCACCACCAAGTCATCAACATAACACTTAACATTTTTATGGAGTAAATCATCAAATATATTTTTCATAGCCTTTGATATGTGGCACCAGCATTCTTCAAACCAAAGGGCATCACCTTGTAACAATAAATGACTTTAAGTGTACGAAACGCCGTGAGTTCTTCATCCTTTGGTGACATGCGAATCTGGTTATAGCCAAAAGAACCATCCATGAATGGCATTGCCTCATAACCAGTTGTAGCATCAATCATTAGCTTTGAAATAGGCAGCGGGTATTCATCTTTAGGGCATGCATTGTTGAGATCTCTGAAGTCGACGTAAACTCGAATTTGGCCATTCTTCTTCCTCATGAAGACAATGATTGAAATTTATATGGGGTATTTAACTTCTCGAATGAATTCTGCCTCAGTGAGTTTGTTAACTTCTTTCTCGATCAGTGGAACCAAGTCTGGCGTAATATACCTTTGAGCCTACTTGACAAGACGAATGTCGTGCTTGACTGCCAATTGATGGACTATTATTTTGGGATTCAAACCAGGAATTTCTTTATAGCTCCAAGAGAAGACATCCCTATATTCTTTGAGTATGTTCATATAAGTCATTTCTTTATCAGCTACTAGGAAAGCACTCAAGTAAGTTTTCCTTGGGTCTTCATCCGTGCCAAGGTTAACTTTCTTTAAGGGATCAATTGTGGCCTTCACTCCTTCTTCAAATCTTGGTGGAGCATCTCCAGCATCCTCCTCTTCCTGTGGATCATTGTCATTGATAGATATATGATTGCACCAAACAATACCTCTCAACTCTTCATCAATTTTTTGTTGGCATGAGGCGTCATTCTCAATCCGAGTTGTAATGTGACATGAGGAGCCTACGCTTTCTTCATCTTACTCACGCTTTTTGGTGTAAACCACAGTGTGAGCCTTCGCTTTTAGTACCTCTTTACATGAAATTATGAGTTCCACTCATTGCTTCATCCTAGAAGGAACTATGCTTTCAAAATCCTTTTGGATCATAGGTGAAGGAAGTGTCGTACTCTTAGGTAACTTCTCCAATGCTTGTTATTCTTCTTTTTTAATGGACCTAACTTCTCAAACATAGAAGTTCTTATAGCAGGTTTTCCAAATCAACCAAAGACAGAAGGTCGTTTATTAGAAGAAACACACTAATCTTTTATAGTGATACAATTATTGTTTGTCCTTCTTATGGAGATGCGCATTAATGGCGATTGGCTATAGCCTAAACCTTCACATGCTTGACTGGTTATGCCCTCCGATGGGAGTTTCCCTAGCTTAGATGGCTCATAAAGGTTGTAACCAGTCATTGCAAGTAACTTGTAAGCATTTATATCAAAACATTTTGTACATTTTATCGGGAGTGATGTATCTTGTGGTAGATGTTGAGTCACAAATTTTTCCAACAGCTTTGAAGACAAGTTTATTGCATTGATCTGTTTGATAGGAAGAGTCAACCCTCCTAGCACATTCCCTCATACATCAGATAACTAACCCTCCTCTTTCTTCACCTACAGGACATAACGGAGTATAGATGCTGACTTAATTTTTGAGGGTATGGTCTTCCCCTTGTTAGGACAAGTACTAGGCTCGCAATGTCAACTTTGGCCCTTTTAATGGCCACATTGGTTGTTTCGCCTTTGAGCTTCTTAGGCTTGGTTGGTTTAACAACCTTAATATTTACCCTTTTCACAACGTAACTCTTCAAATAGAACTTCGCATCGGCAAAATATGACTCAACCTCAGTGAAAGGATTATTGTCAGCAACTATCTTTCATTCAATTCCATCTTCGAGGTACTTCAACACTGATAGTAAGAAGATGAGATAATTTTGTTCTCGTGCACCTAAGACCTTTCAAGCAATATATTATATAAAGTCTTTGCATCAATCACACGCATCCATGCACTTGATTGCAAAATCGTCCATATCAATTTCTAGCTTAATTGAGCCTATAGACTTCTGCCCCTTTAATTGAACCTTATATCAACAAACGACTTTCGCTAAGCTCTTCAATTGTGATGCCAAGCTCTTTCAACATGTGAATGGGTAGAATGTTAACCCCAGACCCTTCGTCTATCAAAATTCTATTTATCTTCTTCTCTAGAACGTGATCCACCATATAAAAAGGACGATTGTGTAAAGTTTTGTCAAATAGAATATCATCATCAGCAAATGCACGTACTTCTTGAAAAGGGGGTTCCACAGACTTTTCAAAGATGACAAAGATGTTTTTGATGGAATTTCACCCGCCATTTCATCTTTGTTAGCAGGAGATACCTTCGATGAATCTTCATTCGTCATTTCTCCCTTGTCAACATTGAAACATGATGCCTCAACATCATCTTGAGTGGCCTCTACGCAGAACCAACTTGGTAAGAATTCTCCAAAATTCATAGGACGTCGTAGTTTTTGGTGGTGATGTCTTTCAACTTTTGGCCCCTTTAGACGCCTGACAAATTTTTGCTTCTTTGATCTCTTCACTACCTTTGTTTGATTGGTTGTTCAAGTGATCTTTTCTGTGGACTTGTCTTGTTGCATCTCCGCCTAGTCACGAGAACCCAAACTTCATCATTATTTGTATTGATTTGGGATTTTTCTTGCTCTATTGGCCCTTTTTCTTCAGGTGGACATATTTGGACTGGGTCAAGTGAGCTGAACACGATAGAGATTTGATTAGAGCTTGCCCTTCCATCATCAAGGACAATCTTCTTTTCATTAACTAATTGCATAACCTTGTCCTTAAAGATAAAACACTTTTCAAGAGGGTGGCTTACAAGTCCATGATACTTGCAATAATTTGAGTCATCAGTTTTCTCAGCTTCATCAGCTTGTTTCATCGCTGGCAACTCAATAAGCTTTAGCTCAACCAACTCCTCAAAATTTTCAAGAACATCATAATTCAGAAAAGGGTATTCTTTTTTCTTGCATCTCTCTCGAGGTTAGCTTTTGGTTTGGACGCTCTTGAAAAGTCATCTTTACATTTTGCTTCCTACTCTCCTTCATAGTAAACTTCACAGGTGAGATATTGACATTCATGGATTCTTTGTTGACATTCCTGGGCACAAATTTTTCCTATTTCTTGGGTTCCTATTTGTCCTTTCCTTTGCAAGGATCTTGAACAAACATCCCATCGTTTCCAGCAGAAGACATGCTCAACACTATATCATAAGCACGAGTTCTTAGATCTTCAAAAGACTTAGGTTTGATCCTTTGTATGATGTACAGAAGCCCCCAGTGCATCCCTTGGATACACATTTCTATAGCAGAGGCTTCACTAAGTCTGTCTTTGCAATTAAGGCTCGCATTTTTCCATCGATTTATGAAGTCGATGATAGTTTCATCCCTTCTTTGGCGAGATTTATGAGTTCTACCATGCTCACTGTGCATCGTGTGCTATAGAAACGAGTAAGAAACTCATGCTTTAGTTGTTCCCAACTGTCAATGGAATGAGGCTCAAGGTTTGTGTACCAATCAAAGGCATTTCCTTTCAAGGAACGAATGAATTGTTTGACAAGGTGATCTCCATAGGTCCTAGCAATTATTATATGTCTCCACAAAAGGTGCAACATGCTGCTTTGAATTTCCTTTCCCTTCGAATTGCTAAAATTTGGGGGGTTGATATCTGGCAGGCATTCTGAGGCTATCAATCCTCGTAGTGTAAGGCTTAGCATACATATGGGAAGACCTTGTGGAGATTTCATACTTGTCTTTAATGGTCCCCTCGATGAACTCCTTCAATTGATCAAGTGGGATTGTTCTTTTGGCAGAAATAGGTAGCTCCTTGATAGTTGCTGCTTACTTCATAGGATTTTCAATCTCTTGAATCTCAATACCCTTCCCAGGTGCATGGATAGATTCTCTATGTAGTAAGTCATCCACTTTGTCCATCAACTTATCGATGTGAGACTCTTGGTGTTGTACATGCCTAGTCAATCCTTCAATCATCTTCACTAAATTTGTAAGTTGCTCCTCTGTGGATGAAGCATTAGTTATCATCGCTTCCATGACTATTGGAGGTATAGAAGAGTAGCATGCATTATTATTGAAGTTGATCTTCAGAGGCCTCACGTTACGCGACACATATGGAGAAGACTCGTTGGATGAGTCATGGCCCTTCTTTGCGGTAGAGTTATTGGAACCAGAGACCTTAAACAGAGCCAATATTGTAGCTTGCTTCTTGTAACAGCTGCAACACTTCCAAAAGTAACACCGACGATTCTCTCCACTTCAGTAAAGAACTTGGAATCAGCAGCCTTAGAGGAAGTTGATTGGGAAATCTTCTTAGAAGCCATTTCAGTATTCTTTAGTGCTTAAAAAGTCGAGATGAGAGGTAAAGATTGTCCCACTGGGCGTGCCAGAATTTGTAGACAATAAAATTTACGTTGAGAAAATAATAATCAAGAACAAATATATCACAATAATTTGTAGTATTTAGTTTCAATAATGTGAGTGTTATAATCTCTATAAATCTTCTGATTCGCCTTTTCAAGTGTAAACTCAAGGACTCTTGAGCTTGATCTTGAATTTAAAGTCTGTTCTTGAATCCGATCTTGAATTTTGATCTTGAATCTTGATTTTGATCTTGTTTATTGTTCTTGAATCTTAATTTTGATCTTGTTCCTTGTTTTGAATCTTGATTTTGATCTTGTTTCTTGTTCTTGATCTTGATCTTGAGTTCAAGAGCTTTTAAGCTTGTTCTTGAACTTGAAGGCTTGAATGTTTGAATTCTTGAATTCGTAGAGAAATGTGGCGTTTGATCCACAAGCTCTCTCTAGCTTTTTTGTTAGAATTCTTGATGTGAATTCTAAATTATGAAGACCCCTAATATAGTTGTAGAATAGAGGAGTCATGATTGAATCAGTGTTTCTCCCGACCAATTAAATTTAAGTGACATAGCATATTGAGCTTTAATGAAATGGGCTTGTCATCTTGACACATGGCATGATCCTATTGGCTTCTTTGTTTGACTTGGTGTGCCACATCATTTGACACGTGGAGTCAAGTGGGCCTCTTGGATGAAGGGATATTGAGCCCAATGAAGTAGGTCATCTTTTGTAGCCCAAATAACTGAATTTGAGCTTTTAATTAAATCTATATTTTATTGGACTTAATTGATTAACCAAATTATATTAATCCAAAATATTTATTTGGATTAACATATTTAATATATTTTGAATCATTTTATAAAATTTATATTTTAATAAATTTTATATGATTACAAATAATTTTAAAGTGATGAAAAATAAATTACAATCACAAATAAAATGTGAAGAAACAGAACTTTATTCATAAGCATGTGAGTGCAAATCTAGATCTCCTTTGATTCTTCTCTCATGATATTTCTCCATGATTCGAGGGCCGTTAGTAGTGTATTTTTAGAATGTAGGATGATATATTTTGATCTCTATGGGATATTTGAGATGTGTTTTCAAGGGAATATAATATTCTTTATATAAGCATGAATTAGGTTTAAAGTAGAGTAGCCTCCAAGAAACCTAATTGAAATAGGACTAATTTTGTAGAGTCCTACAAAACAATATCTACAAACGCCCTTGCTTTAAGGCTTGTCGAAGTGTAGACTTGATGAAACTCTAAGACGAGGCTTGAAGTACTCGCGGCTTTTAGCTTCAGATTTGCAGATTTGATTTACGATAGAGAAGAGATGAAGGGTAGATTTGGTCCCACTAGGCTTACCAGGTTTTTGCAACAAATTTTAAAATGATGAAAATAAATTACAATCATAAATAAAATATGAAGAAATAAAATTTTATTCATAAGCATGTGGATACAAAACTGGATCTTCCTTGATTCTTCTCTCATAAGATTTCTCCGTGATTCGAGAGCCGTTAGTGGCGTATTTCTCGAACGTAGGATAATATATTTTGATCTCTATGAGATTTTTGAGATGTCTTTTCAAGGGAATATAATACCCTTTATATAGGCATGAATTAGGTTTATGGTAGAGTAGCCTCCAAGAAACCTAACTGAAATAGAACTAATTTTGTAGAGTCCTACAAAATTTTAATGTCTAAACTTTGATATGTAATCTAAGGAAGTGGGGACATAGATGATGATGTCACATGTCGCATTGGTGCGGCATGGATGAAGTAGAGGCTTGCCTCCAAAGTCTTTGTCATAAAAAAGCACCACCCAAACTTAAAGGCAATTTCTATATTGTGATAGTTAGAACGTATTTGTTGTATAGGGTATAGCGTTTGCTAGTAATGAACTCCTACATTTAGAAGATGCAAGTTGTCAAAATGAAGATGTTAAGATGGATATGCGGACATACTAGAAGAGATAAGATTAGGAATAAGGATTTCTAGAACAAGGTGGGAGTGGCCTCTATAGTGAAAAATATGAGAGAGGGAAGATTGAGATGGTTTGAACATGTGAAGAGAAGATGCATAAATACCCCAATGAGGAGGTACAAGAGATTAGATGTAGGAGTACGATGAGAGGTAGAGGTGGACCAAAAAAGTATTGGGGAGAGGTTATTAGATAGGACATGAAAGAACTTCATATTATCGATGACATGACTTTAGAGAAGAATATGTGGAGGTCGCATATTGGATAGAAGGTTAGTAGGTAGTGGAATATTGTCTTGCTTTTCGAAGGTCTAAGCTTGTTGGTATATGTTGTAATACTAATCATATTCTTGTAGTTCTTGCTTTTGATATCAATCCTCATATTTTGTTTATTTTGTTTCTATCACAATTTTTTTTTTTAGTTGTTATAATTTGGCTCTACATTGACTTTCTTATTAATTGCTTTGTTTCCGTCTTTGTTTTCTGCTTTCTTTATTTGGATTTGTTCTACTTGATCAGAAATAGTCTCTCTACCTCCGCAAGGTAGTAGTAAAATTTGTCTATACTTTGTTCCTCCCAGACCCTTCTCACAGTGAGCATGTTTTGTTGTATATGTTAAACTATATATGCATTTTACACGTATTATTATTTGGTGAAAATATTTGGGGAAGTTCTATATGAGGTTGCACTCTTAGATGATATATATATATGCTTTGATGGAAAGGATAAGATGTCCACTAACGATGGGGTTCCATTATTTCCTGGTTTAATCTTGTGTTCCCGTCATATTCCAACGCTTCTTCCACTTGATTATCAAAGCTTGGAGGTAACACTAAATTCCGTTGCTGTCTTTCAATTCTAACAAATTTCACCCCCATGGAGTTAATATAATTTTCTCACTTTCTTTATAAAAAAAGAAAAAAACATACGAGTTGAATAAATAGTGATTTTGATCTAAAGAAATAAAAGAATACAAAGTCGAGGTAAAATATGAATGGTACTTCGTTGGAATTAATAAATACTGCATATGAATGCGTGACAATTGAAAGCACTCCATCTAAAAGATGACTTGTATTTCATCCCCCACGTATTACATGCACTGATTTTTTAACATACTTCAACTCAGGTATTTAACCATTCATATTAATCATCCACACGACCTTGGATACAAGCTCGGAATGTAGAAATATTTAAAGATCATCATAAAACTGGAGAGAAAACGATGGACAATATTAGTACTTTTCACAAGTGAATAAATAGGACAAGAAAAAGCAATAAGAAACCAGAAAAGTCTTGGACTAATTCATTTCAAAATGTAAACAAAATCATGAGCTTAAGATCCTGAAAGATCCTATTTCATTTCATTTTCCCCGGTTTCCCTTGTTGCGTGCTGCTGATGCCTTTCCTGAGCCTTTTCCTCTTTGGTTGCCTTTCTTCCCCTTGTCCCGCTGCTGCTGCTTTTTCATTCCATGCTTTCTTGCATCTTTTTTCATTCTTGGATCTACAAGGACTTTTCCCTTGCCAACCTTAACTTGAACTCCCTTCTTTGCCACGACATATTCCCTTTCTGGTTTTTTTGTTTTTGCTGCCTTTCTGTATAGTTGTTCAATCATTTTTCTCTTAGAACCTTCAGAGATCTCAGTTTGGTCTGATATTGAGTTAGCTTTCTTTCGGAACTTCTCTAGCTTTCTATGAGCTGCCCGTTTCTTACGAGCTTTGGCTTCTGCTACCTTCTTTGCAGGCCGAGCATCAATTGCTTTAAATTGAGCCCTCATTGCAGCAATCTCCTCTTTTGTCACAGGTTTCACTGGCTGGAAATTTCTCTTTTCATCGTCAATGAACCACTTCGGCAACCCCTCATCGTGAAACATATATCTGTTGTAAGCATCATCAACCATTCCTTCCCTAGGCCTTTTCCTCAGCATCATCTTTGCGGTAGCCAATATTTCAACCTTGGTGTCGATATCGTCATCAGATTCATCAGATGATGAGTCACTTGAATCAGTAGCAGGAGCAGGAACAATCTCAAAATCATCAGCTGTCTTAGAAGCTGAGACCAGTAAACCACCTTCTGTTTTCCTTGTCAGATCTTTCATTTCTCCCTGCTGTTTATCATTTGTCAGTTCCTTAGATTTTTGGATCTTTTTAACTCCACCATCTATTTGCATTTCATCTTCACTGTCATACTTGTCCAAGACATCTTGCTCTTCTGCTTCAGCAAAAACATCTTGAGTAAACCACTTCTTCACAATCTCCTCCTGAGGTGGTGCATCCTCAAGGGGTACCACGAGAGGGTTGACTTCATTATCTTCCATGTCACTCTCAGAGTCTTGAGTAGAATGAATCATCATGCTATCATCATTGCCATCCTGGAAAAGAAAAAGCAGCACTCCCATTAATGCAAAGAATGACAGAAAAGAAGATAAACTTCTGAGTAACTTAAAAGCCATGTGAATAAACAAATCATTTTGTTCACATTTTTTTAGATGATTTATGGAAGGTACTTGGAAGGTTTAAGATGATAATTAAAATTTGAGTCGAGCCTTCTATGTAATCCTATTTTAAGGCCAATCAGGATTTAGTTTAATCAATTTGAATTTGACTTTTGCTTTGGTAAAAACTGGATCTTAACGAGGATTTAGTAAAGTCTAATTTACCAAATTTACAATCTCGGTTAATATTTATTTGAAATTTGCATGCCACTATATTACATGTAATAAATTGTAATTATAAGAAATCAATGTAAATAATAACAAATAAATATAAGCACATAGGAAGGTGATTAAGTTGTGCCTAGTACTCCCTGGGGCAAACACAATCCAGATCTGGAGTCTTTTACAGATCAATTTAGATACAGACAAACATGACTTAAATCTTTGCAAAATAAGAAAAAAGCTCGAAACAATTTAGCTCCCATTAAATCCAGCAGAGCATCATTAAACAAGTACTAAAAGAATGACCCCAATTGAATTTATCTACGAGTACTTGTTGAAGGAAACAGGAAACTCAGTCCCATAGCAAAAGTAAACACGAAAAGAACTTGAGGAGACGATGTCCAGGTAAGAATTTTGTAGTGCAACTTAAACCTCACTCACCTGCAGGAGTTGATCATCCTCCAAGTGTGCTTGTTTGGATCGCTTTCTCTGTTTTGATTTACCTTCCACTCTACCCAAATACCGTTCATAAGCCTCGTCAAATAATGCCTCTATATTATCATCATGTCTGAAAATGAACGGGAAAAGAGAACTTGTAGTTTTAGAAATATACGGGCAACAATCAATTTTAGAAGCAGATCCTCAGAAAGCTGGCCATAATACCTTCTGTGTTCATCTTCAGAATCCAGATCACTGGATGAATGCTCCTGGGCTTCCTCGTCACTTTCATCACTTACCTCAGCAGTTTCTTTGTCATATTCACTGTCATCAACAGCAACAAGATCTTTATGGCCCTGAAATGTTTTTTCAAATGGATGTGAAGCATATTATTAACAAATGCTGTAGCAGACTCTTCACACAACAGTAAATGAAATTAAATTGGGTGAAACGAAACATCTTCAAGATTAGTGGGGGAAACAAATCCGCATATCATGCATCTAACAATGGAAAGGATTCTAAAAATAGCATGTCAACCCTTTGGTCTCAGTACCATTTTACTGATTATTCTCAATAGGGTTTAAAAGAAAGATCAAGAAAGGGGGGGAAAGGGAAAGATAACCTTTAACTATTGCTAAGTAAAACGCTTTAGAAGTGGCCCCATTTTGGGAAGCTAATATAGATATCACTCTTAACTTGCATTTTATCCAAGATTGATGCTTCCACCTTATTCAAAAGATGTGTGTCTTTATTTTTTTCATATTCTAAGATAACCTCATCGGGTACGTCGTCGTCATTGAAAATTATATGATAACCCCATCTATTCCCTGTTTGCTGTTCAGCGCTGCCATTTTCAGTATGGTCCAAAGTCACTACAAGAAATTACTCTCCAACAGTTGTCCTGGAAGTATCAACTTCATCACAATTTTCATTTCTGCTTCTCTTGTCTCTGCACAATACACCATCATTTCCTCAGAATGCTCTGTGATTTCCTCAAATTGTAGGATGGTCAACCAGATACTCCTTTTTACTTGGCGGATGCCATAGGCTTCTGAATATCCACAAGTTATGGGACATCCATATTGCTTATTGAACAAATGTGGAAATTGAAATGGTGTTTCCTGAACATTCCTTGTATTTTTGGTTCAATATTTTTTTTAAAAAAAGGAGTGAAATATAAATTTTTTAAAAAAAGGAGTGAAATATAAATTGGGAGATAATGGATTTAACTTTCCCTGTTCATTCTATCCTTGAAATTGCCAACCACGTCACAAAAGCTCAAAAGCACATCTCCCCTGGCTGCTGTTCCTACAAACGACATGCCTCCCAACACCACCCACTGCACCTTTCTATTTACTTGTCTAAACTAATTACATCATGGCTTATTCTTTAGGGTATACTATAAACCATACGAAGTCAATCATAACATTCACATCCGTGAAATGCCATATTATATGAAAAATGTTATGATTCTAAATATCAATTTAACTTCTTCCTGCAAAAAGATTCTAAAGCAACTTGACAACTATAAGAAGGATACAGTCAAAGTCACCAATCTCATCTGGTATAATAGTAATTAAACCAAAAATCAGGGAAGCCTGTCCATCTGAAAACTAGCTACTTATAGCAAGTGCCTGTTGACGAAATGGATACAGAGATACAACTCTGAAGAACCTAAAGTTAGAGCCAAGTTGTAACGCAACATGACAACTACGAGAACAAACTGTTTTCTGTTAAACTCTTTAAAGATGCTCCCAGGCACCAATCCCAAGGTCCTTTATTAAAATAAAGAATAAAAAAGAATCAACCAGATTCTCTCCTCCCTCTCCGGCGGTCCTTCTGGTCACTGGAAACCTACCAGCTTTGTCTTTCTTTCTTTCCAAGCTTTAGACAATGGAGAATATCATATACTTCGTGTTAGAATAATGTTAGAATAGTACTGCAGCAGTACTGTGGCAATGGTCGGGGCACTGTAGCAATACTGCAGCAACGGCCATAAACGGCCCTTAAGGACTTGTATATATAGGAGGGTCATTCTCATTTATAAAGTATTCAATCCAAGTATCTTCTAAACAAAAGCCTCTCAATTTAATTTTCTCACTCTTTTCTCTATTTCTCACACTTCGCAGTGAGCTTCAAGTCATTTGACGCCAAAAAGATCTCAGGGGCGACAGGGATTTGGTACGAGTGGACCAAGAGAAGCAGAAATGCCATTGCAAGGACATCCTTCAGCAAGAGATCCATGGAATGGATAGTCCAGATCCTCAGAGAAGTATCTAAAATGCAAGGAAACGTAGTTCGTAAATGGAAGAAGGCAGACGCTTTGTCTGAGATCTTCTGTGCGCTTAACTATAATATGTTTGGAAGATACATCATCCTTATAAATTTAAGAGGAAAAAGAAAATCGGTTCTCATTATTCCATAAATGACTTTCAACTTTGGATGGGTGGATATAGCAGAGAAGCTGGCAAGATTCATTAACAGACACAAGATGAAAAATGTCATTGAGGAATATAAGATAACTGATAGTAATATTCCTTATGCAGAGATAGTAACTTTAAATGGGCAAAGAGAAATGGGAAAGACTCCAGGGGGGACGTTACAGTAAAAAATGGAGTAATCAGCATTAAAGACTCCTTAATAACTCAAAATAAAGTTTTGAAGAGAAGTTTGGTGGGTGAATTTAATGCCTCTATAGTCCTCTCTGAAGTCAGAAGGTGGGCTTCTAGTTGCTGGAAACAAGCACACGGCCTAAATATTTATGAGATAGGGTATGGATTGTTTCTGTTTGAATTTAATTCAAGAATGACTGCAGAACAGTTCATGGAGGGGGATTGGCACTGGTTGAAAACTCCAATAAAGCTACATTAGTGGAATCCCTTAAGTGGAACTATTAAGAAGAAGAATGGGTCTAACACAACCTGGGTCAAGATAGTGGGGCTTCCACTCCATCTGTGGACTGTGAAGGGGGTGTCCACTGCAGGGGATGGGTCGAAACAGAGGAAACAAGTCTCTGCAGCCATCTGAAATGGGCAAGACTCGGGATAAGTGGCAAGTGGTAGTAACATTCCGAGGGAGATAAGGATCATATGGGTCAAAACTTCAGCGAAGGTGGAGGCCGGAGAAGATGAACCATCTAGATCCTGTAACCAACAGATATTTGGGGATAATCCAATGGGTAAAAGGTCTGATGAGGCTACAGATATAGTACAGGAGGACAGAGGTAGGGTTGAGTCAAACCCAGGCCATGTGCAATTGTTGACACTAGAGGGCCCCAACAGTTTTTCTCTCTTTTAACTAATAAGGCAAAAAATTGGACCCCAAAGACTCATTGGGCCTTGACCCTTCTGAAGTGAATTTATCCCCACTTATTTTAAAAGGAAAGTGATGGTTTGGACATGTGCGGAGGAGAAGTCCCGATGCTCCTGTTCGGAGGTGCGAGAGGTTGGTTCTGGGAGATACT
>JAOTQR010000079.1:12477749-12488178 GCA_025774065.1 Solanum ossicruentum
ATTATATCATCCAAGACATTCCCCAAAACCCAATCAAACACATAGACTCATATTTCACTCCAAAATCAAGTCCCAAAAACTCATCCGGATCTTAAGGTTATTAATCAAGCTTCATGTCTCCATCTCCAATCTTCTTCAAGGATTCTCTAAAGATAAGTTATGTGGGTTTTTTCATAGGTTCCTTTCACCCATGATTTCCAAGCTTTCTTTTACCCTTAATTGCATGATTTAAAGTTGATTCACTCGTAGGACTTATTTGTTATGAATTTCACTACACACTATGTTGGGGTTTCATGAAATTGTGATTATTTTGACATGTTTTGAGCTATGAATCTAAGATCTGTTGTTAGATTTGATGCAGGGTTTTGATGTATACCGTTTGAGGTGTTACCAAGTATCTATAGATGGTTTTACTCTGAATTTTCTGGCATGATTCCACTCTTGAATTGCATGATTTTATACTAGCACTACACACCCACAAAGTGTTTGATAAAATGTCCGATTATGATTTCTTGAGGAATTAAAGGCCCAATGCATGTCTTATGAGTTGAATGACTATATGATGATGAAAGGAATGTATGTTTATGATATTATATCTATAGTTTGTGGAAATGACCAAGCCTCACTTGGGAGGTTATAGGCTGGAGTAATCATGTTGAGGGGGGTGGTGGGTTTACCTCATCAACTATATTGGGGGTTTGTACATCATCAACCACATGAATGGGTTTCTACCTCATACGCCTCTCGAAGGATGTGGTAGGCCTTGGATATTCACTAATATGGTTGCTCCTTACACATGGATTATGTTCTATATAAGTATGGTTTACTTCAAGCATCATTCATACATGCCATGTTGCTATATGCTTATTCATTGCCTATGTTATGCATTTTGTTTATGGTGCTTATCACTTGTTGCGTTGCATCCTGCATACTTAGTATATTCAAATGTACTAGCACATACTTTATGCTTACATGATATCACCATGTAGGAATCGAAGCCCCACTTGAGTATTTTCCTTCATGTGACTAAATTGATTTTACTCAAGCTTGTTAGTAAGTCCTCCATTCCGGGGATGTTGCTTATGATCTCATGCTATGTTCTAAAACTATCTTTCTTTGATGCATACATTGACTATGAGGGTGAGCCCGATTTCTTGTCTTGGCCCCCGCTCTTATCCATATAGTAGAGGTGTTGTTGGGCATGTCATGTGAAATGTTATAAGCTTTGACTTTCTCTTGAATCTTGTTGTTATGATATGAAAGATGTCCCTTAGCCCTGGTTATCGCTATTTACTATCTCTTATTGTTATTTTATTGCTTCCAAAACCTAGGATATGTAATGATCTGCGAAGAGGGTTACTTAGGGTCCCTTCGGGTTTTTCTTGCACCGTGTCACGTCTAGGCCCTAGGCTTGAGTCGTGAAAACAATGAATTTCAATAAAACGCCCCAAAAATATGCTTCAAAAATGCTCATAATCGCAATTTCCATATATCTCAAAATTTATACATAATAACAACAATCTGACTTCATATTCTTAATCAGCAGGCAAAATTAAGTTGGCAATGGATATAATCCAAATTTTAGAAGACTCGTAGCGAAAAATGATTTTCACTAATTTTTCAGAAATAGTGGCGATCTGCACTCTTGCTGTGATGCACCTTGGGCGTGGAGTAGTGTAAAAGTGTCACGACCCAAGCCTATGGCCTAGACGTGGCACGGCGAATGGGTAACCCGAAGGAACCTAAAACGAGCCTCTTAACTTGTCATTACACATTATTGATTGCGGAAGCATATAAAAGACATAAAGAGTAAGAATAGGGGAAAAGGCAAAAAGCTTCCCTAATATCATAATCAAGGGACAAGAGTCAAACTCATACCATAGATGCATTATATGTCCAACAAGAACCTCTAATACATAGATAAAAGCAGGGACCAAGACAAAGCAATCGAGCTCATCCTCATTATCAAAATAAAACATAAAGAAGAGTGTCACAATACATAATAAGTGCAATATAGACTAAGGTCCCCAAAGTGGAGGACTCACCAACTAGCTTGAGTAGTACCGAACTAGACACGAGGATGAGGAGGAGGATCCACTTAGGCTTCAGTTCCTACGTGGTGATATCATGTAGGCAAGAGCATGCGTTAGTATGTTTGAACGTGATTAGTATGTAGGAATGCAATGCAACAAGAGACAGTTATCATAATCAAAATGCATATCAATAGGCAATACGCATAATATAAAAATATGGCATGTATGATCAGTGCATAAGTAAAAGGTGTTTAAGTAACTCATGCTCATATAGGATATTATATTTGTAGAAAAGATCAAGCTAGATTTCTAAAGTACAAACCCCTTGGTATGTTGGTGATAATGTTATCCCATCACTTGGGTGGTGAGGTATGAACCCCTCACTAGGTTGATGAGTACAAACACTCATCTAGTTTATCCAGGCTCTTGGTCCCCCCCTCCCCCCGGGGGCTGGACATGGTCTAATGCAACACTTTATATAGAATTCATCATATACATAGACTCATTACATCATTATAACATCATTCATATCATATCTCATACTTTAGACCTTCAATTCCTCAAGAAACTACATCCGAACATTTTATCAAACACTTTGAGGGTGTCTAACGCTATTATAAAATCATGAAATATAGAGATGAAATAATGCAAGAAAATCCATTGTAAAACCAACAATTAGCACCTTGCAACACCCTTAAGCAATATATATCAAAATCCCTCAACAAATCTTACATTAGCTCCAAGATTTATATCTCAAAACATAACAAAACAATCACAACTTTACAAAGCTTTAACATAGTTCATAGACATGTTCATACTAGTAAACCAAATTGTAAAATCAACTTTAAATAAAGAAAATCAGTAAAAAGGAGACTAGGACACAATGGGTGGAAGGATCCAATGGCTAAAACCTACATATGATAACATGCAAAGCATATATGACACCAACATGAGTGGCATGTACCCCTCAAGACCATTCCCAAGGAGTTAAGTAAAAGATCTCCAAGACCTACAAGCAATTTTCACGAAAAAGGAAGCATTTGAGAAGCTTGAGGGTCACCGAAGAAAGACTTACAATGTGTGGAAGGTCTATCAAGGTGAGAAGAAGGAAGAAAAGAGCCATGAGTGCAAATGGCTACAACTTGAATTAATGGATTTGAAAAGAAGGCAACCAAACAAGGCCCTTATTCATTAAGGTTAAAATTGTAAAGAAAATGTTTTTTTTTATTTAGCTAGTGTAAATTGATTTATTTTAATATTTGGAAGACTTAGACTATGTTGAATGTTGAATTGTCAAATTGTAGTATCTTCTTAGCGAGTAATTAGTGAGTAATTAGGGTGAACTCTTAGAATTGTTAGCTGACTTGTTTGCTTGATTAATTGAATGTTGCCCATTTGTGGGTCTTAGTTTTCTTCAATTTTCATTCTAGGATTTTATTTGAGTTGTTGAAATCAATTAGGAGGTGAGGGTTTTAGTCCCTTGTTGCCAATAATTTCAATAGTTTGAATTTAATCCACATATCCTTCTATCTTTGTTCCTTTTTCCCTTACTTTCTCATTTGATCTTTATCATTTGGTATCAAGAGCTTAGATTTAGATTTGTGAAAAACTAGGTCTTAAAATTTTGATCCACTCAAAAATTCAAAAATTCAAAAAAAAAAAACAAAATTTTTTTATTTGATTTGATGTTTTTGACACTAGATGCTTGTTCACTACTGTTTTTGGAGCCTAAATCTCAAATTTCATTCAATTTGGTGTTGTGGAAGTGAAGTTGCCATGGAAGAGTTTTGAGCATTCAAACTTTTCAAATTTTGAAAGCGGGTTCTTTGATTGCGAAAAGATTGAAAGTTGATGGTCATTGGGGTTTGTTCTCTACATCAAGGGGAAGCTAATCCTAAATTTTGAGCCAATTCCGAGTTGATTTGAAGGTGTTGGGATTTAGTATGTGTTCTTGGTGTTCTGGAATAAAAAGAAGACCAAAAGGTACATTCGATCTACTTTTCTCAATTTAAAGTTGGTCAAAAGTGTTTGTGGCCTTGGTGGAAATTTGGGAAAAAAAAATTGATTTTTTTTTAAAAAAAATTTAATTTTCACATTGGCACCAAGTCAGCACCAAGTCAACGCCAAATCAGCACCAACTCAGTGCCAGTCAGCAGTGAGCGTCCAGTCAACAACTCCAGCCCTTCTAGACCTGCCATGTGGCACGTGTACTACAATTTCAGAGACATAAAATCTATAGACCTTTTAGACCCCAAATTTTTTCTAAGTATGAGAGGTTTTTTGGACATAAATTTTTTTCTAAGTTTCCAAATGAAGTGATTCTTTTTAAAAAAATTTTTCTTCAATCCTCCAACTATTTAGCAAGTAATCAACATCTTAAACTACTTATTAACTAGTTTTAATCATCAAATCAAACCCTTTTTAGGTCATGAATACCTTAAACCTTCAAGAAATTTTCTAAGTGTCCGAACTCAATTCTTCTTCATTATCACTCATTTTTCTTTCATTCCTCAACTATTTAACAACTAATTAACATCTTTTATTACTTGTTAAACTAGCTTCTAAACATTCAATCATCTCTTTGATTCTTCAAATTAGGTAACAATAAGTACTTTCTTCTACTTTTGTGACTTAGTTTTTTTTTTTTTTGAGTCCAATATTTCTTGTGCCTCTTTCTTCTAGTTTTTCTTCATTTATCCATGTTTCTAAGCTTTGTTTGAGTTGTCCTTCTTTCAAGAGTCATAAGAACCCATCCACCACAAAGGATAGGTGACCTTCAATTGATTGAGAGGAGCTAGTTCACTATCAATTTTGAGATGACGCCATAGAAGGTGCGTTGAGAGTTACATACGAGTGACGTCAGACTTTTGCTACTAGTCTTGTTTGTTGAGTGTTGTGGGTATCATCTCTAATACAAGCCCAATTGGGGAAGGTTTTGAAAACATCATAGAAACTCTCGCTTACATCTCTAAGCAAATAGCTGAAATGAATGGAAGGATGGGAGGTATGGAGGACAGGTTGGTACGGGTGAAGAATGAGAATCAAGGAAAAGCAATTCAACCCAAAAATGAGGATATAAGGAGGCCATCGATGTATTCCACTACCATTATCCCGAGAGAAGCCCATAATCTATGTTTTCCTCCACAAACCCAAACCCGAAGCTACCAAAGCCACACTTTCCAAATGAACAACAATCTAAACCATCCGAGAGATGCTATACCACACCCAAACCCACAACCCTATCACCCTCCACAAGAGAAACCACAAAGAGGTAAGTATTCTAAACCTAAATTTCCTCGTCCCTCTACAATTCAATTCTTTAGATGTCAAGGGAGGGAACATGTTGCTGTGAGTGTCCTAATAGGAGGATGATTGTTGCTCTTCGGTATGGGTATAAGACTGAAGATGATGAAGAGGGTGATGAAAAAATTGAGAGTGAGGAAGATGGAGGTGAGGTAGATGGTTCGAAAAATGAAGAAGAGAGGTTGGATGAGAGGGTCAATTTTGCTTGTTTCATGGGGAAAGAAAAATCTTTACTTGATAATGATGAAGACTTGACGGTGAATTCCAATCTTTCATGTGTTTTGAGAAGAATTATGGGAGCCCTTGCCAAAGGATAGCTTGATCAAAGGGAGAATCTATTTCATGCTAGGTGCAAAAGTTAAGATAAAGTGTGTTCTTTAATCTTAGATAGTGGCAGTTGTACTAATGTAGTGAGTAGTTCTTTGGTAGAACGTATGGGAAGTCTAACAACAAAGTACCCCAACCCTTGCAAGCTATAATGGCTCGATGAGAGTGGAGAAATAAGGGTCCTCAAATAAGCCAGTATTCAGCTTATGTGGAAATTGACTTGTGATGTTGTACCCATGTTGGTATGTCATATTTTGTTGGGAAGACCATGGAAAATTGATATGGATGTTATTCACCAAGGAAGATCCAACAAATACACTTTTGTGATTAAAGGTAGGAAGTATGTTCTTGCACCTCTCACTCCATACCAAGTGAGGGAGGATTATTGGACTATGAAGGATATTGTGAGAAAATAAAGGTGGCAGAGGCAAAGGGTGATAGTGGAAGTTCCATTGTTGTTCGAAAGGAAGGAGGATTCTTGGCTAAAAATAAGAATAATATGTGCATGGTGGCACAGCCAAGCAAGTATGAGGGACGCTTTCTAGTATTCCTTGTCAACAACCCATCTTTTATTTCATGCTAACAAAAATACTAGCACTTTGCTAGTATTATTTCTTCTCTTTTGTAGGACTATGATGAGCTATTTCCAGAGGAGATATCCACAGGACGTCCTCCTTTGATGGGAATTGAACACCAAATAGATGTTTTTCTGAGTTCACAAATTTCCAACCATCCAGCCTATAGGAGCAATCTGGATGAAACCAAGGAGCCACAAAGGAAAGTAGAAGAGCTTCTTGAAAAGGGGTTGATCAAAGAAAGCCTAAGTCCTTGTACCATACCGATGATTCTTATTCCTAAGAAAGATGGAACTTGGAGAATGTGTATTGATTGTAGAGCCATGAATAAGATCATTATTAAGTATCCACATCCAGTTCCTAGGCTTGCTGAGTTATGTGGCTCTAGTGTATTCTCCAAGATTTACCTTCGAAGTAGGTATCATCAAATTTGTATAAAATTGGGTGATGAGTCAAAAACGGCTTTCAAGACAAAGTTTGGGTTGTTTAAATGGCTTGTGATGCCATTTAGATTGACAAATGCCCCAAGCACTTTCATGAGGTTGATGAATCATGTTCTCAAACCTTTTATCAACAAGTTTGTTGTGGTTTATTTTGATGATATCCCTGTGTATTTTACGAGAATTGAGGAACATGTATCCTAGTTGAAGCAAGTATTTGATGTCTTACTACAAGAGTGTCTCTTTTATAATCATAAGAAGTGCTCATTTTATGTTGAAAGGGTTGTGTTTTTAGGTTTTATGGTTAGTGTAAATGGGATAGAGGTTGATGAAGAGAACATCGAGTCTATCAAGTCTTCGCCGTTGATTTGTAAAGGGTTTCAGTTTAATTACTTCTCCTTTGACCGAGTTGACCAAGAAAGATATACCTTTTTTATGGGGGAAGAGCAAGAGAAGTTTTTTGAAGCCTTGAAATCGATGTGAACTTCTTCACTATTGCTTCAACTACCCAACTTTGATAAGATCATTGAAATTGAATGTGATACTTTGGGTATTGGAATAGGTGGTGTATTGATGCAAGAGGAAAAACCATTGGCTTACTATAGTGAAAAGCTAAAAGGGGCTACTCTCAAGTATTCAACTTATGACTAGGAATTGTATGCAATTGTGTGGTTGTTGGCTCATTGGCAACAATACTTGCGGCACAAAGAGTTTCTGATAAGGACTAATCTTGAGTCCTTAAAGCATATTAAAGGGAAATACAAGTTGAACAAGCGACATGCAAAGTGGGTTGAATTCATTGAAACCTTTTCCTACGTGATCAACTACAAGCAAGGCAAGGAAAATGTGGTAACGAATGCTCTATCAAGAAGGTTTATGTTGGTGACTACCTTGGCTTCTAGCATGATGGAGTTTGAAAGCTTATAAGAATTCTATCTTAGTGATCCCGACTTCAAAGATACTTTTGATAATCTTATCCAAGGAAAGCAGGTTGATAGGTTTCAATTGGTTGATGGTTTTCTGTTCAAGGATGGATAAGCTTGTACTCCTATGAGCTCACAGAGAGAGCTACTTGTCAACGAGGCTCATAGTAATGGTTTGATGGGACACTCTAGGGTACCCAAATCACTTGACATTCTAAAGGATCAATTCTTTTGGCCCAAGCTGAAGCATAATGTAGAGCGAATTTGTGGACAATGTCTTGATTATAATCATGCCAAATCCATGACTTAGCCCCAAAGCAAGTATATTCGTCTCCCTACTCCTAGTAGCCCATGGATAGATATCTCAATGGATTTTGTGTTGGGTCTTCTTAGGACTAAAAGTGGACATGATAGTATATTTGTGGTATTGGATAGATTTTCTAAAATGACTCATTTTATTCCATGCCATAAATGTGATGATGCATCCCATGTAGCATCTTTATTTGTCATTAATGTTCTTAAATTGCATGGAGTCCCTCAAACCATTATTAGTGATAGGGATTCCAAATTTCTTAGACACTTTTGGAAGAGTCGATGGGGTACACTTGGTACCAAACTTATGTTCTCTACTTCTTGCCACCCTCAAATAGATGGGCAAACTAAAGTAGTCAATAGGACTGTTGGAAGCATGCTTTGACGCATGATTAGAGGGATCTTAAATACTTGGGAAGACTGTTTACCCTTGATTAAATTTGCGTATAATCGGTCTTTCCACTCTTCTATTGGAATGTCACCATTTGAGGCATGTTATGGCTTTAAACCTTTGATTCCACTAACTATGACTCCATTATCTAGTAATGTTGTTTTGAGCCTAGATGCCAAGTAAATGGCAAAGGCGATGATGAGCATTCATGACAAGGTTGAAGAGGGCATTGAAAAGAACAATTCAAAGGTGGCTATTCGAAGGAATATTGGGAGAAAAGAAGTGATCTTCAACCCAAATGATTGGGTGTGGTTACATTTTCGAAAAGAGAGATTTCCACATGTTCTAAAAGGAAGGCTAAGCCTAAGAGGAGATGGACCTTTTAAAGTACTCAAAAGATTTAATGACAATGCCTACATCATTGACTTGCCAAGTGAGTATAATATTCATAATGTTTCCAATATTAGTGATTTATCTCCTTTTATTGTAGGTGAATCTTTGGATTTGAGGAAGAATCCTTTTCAAAAAGGGGTGGATGATAACATGCAAAGCATAGATGACACCAACATGAGTTGCATGTACCCCTCAAGACCATTCACAAGGAGCCAAGCAAAAGATCTCCAAGACCTACAAGCACTGCTCACGAAAAAGGAAGCATTAGAGGATCTTGAGGGTCACTAAAGAAAGGCTTACAATGTATTCAAGGTTTATCAAGGTGAGAAGAAAGAAGAAAAGAGGTCATGTGTGCAAATGGCTACTACATGAATTGAAGGATTTGAAAAGAAGGCAACCAAAAAAGGCCCTTATTCATTAAGGGTAAAATTGTAAAGAAAAATGTCTTCTTTTATTTACTTAGTACAAATAGCTTTATTTCATCATTTGGAAGACTTAGACTATGTTGAATGTTGAATTCTCAAATTGTAATGTCTTTTTAGTGAGTAATTAGAGAGTAATTAGGGTGAACTCTTAGAATTTTTAGGTGACTTGTTTGCTTATTAATTGAAGGTTGCCCATTAGTGGTTCATAGTTTCCTACAATATTCATTCTAGGGTTTTATTTGAGTTGTTGAAATCAATTGGGAAGTGAGGTTTTTAGTCCCTTGTTGCCTATAATTTCAATAGTTTGAATTTAATCCACATATCCTTCTATCTTTGTTCTCTTTTCCTTTACTTTCTTGTTTGATCTTTATCAACATACCTTAACTTTGAGGAAGGTCTTGATGAAGATTGAAAATGAAAGCTTGAAACTTGAAGGAAATCCTTAGTCCCGAATGAGGGTTTTGAGACTTGAATTTGGAAGTAAAAGATATGGCTAAGTATTTGACAGGATATTGAAAAATGTTTAGGATGATATGAGGGTGAAATATGACTAAGTATAGATAAAAACATGTCTAGGAACACTTAGGCCCAAGAACCAAAAGTTTTGGACCGAGATAGAACAACTGGGCAAAAAAATGTATAGGAGCATGCCCTTAGCGTGTCGCGCCAGGGCCGCGGATCATCTCTGGAGATCACCATTTTTGTGATTTTTAAATTTTTGTACGGTTGCTCTTAAATCGGGGTTAAGACCCTCTTTCTCCTAATTTTGACACCCTGAACAAGAATATATAGTTGAATTTTTGATATCGCGCAAGAATTTTGAGATATATGAAATTTAAAATTCTAGCATTTCAAGGCATATTTTTGGGTATCTTTTGAGATCATTTAAAAAAGTTGCCTTCGCATTGGGTCCGCGTCAGTATTGCAGTTTTTCTCCTATTTTTCTATTTCAGCCCAAGGGCATTGGGGTCATAACCCCATGCTCACTTAAGCATGAAATCACCCATACTTAGCCATTTTTCAACTCTTTATCACTCAAAACCCTCCCAAAGACCTCTCCAAGACTTAACCAAATATTTCATCCAAATTCATGTGTCCCAAGCTTAATTTTAGATCAAAAAAAACTCGATTCAACCTTCAAGTCTCCTTCAACTCTACATCAAGAAAATCCAAGTTTAAGGTATGTGGGTTTCATCCATTGGGTCCTTTCACCCATGGAGCGCAATCTTCCTTTTTATGGAAATTGCATGTTTTCAAGTTCTATTATCTATGAGTATCTTCTATTATGGATTATGAGTATAACTTAT
>JAOTQR010000079.1:12488278-12503175 GCA_025774065.1 Solanum ossicruentum
CTTTTTATGGAAATTGCATGTTTTCAAGTTCTATTATCTATGAGTATCTTCTATTATGGATTATGAGTATAACTTATGTTGGGGTTTTATGAAATGTTGATTTATTATGCATGACTATCTATTTGAAGCTTACACCATCATTTGATTATATCTATTAACACTATGCATGTTTTGTTCTATGAAACTATGATCTATTATGCGATTTGATGATAGATTTCAAGGCATCCTACATGAGAGTTTTACTGTATTTTAGTTGGTCGATTTGCATTAATTTTTCTCATATTATTTCACTCTTGAATTGCATAATTTTGTATAAGCAGTATGAAGCCACCAAGTGTTTGATAAAATGTCATTACAAGGATTCTCATGTTATTGATGGGTTATTACATGATTTTTAAGTAAAGTGACTTCATGATGATTAGGTCTTACAAGCATGTGTTAATTTTATGTAAAGTACCTATGACATTGCAAGTGAATTATTGGGCTCTTATGTTATGCTATGTTTCTTGGAAATGTGAAGTCCTTTCTTGATACTTGAATCTAATGGTTTGATAAGCTATTTTCATGACACCTACTAAAAATATTATATCGTAAGGTGAGGAAATATTATAATATTTACCAAAATGGCCATGCCAAAAGGTAGAATAAAACATGGCTCCTGCTGGAAAAATTATATCGTAAGGTAAGTACATACCAAAAAGGCCATGCCATAAGTTACAATAAATCATGGCTCCTCCTCAAAAGATTATATTGTAAGGTGAGGATATCTTATAATACCTTCCGAAAAGGTCATGTTGTAAGGTAGAATAATTCATGGATCCTACCTAAAAGATTATATCGTGAAGCAGGGAACATCTTATACTACCTATCAAAAAGACTATGTCGTAATATGGTCCATCTCATATATGTTTGTGTAAGGGTCGAGTATATATTCCATATTGAGTTTATGTTACTTGATTATGACTAAGCATCTTGTTATTATGTCATATGACTCTTGTTGCATTGCATCCTGCATACTTAGTACATTCAAACGTAGTAACACATACTCTATACCCATATGATATTACCATGTAGGGACCGGAGCACCTTCCGATCATCCTCCACGTAGCTAGTCTGGTACTTCGGTGATAAGCATTGGTGAGTCCTCAAGTCTGAGGAAACTATCTGCATTATTCTTGCTACTTTGAGACTTCATTATGTTGACCCCCACTCCATTCTAAGTTAAAGGTGTTGTTGGATGTTATGATGTACTTACACAATGAGCTTGACTCTTTTTATACTTCTATGATAATAAGACTTCTCTCAATCCCGCTTCCCTCATTTATATCTATTGTTATTAGATATTTTGCTTCTGCGACCAAGGATTTGTAAATGATATGCTAAGAGGCTTTTTTGGTGTCTCTTTGGGTTTCCATTCGCCGTGTCACGTCTATGCCCTAGGCTTGGGTCGTGAAAAACTTGGTATCAGAGAACTATGTTGTTAATGGTCCTCGAAAATCTAACACACCATGTTGATTAGTCTTATTCATGGTTGTGAAGTGCGTCAGAACTATGAATAGGAGGCTGTGAGGCATTTAGTAAATGTTTTACTTCTTCATGGTCTATATCATGCTTTAGATGTAAGATAAGGCTTTTTTCCATACAAATGCTCTTTGATCTTCTAGATCATGTTGCTTCAAAGGAGAAGATCGAGGAGGACCCACACACTCGAGGAGGGACCGCACACCCGAGGGGGGTGCACACACCCAAGAAGGGTTCCTCACCAAGCCACTCTAGGGGAAGGGGCCACTCAAGTTGAGTTTTGAAATTCTATCACTGTATTGGCACATGCAATGATCCACCAAATTGAACCAAGGGGTCCAAGCTACTCATGCATCTACGCCGGCCTCAAAGGTGAGGGACTTTACAAGAAGGAGAAAATGAGGCGAATAAGGTGTTGTCCATCATGGGTGTAAATAAGGAGGAGAAGATGGAATTAGCGGCCTACTAACTAAAAGGAGTGGGTCAAATTTGGTTTATGCAATAGAAGATGGAGAGGGGAAATCATGATGTTATTCCTTGGGAGGAGTTCAAAGCCGCCTTTCTCAATCGATTCTTCCCTATTGAGTTGAGAGAGGATAAAATGATAGAGTTCATGAAACTTAAGCAAGGTTCCATGAGTGTGAGGTAGGATTGCTCTCATGTTCAACAAGATCACCATGCATGCTCCTCAATTGGTCGCCGAACCTAGATCAAGGATGAACAAGTTTGTGTCGGGAGTGTCCGACTTGGTAAATAAAGAGTGTCATACCGCGATCCTTGTAAATGATATTGATTTGTCATGGCTCATTACCTTCGCCGAACAACTTGAGGGGGAGAAACTTAGGGAGAAGAGAAGTAGGGTATCATGACCCAAACCTAGCGCCTTTGTGTGACACGGCGAATGAGAACCCGAAGGCCCCTAAACAAGCCTCTTAAATCATAGTTGCACATTATAGATTTAAATGGTAAATGGCAAATAGATGACAATGAAATATGGGGAATGGGACTAAGGAAAACTTGTATAAGCGAAAGCATAAGTTAAATAGTTTAAATCGTACCAAGTGCAGCAATAGTCTAGACACACCTCTAAACAATGACCATAAACAGAGCCAAGAATACAAGTCTAGGATCCTCAATACTAAGTCAAAATGAAAGTACATCAAATATATGAATAACAAAGGCAAAGCTTGAAATAAGCGTTCTGTTCCCAATGAATGGGAACTCACCAAGGCTCAAAGTCTTCACTAGCGATCTAGAAAAGTGGAGGAGGATGAGGTAGATTGCTTTTCCCTTCATATTATAGCATATAGGAAAAAATGTGGTTAGTACGTTGAAATGTACTAAGCCTGCGGTATGCGATGCAACAAGTAAATATAATGACAAAGAATACTTACCAAATATGACAAACTCCAAGCTTAAACAATATATCCAGTTCCAAAGTGAAGCATAAAGTAATGCCATGAAAATGCATAGAGAAGCACATAAGCAAATACGTATGAGAATAAGACCATAATCGACAAAATCGTATAAGCTACAATATGGAATACTGATGTCATACTCCACACCGGCCAAAGAGTGAGTCAACTTGTCAGGGAATAACTCCATAAACGGAAATACTAAATGGATCCACTAGTCAGAAAGCCTGAAAAAGGAATAATCAAAATATCCTATGGTGCACATAGTTATAAGATTAGAAGCTTTATATAAGATCTGCTGGTCGAGTCCTACTCCTAACTCATTCTTTACTAAATCAAAATCCCATAGAAAAGGAAAATGCATATTAGAAATAATCAAAACTTAATTTAATTCAGAAAGTCATAACTTGTAAAATAAATCATATTCAAACTTGTATTTAACAAGCTCCTTAACAATGATTCAAAATGAAACTGAATGGGTCTTAAATCACCTAATATCATTTCATACTTGTATTTACTTTTTCTTGTCCAATATCATAACTTCACATTATGCAATGAAAGCCAAATATTCAAAGTTCATAAATCAACTAAAATCATGTTGGGGACTAGTTCAATAACCTCAAAATCACAAGTTTTATATTCAAACAAAGTTACAATAATCATAGGAACATTTAAAATAAAATCAAAATAACTCATTTGTGGATCTAACACTTGAAAAAATACTTTAGCTTAAATAATGCAAATCTGAAATGCTTGAATTAAATTATGTAAAGCCTTGTTAAATATTCATAAATACTCATAAAATATATGAATAACCATAAATTAAGCAAATACCAATTAGTATGCGATTAAACATAAATCAAAGACTGAAAATTGGTAATTCTAAATCTAGTTTTTCGAAGAGGACTTCTTGGTTGAAAGGAAACCAAGAATCAAACCCATATACCTTGCTTGATTATCCTTGAGAATATGAAGAGATTTGGTGGAGATCTTGAATACTTAGCCTAAGTTTTGAGAGAGTTTTGGGAGAGCAATGTAGATTAGGGGATTTGGTTTCTTTGAAGAGTGATGTAGAGACTAAGTAGGGGGGTATTTATACTATTTTGGTGGTGGTGGGGGGAGGGGTTATAAGGGTCATTTAATCACAAAAAGGTGGCCAAAACATGTAGGGAAAAGGGCATAAAATCATGTGGTGCAAAGGGCCTTTTTGACTCACTTTTAAAAAGAAGAAAGATGTCAAACACACGGGAATGGACATTGGATCTAGGTATGGCAGCGTTATCCTTTCCCATGGTGCTATAGCATGGTATGGTATGGCCTCAAGTCATGCTAGGGGTATGCCAAAGGCTTCCCATACAAGCCATGCGACAATGAAAAATTAATTACTCACAAACAAGTCAATTACGCAACATTCACATATACCTTCATTTCAAATAATTCCAAACGCAAAGCAGACTTCATTTTTAGTCTTAACTTCACATAACTTTGCCCCCAAAATATTATACCAAGGTTAAACAAACCGTCCTTCCAAGACCACCTCAACGATCACATAACTAATCAAGTTATTCGCTAAGATAACCTACATTTCAAATTTTACTTAACTCAATAGGAATTCACTTGAATATTATCTTTTCATGCAAGTATAGAATTAAAAACACCAGGTACATTACAATATCTCCCCCTTTGGATTATTTGTCCCTGAATGAATAGGAATTGAAATAGTGACTAAGTGCTTAACATGTCAAAATACAAAATAGGGCTTATTTTCATGAAAAACTTATACAAATATCATAAAGTAACATCAAAATTATTATGCATGCTAAATAATTATAACAGTGACAAAATAGTACAGATTGAGGAATTCAGACTTGAGGAATAGAATTACCTAAACCTTAGGCTTGATTAATTGTGAAAAGACGAGATATTTCTTCATCATGTCTGCTTCATCTTCCCATGTAGTTCTCTCAACATGCTGGTTCCTCCAAAGCACCTTGACGGATGCCACATCCTTATTTCTCTACCTCTGGACTTGTCAATCCAAAATTTGTACAGGTACTTCTTCATAAGTCAAATTTCTCCAACCTTCACAACATCCAATGGAACTATAGAACTTGCATCACCAATGCACTTCTTTAACATAGATACATGAAAAAAAGGGTGAACCAACTCCATATCATTAGGCAACTTAAGCTCATAAGCTATCTTTCCAACCCTCTTAAAATTTTGTGAGGACCCACAAATCTTGGGCTCAACTTTCCCTTTTTGCTAAAATGAACAACATCTTTCATAGGTGAAACTTTGAGAAACACCCAATCTCCCACATCAAATTCAAGATCTCTCCTCCTCATATCCGAATATGACTTTTGTCGGCTTTGAGCCATTTTAATCTGTCTCTTATCATCCTCACTTTTTCCATAGCCTCCAAGAAAAAATTCGGGCCTAATAATGACATTTCACCTACCTCAAACTAGCCAATCGGTGACCTACATCACCTACCATAAAAGCTTCAAATGGAGCTATCTCAATGCTAGAATGATAACTTTTGTTATGTACAAATTCAATAAGAGGTAAGTGATCATCCCAATTGTCTTTAAAATCCAAGACACATGCTTTCAATATATCTAATGTTTGTATGGTCCTTTTAGCTTGACCATCTGTTTGAGGATGAAATGCGGTACTGAGCTTAACTTTGGTGCCCAAACCTCATTGGAATGCCTTCCAAAAATGAGAACTGAATTGAGGGCCACGATATGATATTATTGACAAAGAAACACCATGTAATTGGACTAACTCATGAATATATAACCTTTTATAATCATCAGCACTATACGAAGTCTTACCCGACAAGAAATAAGCTGATTTGGTCATACGATCCACAATCACCCAAATTGAATCATATTATTTTCGAGTCCGAGGCAATCGAACAATAAAGTCCATATTGATTTCTTCCCACTTCATATTGTTGGATTTCAATGTGTTGAGATAGCGTTCTGGGCCTTTTTTGCTCGGCTTTCACTTGCTGACAATTTGGACACTCGACCATAAACATGGCTATGTCCTTTCTCATATTACCCCGCTAATAGACTTCCTTCAAATCTCAATACATTTTGGTGCAACCGGAAGAACGGAATAAGATGAATTATGAGCCTCTTGAAAGATCAAGGTTCTCAATCCATCTACATTTAACACATACAACCGGCATTGATATCTAAGGAAACCATCTCCCCCTTGTGAGAAAACATCCACTTTCTTTTGTTCAACAAATTTCTTTAATTCAATCAAAGTAGGGTAAATGTCTTGGTTTGACTTCACATCAACAATCAAAGAAGATTGAGACCCATCATGAACAAATAAGCCACCATCATTAGTACCTTCCGACCTAACACCCAATCTCGCCAACTAATGGACCACCTTTGCCAACTCTTTCTTTTCACCCTCAACATGACTCATACTACCCATGGTTATTATACTCAAAGCATCATCCACCACATTGGCCTTACTGGGATGGTAGTGGAAACTGATATCATAGTCTTTGAGAAGTTTAAGCCATCTCCGTTGCCTTAGATTCAAGTCCCTTTGAATGAACATATACTGCAAGCTCTTGTTGAGAAATACATCCACGTCAATCCCATTGAGATATTGATGCCAAATTTTTAGGACAAACACTACCGCTGCCAATTCATAGTCATGAGTTGGATAATTGCACTATCTAGAAGCATAAGTTATGACCTTACCATTTTGCATCAACATGCAATCCAACCCAACCCTAGATGCATCACAATATACCACAAAACCATCCAAACCATCTAGAAGAGTCAAGATAGGAGCCGAAGTCAACTTATCTTTCAATGTCTGAACACTCTTCTCACATTCATCTGACTACACAAACTTGGAGTTTTTTTGGGTCAATTTGGTCAAAGGGGATCCGACTGAAGAAAAACCTGTTAGAAACCTTTGGTAGTAACCTTCCAAACCCAAAAAACTTGTTATGTCAAATGAAGTTAAGGTTCTAGGCCAGTTTCGCACCGCCTTAGTCTTTCTTGGGTCCACCATAATACCTTTATCAGTCACCACATGGCCAAGGAAAGAAAATTCTTTCATCTAAAATTCAAACTTGCTGAATTTGGCGTACAGTTTCTCATCTCTAAAAGTTTGAAAACTAGTACGTCATCAATAAAGACCATAACAAAAATATCAAGGTAAGGTTTGAAGACTCGATTCATAAGATCCATAAATATAGTTGTGCATTTGCCAATCCAAAAGAAATCACGAAAAACTCATAGTGCACATACCTTGTCCTAAAAGCTGTCTTAGGAATATGACTTTCCCTAACTCATAACTGGTGATACCCTGAACAAAGGTCGATCTTAGAAAAATATCTAGCTCCTTGTAGTTAGTCAAATAAATCAACTATACTCAGAAGTGGGTACTCATTCTTAATGGTGACTTTATTGAGTTGACGATAGTCAATGCACATTCAGAGTGACCTGTCCTTCTTCCTTACAAACAGAATAGGAACACCCCATGGAGATTTGCAACGTCTAATAAATCCTTTCTCCAATAAATCTTTCAACTGATCCTTAAGTTCTTTCAACTCCGCTAGTGCTATCCTATAAGGAGGAATAGAGATAGGTTTGGCATTGGGAAGGAGGTCTATGTCAAAATCAATTTCGCTTTCTGGAGGAATACCAAGAAGATCTTCGGGAAACACATTGGGAAACTCATTGATTATAGGAACTGACTCAAGAGAGAGAACCTTAGAAGACATATCTCGGACCCTAACCATATGATAGATACACCCCTTTGATGTCACATCACATGCTTTAAGATATGAAATAAACCTACCCTTTACAACAAAATCCTGCCCTTCCCACCCAACCAAGGGTTCATTAGGAATTTGGAATATAACTTTACGGGTTCTAAAATCTATGGTGGCATAAGAGGCATGTAGTCCATACCAAGGATGACATCAAAATCTACCATAAAAAATTCAATAAGGTTATACGGAAGAGTCTAATGCATAATAAACATCGGAGCACTTTTATAGACTCGTTTAGCAACTATTTACTCACCCACAGGAATATATACAAGAATAGGGTCATGCAAAATTTTGGGACTTAGATTGAACCTATTGGCAAGGAAAGTTGTCACAAAGGATAAGTTGGAACCAGGACCCAATAACATATAAACATCAAAATCAAACACTTTCAATATACTAGTGATAACATTTGACTGATCTTCCACCTCTTTCCTCCCATGTAGTGCATAAAACTTATTGTTGCAAGGACCACCACCTTGTTGCACAGCTTGTGGCTTTTGGTCCGCATGCACATCTTTACCATAACGCGACAACCCTTAACCTTATTATGAGCCTTGGTGCAATTGAAAATTTTATGACCTAGTTGGCCACTTGCAAAACTACTTCCCGACTCCTAATAGCACACACCACCATGGTTCTTACCACACTTTTTGCATGTTGTCCAAGCTTGAGCATGGCTATCACTTTTTTGACCCTTGGTATGTTGAAACCGATCATTAGTATGACTTTGGTTGAAGGAATTCAAAGACCCTTGTTGGTGGAACCTTTGGTTTTGATGACCTCGATTACCATCACTACCCTTGTGACCTTGATACTCACCATCATACCTCGACCTCTTACCATCATTTTTCCTCAGCTTGTGAATCTTCTTTTACTCAAGTTGCTTAGCATAAATCATAATTCGAGACCAGTCCATGTATTGGATTAGTAGGGCAGTTTGGCATTCTTCATTGATGAGGTCGAAGAATCCCGAAACAACATATTCATCCTAACCACAGGATCAGATACTAGCATAGGATCATATTTGGAGAGTGTGTTGAATTTCAATGAGTACTCGCGAATGCTTATAGACCCTTGCCTCAAGTTCATAAACTCTTTCATTTTGACTTCCATTAATTCAAGAGGGAAAAAGTGGTCCAAGAACGCAACCTTGAATTCTTCCCAATCAATTGGACCACCAAACACCCTTTCACCTTCCCACTGATCATTACCAAATCTGGGCAAGGCTTTTATGTTGGTAGGCCGCCAACTCCACCTTCTCCGATGACACACCCATAATTGATACTACCTTGTATACCTCATCAATGAACTCTATGAGATCCTCATCAATTCTCTTTCCATAAAATTCTGGTGGGTTCATACGGGTGAAATCTCTCACCGTTGCTACCTAGATGGGAGCTTGAGGTGGAGTTTGCATAGCCTGATTGGAAACCATTTGAGCCAATAATGAGATAATATTCTTGAACTTGGCATGGGACACATTACCCTCTTTTGGAGGTTGAGGAACCTCACGTACGGGAATATTTCATTTTGGCGGCATTTTCTATAGTGCAACGAACAAGTCAATAGAAGGAAGGATATCTTAAGTTACTTTGAGAGACGATTTGATTTAAATAAAGAAGTGACAAAATCCTAAACTTCTCATAGCCTCCTATTCATAGTTGTGGCGTGCTTCACCACCATGAATAAGACTCTACTAGTGCAATATGTGGAACCTAAGACCTAGGTGTGACATGGTGAATGAGAACCCGAACGCCCCCAAATAAGCCTCTCAAATCATGATTGCACATTAGAGGTTTAAATGGTAAATGCCAAATAGATGACAATGAAATATGGGGAATGGGACTAAGGGACAACTTCTAACCATAAGCGGAAGCATAAGTTAAATAATTTATAACATACCAAGTGTAGCATTAGTCTAGACACATGTCTAAACAATAATAATAAATAGATCCAAGAATACAAGTCTAGGCTCCTCAATACTAAGTCAATGAAAGTACATCAAATATATGAATAACAAAGGCAAAGCTTAAAGATAAGGGTTCTATTCCCAATGAATAGGAACTCACCAAAGCTCAAAGTCTTCACGAGCAATCTAGCCATGCGGAGGAGGATGAGGTGGATTACTTTTCCCGACATAATTATAGCATGTAGGCAAAAATGCGGTTAGTACTTTGGAATGTACTAAGTATACGGGTATGCAATGTAACAAGTAAATATAATGACACAAAATATTTACCCAATATGACAAACTCCTAGCTTAAAAAATATATTCAGTTTAAAGTGTAAAGTAATGCCATGAAAATGCATAGAGAAGCACATAAGCAAATAGGTGTTGGAAGAAGACCATAACCAACAATACCATATGAGCTATAACATAGAATACCGATGTCATACTCCACACCAACCAAAGAGTGAGTCAACTTGCCACGGTATAACTCAAGAAACAGAAATACTAAATGGATCCACTAGTCAGAAAGACTAAAAAGATATAATCAAAATATCCTACGGTGGCACGTAGTTATGAGATTAGAAACTTTATATAAGACCCATTAGGTCTAGTGCCACTTCTAACTCACTTGGTGCTAAGTCAAAATCCTATGGAAAAGGACAATGCATATTAGAAATAATCAAAACTTAATTTGTTCGGAAAGTCATAACTTGTAAAATAAATCATAACACCCACGGAAAATGGCCGAAATTGCCTGTTTCGCCTTCCTTGGGCCATAAAATCCTACCTGGCTCCTGCGAACGCCTCTGGGAAACCTAGGCCGCTTACTAGGATTGCTGCTAACCCACCCATATGATTTTTCGGGAATCTTTGTCCGGAACCCTAGGCAGCGCCAGAATCCGTCGGCTCACACCCATGAAAAATGGCTAAAACTGCCCATTTTGCCTTCCTTGGGACATAAAATCCTACCTGGCCCCTGCCAACACCGCCAGGCCACCTAGCCGCTTGTCGGGCTCGCTGCCGACCCACTTGTATGATTTTTTAGGAATCTTTGCCCGAAATCCCATGCAGCGCCAGAATTCATGGGCTAACACCTACGGAAATTGGCCGAAATCACCTGTTTCGCCTTACTTGAGCCATAAAATCCTAAACTTGTACTTAGAATAGCTCGTTAACAAAGATTCAAAATAAACTGAATGGATCTTAAGTCACCTAATATCATTTCATACTTGTATTTACTTTTTCTTGTCCAAAATCGAAAGTTCATATTGTGCGATGAAAGCCAAATATTCAAAGTTCATAACTCAACTTAAATCACATTAGGGACTATTTCAATAACCTTAAAATCACAAGTTTTATATTCAAACAAAGTTACAATAATCATAGGAACATTTTAGCATAAAATCATAATAACTCTGAAATGCTTAAATATAGTTTAGCTTAAATAATGCAAATCATAAATGTTTGAATTAAATTATGTAAAGCCTTCATAAATATTCATAAATACTCATAAAATATATGAATAACCATAAATTAAGCAAATATCAATTAGTATGCAGTTATACATAAATCAAACATTGAAAATTGTAATTCTAAATTTAGATTTTTGAAGAGGACTTTTTGGTTAAAAGGAAACCAAGAATCAAACCCATATACCTTGCTTGATTTGCCTTGAAAAGATGAAGAGATTTGGTGGAGATCTTGAAGAATACGTAGCCTAATTGTTGAGAGAGTTTTGGGAGAGCAATGTAGATTAGGGGATTTGGTTTCATTGAACTGTGATGTAGAGACTAAGTAGAGAGGGTATTTGTACTGCTTTTGGGGGGTTATAAGGGTCATTTAATCACTAAATAGTGGTCAAAACGTGTGGGGAAAAGGGCATAAAATAATGTGGTGCAAAGGAGCTTTTTGACTCACTTTTAACAAACACAAAGGAGTTGGCATGGGACCTAGGTATTGCAGCATTATCCTTTCCAATGGTGCTATGGCATGGTATGGTATGGCCTCAAGTCGTGTTAAGTACATGCCAAAGGTTGCCCATGCAAGTCATGCAACAATGGCAAAAGAATTACTCCCACACAAGTCAATTACACAACCTTCACATATACCTTCCTTTTGAATAATTTCAAATGCAAACCAAACTTCATTTTTAGTCTTAACTTCACATAACATTGCCCCTAAAATATTATACCAAGGATTAACTAACCACCCTTCCAAGATTACCTCAACGAGCACGTAACTAAACCAAGGTAATCATTAAGATAACCTTCATTTAAAATTTTACTTAATTCAATAGGAATTCACTTGAATATTATCTTTTCATGCAAGTATAGAATTAAAAACACCTAGTACATTACATAGGGAGTCCAAGAGGGCTCGATTTGAAGGTGACCGATTTCAACAAGGTCTCAAGTTTCAAGGTAAAGGATCCTCTAGTGCTCCAAACAAGAGGGTTGCTAATGATGGGGTGCCAAACCCAAAGCTCCAAGGAGGTGGTGATAGGGTTGTCACGGCCCAAGCCTAGGGCCTAGCCATGACACGATGAATGGGGGACCCGACGGAACTCCCAAAAAAGATTCTTACTATATCATTCACACATCCTTTGCCTCAGGAACAAAACTTCAATGACAAGAGACATAAAGAAGGGAAATGGGACTAAGGGAAGTTTTGTGTAATCATAAAACGTTCAAGAGTCAAGATCATAGCATCAATTGTTCCAACACCACCTCTAGCATAGATGGGGCGGGAGCCAAGATACTTTCTGGGACCACCCTCATAATCTCAAATATTCAACATAAAGAGATAACAAAAGCGAGAGCAGCATATCTAGTGTCCCTGAACCTGAGTACTCACTAAAAGCTTATCTTCAAGATGGCAAAACTAGCCATATGGAGGATGATCCGGAGGAGCTCTGGTTTCTACATGGTAATATCATGTAGGTATAGAGTATGTGTTAGTATGTGTTGAATGTACTAAGTATGAAGGACGCATTGCAATAAGACATAAGACAATATAGTTAAAATGCATAATCATAAGTAATGGATGAGTATAATATCAATATGACATGCATCATCAATTCTTGAAGTAAAACATGTTTGTAAATCATATATCTTGTATAGAACATAATACATGTGCGGGAGAAGACCATAATCATAGACCAAGCAACTATTACTCGAAATCCAAGGCATGTCATCCCCTTGGAAGATGATTGAGGTACCTACCACTCAATGTGGTAGTACAGGCATGTCACCCCTCGATGAGGTGTTCAAGGTACATACCCCTCGTCATGGTAGTACGGGCATATCACCCCCCGATGAGGAGGTCAAGGCACATACCCCTCGAGATGGTAGTACAGACATTTCACCCCTTGATGAGGTGGTCAAGGTACATACCTCTCAATTTGGTAGTGCGGTCATGTCACCCCTCGACGAGGTGGTCAAGGCATGTCACCCCCTCAACAAGGTGATTGGACATGTCACCCCCTCTACAAGGTGATTGGGCATGTCACTCCCAACAAGGTGTGATCAGCTTGCAAAACTATAGATACTTTCATGAATTCAATACATACATATAGTCCATTAATCATCATATAGTCACTTGAATCATAGTCCATGCGATAGATCATCAATAGCTCGAGAATTCTTATCAAGACATTTTATGAAACACTTGGGGAGTGTAATACTAATTCAAAATCATATAATTCAAGAGTGAAGTAATGTGAGGAAACTTAATGTAAATCAACCCACCAACACATCGTGAAACCCTCATATAAGATACCTTGAAACTCATCATCAAATCTCATAATAGATCATAGTTTCATTGCCCACAACATGCATAGTTGCAATAGATAAACCATCTCATAGTATAAGTGAATTAGGTAGACATGTTTCTCCAATCAACATTTAAATCCCAACATAATTTGTAATCATAATTCATAATAAGTAATACCCATAAGAAATACATCTTGAAAACATACAAGTTCTATAAAAAAGGAAAGTTGGGCACCATGGGTGAAAGGACCCAATGGTTGAAACGAACATACCTTAGAAATAGGTCGATTTTGTTGGAAAATTTAGGTTATAACAATAAATTTATTTTCCTAATTGTGAAACGTTTAATTACTCGAATGTATTAATAAAATCATTTTCTTATTTCTACTAATAATTTTAACAAAAATCCATTTTTGGGGTGCAACAAGAGTTTGTACTCTCAAATGATATTAGAGGAATTTTTATGTATTGTGGAAATTTCATTTTCTCTACGATTAATATCTTCTTTATCTTCTTTCGAAGGAAAAAATATTTTCAAATTCATAATTTACGATCAATTCATTCAACATTTCCTTTTTTAGAGGACAATTTGTTACGTCTAATTTATGTATTAGATATACTAATACCCTACCCCGTTCATCTGGAAATCTTGGTTCAAACTCTTCGCTATTGGGTAAAAGATGCCTCTTCTTTACATTTATTACGATTCTTTCTCCACGAATGTTGTAATTTGAATAGTCTTATTACTTTAAAGAAGCCCGGTTACTCTTTTTTAAAAAAATTAAAAATTCTTCTTCTTATATAATTCTTAGGTATATGAATGTGAATCTACTTTTTTCTTTCAACGGAAATAATCTTTTCATTTACGATCAACATCTTTAGGAGCCCTTCTTGAACAATATATTTCTATGGAAAAATAGAAAGTGTTGTAGAAGTCTTTGCTAAGGATTTTCAGGTTACCCTATGGTTATTCAAGGATCATTTGATGCATTGTGTTAGGTATGAAGGAAAATCAATTCTGGCTTCAAAAACGACGTTTCTTTTGATGAATACATGAAAATTTTACCTTGTCATTTTTTGGCAATGTCATTTTTCTATGTACTTTCACACAGGAAGGATCCATATAAACCAATTATCCAACCATTCTCGTGACTTTATGGGCTATCTTTCAAGTGTGCGACTAAATCATTCAATGATACATAGTCAAATGTTCAAAAATTCATTTCTAATTAATAATCCAATTAAGAAATTTGATACTCTTGTTCCAATTATTCCTTTGATTGGATCATTAGCTAAAACACACTTTTGTATCGTATTAGGGCATCCCATTAGTAAACCAATTTGGTCTGATTTATCAAATTCTGATATTATTGACCAATTTGGGCGTATATGCAGAAATCTTTTTCATTATTATAGCGGAT
>JAOTQR010000079.1:12506071-12520312 GCA_025774065.1 Solanum ossicruentum
TTTCGGTAGATTTCCTGGGAGTTAACTTAGCCTTCGGAGTCAATGTATGTCTGGGTGCCCAACTGGCACTAGTCACGGCCCCTGGGTTGGGTCGTGACAATTTCTGATTATTTTGAGCTTCATTTTGAGAACAATCTTTGGCCATAGACTCGGGTGACATAATATTTATTTTACCGGGGTTGGTTTGGTATTTTGGCCGTGGGCCTCGATTTTTCCATTTTAGTCATAATTGATGTAATTTCACCCGTTCTCTGAGATTTTACAGTCAAATCAGCTATAATGATCTTGTGACTTATGTTTAACAATGAGAAACATTAAGAAGCGATTCAGAGGGGACAAACTTCGCTAGATTGACTCATGGGAAGAGATATCGAATGCCAAGTAGGCTAGGCTTTCTTAAACCCTAGACTAAGCTGAAATGTTTGCATATTTGAGTTGGAGTGTGTAGAAATGTACTGTTTCTGGATGAAGTTATGGAGTATATTTTGTATATGGCTGGATATAATTTGTGTGTCGTGTGTGTGTGTATATATATATTTGTATCTAGTAGTTGTTATATTGAGGGTTGTGTTGGTTGTAGCTGTTATATTACCTGAGTTCTTACATTATATGACTACGAAAGGACCTAAAAGGGGTTGGTTGGAAATGTGAACATGTGGTAGGTGTGTACACTGAGCTTGATTCTTGCTTGTATGTGTGTGTGATCGAAGGCTATCGGAATACACTAGCTATTAAGGTTGACCTGTTATTACATGCTACTTTGTGCGCTAAATCTAGTATCTATATCTGATTGGTATGTATATGTATGATGTAGCTATGATTATCTATATCCTTTCTGAGTACTTCTTGTAGAATTTCCTGATTAAACATGATTTTGTATTGCCCTGGTCTACATGATCCTATTTACTAATGTTATCTACTAGTTAGTGACTAGAGAGACAAACCATGTTTTGAGAATGGGTATAGTGTACCCCTAAGGGAGCCTTACAGTCTGTGATACGAGAGGCGTTGCTATTGAGCCATTGGTACGTTTGATACGGGAGCGTGACCTTGTTAATGAGGGGCAAGTTTCATCTGATGATTTTCCGTGTTTATTGTGATGAGATACTAGTGGTGTGAGTTAGTTTTGGGTATGGGATTCTATTTAAAGAGGGGCACTTTTTAGTGGGACGGCACGTTGTTACCTTGGCAATGTCCTGGATAACAGTTGGACTGAGATACGATTCTGGACAGGTGACATCTTTTTGATTATCTAGCCTCTTGGGCCTTAGCTTAGGTTACACCGACGTTGCCCTATGAGTTGCTTTACAAAGAAAGAGACCTGGTAAGGGGTGAATATGAGCTAAAGCCTGGGGCAGGCATACGTACTGACTTGACTTGCACCTGTATGAGTGTGTATTGTCTATTACTACCGAGATATGAGAACTGAGAGACTATGCGTTGATTTTATGTCATACCGTGACTTGATTGAAAACATAATATGATCCTACTGGGCCTATCTGTCGAGGGCACCTATGATACCACTATTATTACCACATGTTTATTTTCATTACTTGGGATGGCCTAGATTGTAGCATGGTTGCCTGCTGAGCCCGATTTTATTCTAATTATTGAGTCTACGCGTTGTTATACTGATGTTAGTTGCTACTCTGAGCTCCTTGTATACCTTGGAAATGTGTTGTTTATTGTGACTTGGGAGAGATGATATAATTGGGGGATCTGGGTCCAGTTAGAGAGAGAGGGGGAGATTTTTCTAATGTTGCGCTTTAAGACCTAGATGACACACTCTGTTGTTCAAGTCTCCGGCAGTCAATTCGAATGTCAGGGCGACACTCCCGGTGGTCCTAGTCTCCAGTAGTCACTTTCGAGTGTCCAAGATCGGCATGTCGATTCTAAAGGGGTCCGACCAATTGTCGTTACTTTGGGTCTGGGGCACTATTGACTACACTTTTAGGCTAGGACCCGGTGATTCATATTCTAAGTTGAGGCACACTTGTTATGCGAGGGGGATTCATTCTCCCACGGGGGATACGTCCCACCGTTCCGCATATATATTTTGGATCGGGTGCCACGTGCAGGCATAGGGTCGAGGATCCAGATTTATTTGATTGTTGGGACGAGGCTCATGATTGATTACTTGTGGATCCACATACCTATTAATACCCTAATTGTGTGTGGGTGTACTTCTTGGGTTAATGGGGGCTCAGGCGGCGTTTAGGCTTAGACACTAGGGCTTTACACCCACGTACAACTGACCCTTGTTCTAATGGTTTTGTGGGATTCTGTACTTGATGGCTCGGAGGGATTCTGTGATGATCTGTTGGTTCTATATTGTGCAGGGTATACCTTCTAGGCTTATGGGGGCCTACTTGTCATACGAACATAGATATTAGGGTCTTGCACCCACATACAACACTATGCCTCAGTTGGAGGAAGTTATGGTATTGCTCTATGTAGTTTTCGTCAGTTGGTATCAATGTTCAGTACTTGGACTGGTTCAAGGTATCATTATTCTTCACTTTGATTGGTTCAACGTGGTTTAAGGTTTTCTAGACATGCTTATGCCTTAATCTGAGTTCGTTTTGCTACACTGCTGCAGTTCTCTATATATTTGGACTTTATGTACGTTCACTATTTAACTCGATCAGCCGATGATGCCTTTTGGGTGCCTTTTCTGGTACTCACCCCTACTTCTGCATCTTTCCATGGTACAGCTCAAGAGACTTTTGGTAAGCACTGATAGATCTGGTTTCTTCGCGGTCTCCTTCTTGTTGGCGGTTGTCTTTTGTATTCAAATACAACCTTGTATGTGTAGTTTGGATTTGTGCGTGTAGATGACTACTCTAGTTATGAAAGTAGATATATATACTTCAATTTGAGTCTATAATATCTCTGTGTAGGTGTCTTCCAGATCTTAGGTAAGTTGTGTTTGTTGTACTTATATATTGTTGATATCCTTATCATTAGTGAATCAAGACAATTATCGTGGATATTGGGTTGGCTTGTCTGTAGGTGGGGTCTAACAAACGCCATCACAACCTAAAAGGTTGGGTTGACAATAACAATAGAAACATTTTTGTATAGAACTATTAACGATAGAAATATTTTTGAACCAAACTATTGACACGAGATACAATTATAGGCAATACTATTAACTGAGAAAACTTTTTTTAATGTTGCACAATTCAAGAATGTTTTTTACCCTTTCACGAAAATAAAAATCTCAAAATTTAAGCAGCGCGGGAAAAATCTCTTTTATGCATATTGCCGCAATAACACAATAACCCACTCCAAAAGAAACATTTTACAAGACATTACACTGGGCTGTTCTACTGAACAGGAATTTCAAAAAAGTTCTTTCGAGTATTGCGCCTCTCTTCTTTTTGTACTCTTGATACCTAATTGGATCTATAGCTCCATGTATCAAGGGGTTAGAAACTGCACAAACGATGTTACAAAGCAAAAGATGAACATGCTGCTAATGCCAATTTACAACTGTTCAGACACCAAATCTAAAAAGGTAATAAGAAAAAGCAGGGATTTCGACAAATTTAAATGTGATGCTACGACTTGGAAAAGGTTCAAAATTTCCCAGGAGCTTTGACAGGTATGATCAGTAAACAAAATATCTGTCGAGGTACATTTATTCTGCTAGCCAGTTTTCTGAGCAAACTGCTCGGCGCTCTCCTTGTCCATGGCTTTCCTTGCTAACTCATAGCCAGCAAAATTCATCGCACCCAGAGGAGCGATCCAGAAAAATCTAGGAATGGCCCCTTTAAACAATCCGAGGGGTCCTTCATGACGGAGAATTGATAATGCAACCATCGATGACGCCACAGTCACTCCCTGTGGAGCAGTCATCATTCTGGTCTTTATCACATCAAATGGAGTCGTTAAAACAGCTGTCAACCCACCAGATAAAGCTCCAACTGTAACTGTTTCCCAGGGCTCCAATTCTCGCCCCAGAAGCTGCTGCACAGCCTAAAATAAACAAAAATGACTTTTATCAACAAGAAATGGATGTAACACAGCTTTGTGTCAAACTATTAATCTTAGTGGTTGATAATGACCTTAAGTAGTGTCAAATGGCCTTTCTTGAAAAGTAAATATCTGACTGTTTATCGACAGACAGCTAATTTGTTTGGCTAAAATTGGCAATATACACATTTTAAACTCGAGGGAATGGGTTTACAACAATCAACAAATTAGTTTGCCTTAGCGCATCAACAACCCCATACAACAGATTTTATACAGAAGCAGTTGATCCAGCCAACTGCATCTCAGGAAATTGCATGAGTTTATATAGCAGCAACAGCACCTTCATTATGGGTTTGTCAAAAAGCTGAATATATCTAGAGGAGCCTGAAATACTTTATATTTCCTCCATCCATACCATTTTATAGGTTATTTTAATTGGAGATGAACTTAGAATGTTAACTTGACAATTGTAGGGGGTATTGAAACAAAATGTAGATGAGATGTATTGAAAACATGATTTGTGGACATTTCTCAAGTAAGGCACCTTATATAAGAATCTTATAATCTAATACAGTAACTCAGTAAGGCAAATATTTACTCTCTTAAGTATAATATGGTAAGTAATTATTATCCCATAAGAAGAAAATATCATATAATATATTTTATAATACTCAACTATGCAAATACCAATGACAAGAGAGAGATCGTGAACTTACAAATATATACATTTAACTACATTTGCTTTTCTTGATTATCGATATGTTTTTTTCTGAAAATATGTAATGTTATGATAGGAAAAAAGGGTTTGATATATCCCTCAACTTTATCATTTTTAGAGTTATTATACCCCTCCTTATAAAAGTAAATCATATATAACCTAATGTTACACAAATGGCTCATATATACCCTTTTCCATATAACCTAATGTTACACAAATGCTCACAAATACCCTTTTCTCTAACTGAAGCGGAAAAAAAAATCAATTTTAAATTTATTTTTTCAGATCTATTTTAAAAAAGCATTCATATAGGGGTATATTTGATCCTTCTCACATGTAATTTTTTTTTGCTTCTTTACAGCGACGGCTTATTTGAATTTATTATTTTGATGGTCGAATTTAATTTTTTACTTTTTTTTTGTGGCAAAGGCAACAAGTTTGTGTATAATCTTTAGCACAAAAGGCTGGGAACCCAAATCTACATCATGGAGCTACATACAGTTGAGTAGACTCAACAAATAAAAAATGAACTAGATCCTACTTCATCTTGCAAAGAACCTAGAATATCTATAATAGCTGCAGGATCATCTACATGCTCAAAACTTCACCAATAGCAAAAAGTGTTAATACAGTTCATTTTAATCCTATGCAAAGGACTACTAATGCTCTCAAAACATCTCAAATTTCTCTCCTTCCATATGGTCCGCAAAAATACTGCTGGGACAATTCTCCATCTAATTTTGTCTGTATTGCCAAACCTTCATTGCTCCAACTTTCTATAGCCTGACCTGCCTTTTCTGGCATGGTGCAAATTATGCCCCTAAAACTGGTAAACAAGTTCCAAAGTTGTCAAACCATCCTGCACTGAAGAAACAGAAGGTTGATTGTCTTTGCCTGTTGTTCACAAAAAAAAACTTGGACACATGTGTATTCCGCTCTTCATGAGATTCTCGAGTTAGTGCTGCTTCTTTTTACTACCAACCAAGTAACTGCCACCTTTTATGGAATTTTGACTGTCCAGATAAGCTTCTAAGGAAAATATCTAAGTTGAGTCCTCATTTGGTTCGGGTTCTTATAGGCAGAGTTAACTGTGAAAATACCTTTACTATGATGAACCATCTAAGAGCGTCTTCTCCCTATTCCAATCCTCCAAATTGGTCGAGGGTGCCATAGAATTCAGCTAGTCTATCTATCTCCCAGTCTTGCATCATCCTTCTATACGTTCCATCCATGGGTGGCCCAGGCTTATGGCACAACAGTCTGCTGTTGTTGATTCAACAGATAGATGTCTAAAAAAAGTTGTTTAAGGCTGTCAATTCCTAATCAATTATCCAACCATAACAAAATCTTCCTTTTATTGTTTACATTAAATCTAGTTCTTTCCAAAAAAATAACTGTGCCAAAAATTCTGATTGATCCCCACAGGCTAATATCATAGGCAAAAGTCACTTTTTTAGTTTTCCAGTTGTCTATCTTCTCATACTTTGGCCTGAATCACTCTACCATAGAGCCTGCTCCTCTTTAGGAAATCACCACAACCACTTCAACATTAGGCTTTTGTTCTATTTCCTCAAGTTTCTAATATCTAAACTACCTTGTTTCTTTGAAAGAATTATAGTCTTCCATTTGGCCAAGTGAAAGTTTTTGCTCTCCTTTTCTCCATTCCACAAAAAAATTCTCCTTAAAGCATCAATTCTTCCTTTCACCCTACCTCAAAATGGGAAAACTGACATCAAGTATGTTGGCAAGGCATCTAAGATTGAGTTGATCAGAACCAGTCTTTGACCTCTGGACAGGATACAGTGCTTTCCAGCTTGATAGTCTTCTTTCACATCTCTCTTTACCCCATACCAAATCTCATTGGATTTGCTTTTGGCTCCCAAAGGCATCCCCAAATATATTGTTGGCAGTTGCCCTATTTTCCCTCCCAAGATCTCTATTACATTTTGCATTCTATTCACATCATTGATTGGAAAGATATGACTTTTCCTCTTATTGATATGAAGTTTAGGTTTCACGGACTTGGAACTCAAGCTAAGACTTCCGTGCGGCACTTGCCGATTTGCTCACGATTCTTTCACAATCTTGCAAATACAAGTAAGCCTTTCAACTTTAGATCGCTAAGGGAATGCTAGATTAATAAGACAAGAGGGTTTTTAAGAGGACTTGTATATTGCTTTGGAAGATACCTTTCTCGGCCTTTTGGCTAAGTGTAGTATTTGTTCTTATCAGTTTAATATCTGATATGTGGCCCATTATATTAACCCAATTTCTTGAGGGAGCAGGTCCATCAGGATAGCTTGCTATCTTGGTCCTTTGCGCGTCGCCTAGGTGTTGCACTATAGCCCAGGCTAGGCGCACCCCACCATTCATTTTTATTCTCAAAAAGAAAATTGCTTTGGAAGATTGCTTACAATTCTTTGTTGATTTGCACAAATGAGTGGCCTCTCTATTTAAAATACTACTAAGGGTCTATTTATACTACTACTAAAGGGCTTATGTGCAAATAATATTTACTTCCTAAGTCCTATATTTATACTTTAGTCCCTCTCTCTAGAAGACACCACACATCTAGAGAATTCTAAGGACTCTCAAGTCTTGTCTACAAGATTCTAGATTCTTCTTTGTTGATTTGCACAAATGAGTGGCCCCTCTATTTATACTACTCTTAAGAGGCTTATGTGCAAATAATATTTACTTCCTAAGTCCTATATTTATACTTTAGTACCTCTCTCTAGAAGACTCTACTCATCTAGAGAATTCTAAGGACTCTCAAGTCTTGTCTACAAGATTCTAGATTCTTCTAAGTGTTTACAAGATTTTCCTACAACATTCTAGAGTCTTCTAGGAGCTTCAAGTTCTACCCGCAATGTTCTAGAGTCTTCCGAAAACCTCTCCAAGATTCTAGCTTCTTCTCCTTGACACTAGATTCTTCCTTTCTTTTATGGAAGACTGATGAGTCGTGACACTCTCCCCCACCTGATGTTAAGACGTCCTTGGCGCAATGCTGCTGTTGGAACTCCCAGTCTCTACCTTCAGACTGCCGCAAGTCTCCATGTCGTCCCTTTGTGGTCTTCTCTAGAGTTCGCCTCTTTCAGCTCCCGAGGGGCACTGCTCTGGTTGGTTGCCCCTGTTCCCGCTTGGCTTCCTTCAATGGCTTCCCTTTCGACGATTTTTCCTCTTAGTGGGTGTGGAACACGACAACGGCTTTACATCCTGCAACCCCTCCACAAGTCACAAGGCCGACAGTTGAGCTTGTCTCTCTGACTTAGGCATCTTGATTAGGGGCACCATGCAGGTCTCTCCTTGCTCCAAGACTACGAGTTGTTCGAGGTATGGGTCGATCACTGCATGGCATTTCTGGAAAAATTCCTGCCCAAGGATGATGTCAAAGAGATCTATCTATGCGATATAAAAGTTGGTCTTACCATGCCACTCGCCCAACACTATGTCGACTCCCTGAGCAACTCCACACACAAGAATCATTCGCGCATTGACCATCCTGAGTTGCGCATTTCTTGGGTTATACTTCAGCCCCAACTTCGTCGCCACAGACTTAGTCATGATATTAGCCTCTGCGCCTGTGTCGACCATGGCACGAGCAGGCCGTCCATTGATTGTGATATCCACGTACTGCACGCTATACTCCTTCGGCTTCTCTGGTCGCAACGTGACAGCTCCGCATAGCCTAATCACAGCTACCTGAGTTGTGCCCGATTTTCCCCTTGATTCGGGTGCCTCTTCCTGCGGCTTTTGCTCCTTCCGTTCCCGCAGTATGGCACCAAGGCTCTTTAGTTCGGGGCACTTCTTGTAGCTATGCGGCGCCCCGCAATTGTAGCAATGAAGTTCTTTCTCGGGTTGTGCCTTGCCCTCTCTGCTGCTTCGTCGCCCGGACCTCCTGTTATCAGGCCTACAGGTGTCATGTTGCTTAGGATGTTGCTGGCAACCCTTGCCTTTGCCACCATAACCCTGACCTTGGTCATGACTACCTCCTGATTCTTCTTCTCGATCTCTATCTCGCCTGTGATGTCGAGAGTCCGTCAAAGCCTCTACCTGGGTGATGGCCTCGTTGATGGTCCTAAACTATCGATGTTCCAACTTCGTCCTGGCACAATTTTGTAGGCAATCCATGAAGTGGAACATCATATCCTCATCCGTGAGGTTGGAATCTGGAGCGTGAGGGTAGTGAACTCCTTTGTGTAGGCCCTTATGCTACCTGTCTGCTTCAGCTCCCTAAGCTTGCGTTTCGCCTCATAGATGATGTTCGAGAAGAATGCCTTCTTGAACTCACTCTTGAACTGCTGGCCATGTGTCGATGGCGCATAGCCCCTTCCCTATCTCCGACTCCTTTCGTTTCCACCATAACATAGCTATCTCCATCAGGTACAGCACAGCAGTGTTGATCTTTGTATCATCGCTCTTGACCTTGTTACACTTGAAGTAATTCTCCAAGTGCCATAAGAAGCTCTCCACCTCTTGGGCGTCAAGGATGCCTTTGAACACATGTGGCTTGGGAGCCTCAATCCTGGCCTCCCTTTCTCCAATCTGTGCAGCATATCTCTCCACTTCTATGACTTCCTCGAGTGCCTTCACTCTAGCACTCATGGCCTCCATGTCCATGAATCTGCCCTCCAAAGAAGTGATGGTCTCCCGTAGCTCATACTCCGCCACCTAACGTCCACCTAACTTTTTTCGGATGTTATCGTTCTCCTCAAGGGTGAACTCCTCCAAGGTCTAAAACTTGCCATCGAACTGATTCAAGCGCTTGCCCAAGAACTCCACTACTTGTCTGGCAGCATCCACCCTCGCGACCCATCCCATGTCGAGCTTGACGTCGGTGGGTTCCTTGCCTCGTTCATCGTCACTCAACTCAGTAGCCGAGAGTGAGAGGGTTGTTATGGCCTCGCTTAGTGTCGATTCGGCTAGCACCTCCTCAACCTTCTTGGAGCTTTTCTTTCCTTCGCGTTTCTTGCCAACATCCAGCATAATGTTGGCAGTGCTGGTGGTGTTGATGTCTCATTCACTTGCCATGCTTCCTTTAGTACAAACCTCGCTCTGATACCACTCTGTCACGGACTTAGAACTCAAGCTAAGACTTTCGTGTGGCATTTGTTGAGTTGCTCAGGATTCTTTCACGATCTTGCAAATATAAGTAAGCCTTTCAACTTTAGATTGATAAGGGAACACTAGATTAAGAAGACAAGAAAGCTTTTAGGAGGAGTTGTATATTAATTTTGGAAGATTGCTTACAATTCTTGGTTGATTTGCACAAATGAGTGGCCCTCTATTTATATTACAAGGGGCTTATGTGCAAATAATATTTACTTCCTAAGTCCTTCTATATTTACACTTTAGTCCCTCTCTCTAGAAGACTCCACACATCTAGAGAATTCTAAGGACTCTCAAGTCTTATCTACAAGATTCTAGATTCTTGCAAGTGTTTACAAGATTTTCCTACAACATTCTAGAGACTTCTAGGAGCTTCAAGTTCTGTTCGCAATGTTCTAGAGTCTTCCGCAAAATACTCCAAGATTTTAATTTCTTCTCCTTGACTCTAGATTCTTCATTCTTTTTATGGAAGACTGGCAGGTCGTGACATTAGAAGTTGCTTCAAATAGAATAAATATTACTCTCAAGATCTTAAGTTGTCTTTCTTTCGCATCACAAAAGATAAGCGTGTCAACTGCATATTGTTTGGTCCCTTCTTTTGCTACATCGAAACCTTTTATCCATTCCCATTGGTGTGAGCAGTCTTTAGCATATTGTTCAGGCCTTCCATCACTAGAATGAATTAAAAAGGTGAGAGAGGATCACCTTGTCTCAATCCTCTGTCTGAGGGAAAGAACCCCTCAGGACATCCATTTATCAGTATAGAGAATCTGATAGTGCTTACGCAAAATTTTATCCATCTGATCCATTTTAATCCAAAGTCTGTCCTCTGCATGATTTCAAGTAAAAAGTTCCAACTGACATGATTTTATGTTTTCTCTATTTCTAGTTTGCACATGACTCCTGGAGCCTTTTACTTTACTATTGACTCTAAACACTCTTTGGCAATTAGGACTGCATCAGTCATTTGCCTTCCTCTCAGGAAAGCCATTTGCTGAGTGTCTACTAGCTTGTGCATCACTTTCTTCAATCTTTCTGTGAGAATCTTAGCTATCAGATTGTAGACGCTCCCAATTAAACTGATCGGCCAGAAATCTCTCAATTACTTAGCACCATTCCTTTTTGGAATGAGAGCTATATATGTTGCACTGAAGCTCTTTTCAAAGCACTCCTGGGAGTGGAAGTTTTGCATAGTTGCCATCATATCTCCCTTCACTATCTCTAAGCATTTAATTAGAAAAACCATGGCATATCCATTTGGGCCTGGTGTTTTATCTACGGCACAAGCTTTAAGTCCAAGTAGGATTTCCGCTTCTTCAAAAGGCTTTTGTAACCCTTGTTGCTCCTCTACATTGATGGAAGGGCACTAGTTCATGTTAAAAGATGACCTCCAACTCTCACTTTCCTTATACAACTTCCTATAAAAAGAGATAATCTCCCTTTTGATGTCTGTAGGACCCACCAATTCTTAGCAATCCACCACCAGTTTATCAATATGGTTGATCCTCCTACGAGCACTTGCCATTCTTTGAAAGAACTTAATATTTTTTATCCATAGTGTTCTAGATTTCTTTCTCCAAGCTGCTCCTTATTTGCATAGTCTTCAAACTCCTTACCACACTTGCTTTAGGCTCTCCTGTCCTTAAAGGCCTGGACTGTTGGATTTTGTCAAATTCATGAACTTTATTGAGGATTTCGTTCTTTCTTTTCTCTAGATTCCCATAAGTGCTTACACTCGGGTCTTTCAATTTGGTCTTCATGGCTTTCATCTTGGAAACTAGGATGAAATCAGGTCTCCCTTCAAATTCAAAAGATGTCCACCAATCTTTAATTCTTTCCTCAAAGCCCTCAGTCTCCAACCACCACCCTTTCAAATTAGACGTATGATTTTGTGCAACTCCAACTGCCACTTTTAAGTGCAATTGGTGTGTGGTCAGAACACACTCTAGGCAGTAACTCCTGTTTCACATTGCCGAACTGCTCTCCCCATTCAGATGAATACATAATTCTATTTATTCTCAAAACAGCTTCCATATTAGATCCCCTAGCCCAAGTGTAGCTCCCTTCCTTCTAGTAGTGGATTAATTAACTCCATGTCCTCAATAACAACAGAAAATTCATTCATGTACACAGAGGTTCTGGAGCAATTCCACTTTTCTGAAGCATATCTGACTGAAATCACCCCCCAAGAATCCAAGGCCCTAAAAATAAACTCCTGACCGCCCCTATCTCCCACCACACCTCCTGTCTTTCTGTGTTGCAAGTTGCTGCATACACCCCTGTCATGTGCCAAGTGAAGTCATTTACCCTGGACTTAAAACTGCATGTCAGAGTATATGTGCCTATCTCCGCTACTTCCCCTTCCCGAACCTTCCTGTTCCGCAACATCAAAATACCTCCCCTAGTGCCACTGGCTTCCAGTTCACCATATTTGATTCCTCTGTTTCCCCAAACCTTTTTGATTACTTCCCACTATTTTCTTCAAGCATTGTATCCTGCAAGCATATCACATCTGATTTCCATTCCTGAATCACACCATTTATCATCCTCCTTTTCTCCCTACATAGAAGATGCCTTCTCATGTGGCCTAGGGCCCATGCCAGCTGTTAGTTTTGAACTCATCCCTTTGTGATCAGACTGCTCCTTATAAATGATAAGACGGCTGCTTTTTTCCCTTTTTTCCTCTATTAACCAGAAGTCCTTGTCCGTCATCTACTTCGTCTCTTCCAAGACCACTCTCGGCTGGACACCCAGCCAGATCGGAATAAGGTACGTTAAATCCTTATCCACAATCTTAACATCTTTTGGAACTATTCCTCCATCACCTTCAATATTCAATCTTGCCCATTTTAGGTGATTCTTAAGAGAAGTCTCCTCCTCTGTATCCAGCCAACCTCCCCACTGATCTCCGATGACCTTGAATATCTTTTCTGTCCATGAATGAACTGGGAGCCCCACAGCCCTTATCCATGTCGAAGTTCCACACTTTGTGCAGCAACCAGAAGTTGAGACCACCATTCGAAGTGTAGCTTTGATAGTTTCCATACCCAATCCCCATGGATAATGGGCTCCACATGGTTCCTGTTTAGAAATTCATATAGAAAGGAGCATCCCCCCATTTCATAGATGCTGACCCCAAAAGACTTCTTCCAAGTATTGACAGCCCATTTTCTGATATCTGAGAGCATGGGCTTCTCCTTCAGATTTGTATTGAAGCTCCCAATGATACATCTGGAAAGAAGACCCTTCTCCTGCCCCATGCTTCCATCCATGATAGATATGGCTTTATTGTTGCGATTTATAACAGATTCCGAAGCTTCCCTAGATTGCCACTAGCTGGTCCTGACCGAATCAGCATATAGGATTTTTGGATCTGTCATTTATTTGATGCGTACTCAGGTAGTATAATAACAGAGCTGTTTCCACATGTACTGTTACAATACTAACAAATCTTCCAAAACTGTAATGTTTTCTGGAACAAAAGAAATCTGCAAAATGTTCGTTTATCTTCCATCTTCTCATATGTGTACTGTTATCCCTTGAAACTTCTCGCAGCACGAAAATGATCCACTCCATGATTTTCTTGTTGAAGGTGGTTCCCTGCATCAAATTCTGGCTTCTTTCTACCCATACAAACCAGATATCTTACCTTGCTGCGAGCTTCGTTATGTCGTATGACTTAAACTCTACTACAAAATGGATGCTATTTTCTCCCATGACAACAGACTGTTTAAAGCGACACCAGAAAAGAGTTTCTCCCCCAGTCGGGAAAGACATCATATATGCCCCAAAATTGTTTTTTACATATACAAAAAAATTGGTTTTACAATTTTTTCTTACTTCTTTCTCTTTTCCCATTCACACTTCTTTTTAGGGATGGCAATGGGGCAGGGCGGAGCGGGTGCGGGGTAGGTTTAGAGCTATGCGGGGCGAGGCGGGTTTAGAGTTATGCAGGTGCGGGGCGAGGCGGGTTTAGAGTTATGCAGGTGTGGGGCGGGTGCGAGGTGGGTTGAAGTAGCCATTTTTAAAACTAATGCGGGGCGGGGCGGGTTGCGGGTTTAAAAAACCAAATAGGAATTCGAAGAAATTAAATTTGTGTAATTAGTAAAAATCAAAGATATAAACTTTTTATATTAAACATTGACTTTAATTTTATTTTTTTCCTAAAATTTAAACTAGACATGCCGGGTAAATTGTTAGTTGTTAAAATGTTAATTAGAAACTTTTAAGAAACGATTAAGAAACAATCGTTAAAATGTCAACTAAAAACAATTAATTAGTTGTTGAGACGTTAATTAGCGGAAAAAAAACTAAATTCAATAAAAAAATAAAAGAACTTTAAAATTTAAGCGGGGCGGGTTTTTGCGGGTCTATGTGGGGCGAGGCGGGGCGGGGTGAAAATGAAAAAAGTCATCATGCGGGACAGGGCGGGGCGG
>JAOTQR010000079.1:12529693-12552389 GCA_025774065.1 Solanum ossicruentum
AGGTTGGAGGCCTGGAGACACGCCTTGGAGTCCAAAGGATTCAAATTGAGCAGGACCAAAACTGAATACCTGGAGTGTAAATTCAGTGTTGAGAGGGATGAAGCAAACTTTGATGTGAGGCTTGCCACTTAACCTATCCCCAAGAGGGAAAACTTTAAGTATATGGGGTCCATCATCTAGAGTAGTGGTGATATCGACGATGATGTCACACATCGTATTGGGACAGCATGGACTAAATGGAGGCTTGCCTCTGGAGTATTGTGTGACAAGAAGATACCACCTAAACTAAAAGGTAAGTTTTACAGAGTGGTTGTTAGACCATCGTTGCGGTATGGGGTGGAGTGTTGGCCAATTAAAAATGCATATGTTCAGAAGTTGCATGTCGCAGAGATGAGGATGCTGAGATGGATGTATGGTCACACCAGGAGTGACAAGGTTAGGAATGAGCCCATTCGGGAGAAGCTAGAGGTGGCCCCGGTGGCCGAAAAGATGAGGGAAGCGAGACTACGATGGTTTGGACATGTGCAGAGAAGGAGTACCGATGCTTCTGTTAGGAGGTGCGAGAGGTTGGTTTTGAGAGCTACATGGAGGGGTAGAGGTAGATCGAAGAAACACTGGGGGGAGGTGATTAGACATGATATGGCGAAACTTGATCTCACCGAGGACATGCCCTTATATAGAAAGAAGTGGAGGTCGCGAATTAGAGCAGCAGGCTAGTTGGTAGGGTTACTATTATTATTATTATTATTATTATTATTATTATTATTATTATTATTATTATTATTATTATTATTATTATTATCATGTGTTTTCATTATTTATTGTATTATGTGTTAGTTTTATCATATTTACATACTGCCATGTGCTATTCATTATTAGTCGCTCGTTCTGTTCCCTTCCCTTTCCTTTCTGTTATATCTAGTTCTTTCTACTTACGAGTTTTGAGATGAGGGTTCCCAGGAAACAGTCTCACTACTTCTATGAGGTAGTGATAAGATCTGCGTACATTCTACCTCCCCAAACCCCACTTTGTGGGATTTCACTGGGTATGTTGTTGTTGTTGTTGTTGTTGTTGTTGTTACTGCACTACTAGGTGGGACGTCTCTCTTGGATTTTGCCAAAGCCTTTGAGTTAGTTATTGCTAACTCGTGTTTCCCGAGAAGAGAAAACCACTTGATCACCTTCCGTAGTACGATAGCTAAGACGCAGATACATTACTTACTTCTTCAGAAGGGCGAAAGAAGTCTATGCAAAAATTGCAAGGTTATTCCGAGTGAAAATATTTTCACTCAACATAGGCTTCTAGTGATGGATTTGGAGATCAAGAGAGAAAAAAAGAAGGTTATTTATGCCTAACTGAGGATTAGATGGGGATGCCTTACTCCTGCCCTTTCTCGTGAGATGGAAGAAAAGTTAAGAAACTTAGAGGCCTAGAGTAGCGGTGGAAATGTGAATAGTATGTGGGACACTACTACTGGTTGCATTAGAAAGGTAGCTATTGAGGTACTAGGTGTTCCAAGAGGGACCTTTGGTGAACGTCAGGAGATTGGTGGTGAAATGATGAAGTTCAGGGCAAAGTGAAAGATAAGAAAGTTGCGTTCACGAAGTGGTTGGAGTGTAGGGGTGATGATGAAAAGCGAATGCTTAAGGAGATATATGACTAAGTCAGAAGCAAATATGGTGGTGAGAAGTGCTCAGACAGCAATGTTTGAGCGCCTATATGAGGAGTTAAGTGATAAAGGCGGGGACAAGAGATTGTATAGGCTCGCTAAAGAAAGAGAAAGGAAAGCTCGCAACTTGGACCAAGTGAAGAGCATTAAGGATGAGAAGGGTGAGGTGTTGGTGGATGACACTTCCATTAAACTAAGGTGGCAAGCTTACTTTCATAAACTCTTAAATGAAAAAGGAGATAGAGATAACTGAGCTGGGTGAGTTGGCGCACTACGAAAGTCATCGTGATATTGGTTATTGCAGGCGGTTCAGAGTTGAGGAGGTTAGAAGGGCTATTGGTAGGATGAAAAGAGGGAGGGCAATCGGACCTGATGAGATTCTGGTAGATTTTTGGAAGAACATGGTCAAGGACGGCATAGAGTGGTTGACTAGACTGTTCAATGCTATTATGAAGACTGTGAATGGAAGAGTAGTACAATGGTTCCATTGTACAAGAACAAAGGGGATATTCAAAACTATAACAATTACAGGGGCATCAAGTTGCTAAGTCACACGATGAAGGTCTGGGAGAGAGTGGTGAGATGAGGCTGAGAAGAGTAGTGTCTATTTCAGAGAATCAGTTTGGACTCATGCCAGGGCAATTAACTACGGAAGCAATTCATCTTGTTCGAAGATTAGTGGAGAAATATAGGAAAAGAAAGAAGGACCTTCATATGGTGCTCATTGATCTCGAGAAGGCATAATACAAGGTTTCAAGGGATGTCCTATGGAAGTGTCTAGAGGTTAAAGGTGTCCCAATAGCATATATCAGGGTTGTTAAGGACATGTACGATGGAGCCAAAACTCGGGTAAGAACGGTAGGAGGAGACTCAGAGTATTTTCCTATTGAGATGGGACTCTATCAAGGATCTGTGTTGAGCCCTTTCCTATTTTTCTTGGTGATAGATGAGCTAACGCGATCTATCCAAAAGGAGGTTCCATGGTGTATGCTATTTGCAGATGACATAGTCCTGATTGATGAGACTCGGACTAAAATTAATGATAGGTTAGAGGCTTGGAGATACGCCTTGGAGTCCAAAGGATTCAAACTGAGCAGGACCAAAACAGAATACTTGGAATGCAAATTCAGTGTTGCGATGAAGCAGACAGTGATGTGAGGCTTGCCACTCAACCTACCCCCAAGAGGAAAAACTTTAAGTATTTGGGGCCCATCATCCAAAGTAGTGGTGATATCGACGATGATGTCACACATAGTATTGAGGCAGCATGGATTAAATGGAGACTTGCCTCGGGAGTATTATGTGACAAGAAGATACCACCTAAACTCAAGGGTAAGTTTTACAGAATGGTGATTAGACTATCTTTATTGTATGGGGTAGAGTGTTGGCCAATAAAAAATGCACATGTTCAGAACATGCACGTCGCAGAGATGAGGATGTTGAGATGGATGTATGGCCACACCAGGAGTGATAAGATTAGGAATGAGACCATTCGGGAGAAGCTAGAGGTGGCCCCTGTGGCTGATAAGATGAGGGAAGCGAGACTGCGTTGATTTGGACATGTGCAGAGGAGTACCGATGCTCCTGTTAGGAGGTGCGAGAGATTGGTTTTGGGAGACACACGGAGGGGTAGAGGTAGACCAAAGAAGTATTGGGGGGAGGTGATCCGATCATTTGATTGGACTGAAATTTCAGACAGGATTTGGCGAAACTTGATCTCACCATGGACATGATCTTAGATAGAAAGGAGTGGAGGTCGCGAATTAGAGTAGTAGGCTAATTAGTTGGTAGGGTTAGGTGGATGTCTTGCCTTGGGGTAAGGTAGGGTCATGTGTTGTCATTATCAGTTGTATGGGTGTTAAATTTATCGTATTTACATATGTTATGTGTTTTCCGTTATTCATCGCCCTTTCTGTTCTCTTTCCTTTCCTTTTTGTCATATCTAGTTTATTCTGCTTATGGATTTTTGAGACGAGGGTTTCCAGGAAACAGCCTCTCTACTTCTAGGAGGTAGTGGTAAGGTCTGCGTACATTCTACCCTCCCCAGACCCCACTTGTGAGATCCACTGGGGATGTTGTTGTTGTTTTTGCACTACAATTGGATTACAGGAATAACAACTACTTCTTCAGTGATGGGGCCAAAATATAATCAAGATCATAACGTCTCAAAATAAACAAAATATAGAAGAAACAACCTAGCAACTTCCAAAACCCAAAACTTTTGTATCCTCGATTCATATCTTTTGAGAAGTCCATGTATTACATGATCTTGGATGATATATAAATATCCTAATCAAAAATTTCCAAATATTCATTTATGTTTTCCATGTTTCGCTACATCTTAGGGAAGAATGCAAGAATATTGTTTTCAATAGCATAGCATAGTTGTAAATAGCCATCTCCATTGCTGGTCTTAAGGAATAAAGGAAAATTTTGTCAGCCTAAAACTTTGGTATGATCATCTCTTCCTTTTTACTACAAGGCAACTGTTGTTCTCAATAACCATTTATCCAGTTGAGTTATATAATGTCCCATATCAGACACACAAAGGCATCAAAAAGGGTAGACATTATAAAACTCACATATCCCATCTGAGTAACTTGCTTTTCCGAGTTATGCCCTACAACATCTTCTCTAGCTGCACTCTTCCACCAGCATAAACATGAACAGTGGTTAATCTCATGCAGTAGTACCATTAAGACTAGCAATTGTTTATCATTTAGGCTTCTGTATATTTGACTGTCAGATGATCAGGCGATAGGAGACATGATTAACAGTTGAATATTGTCTTAAAAAGAATCCCACAGGAAAGCCTCTAATCAACTCAGTTCTCCAGGTTAACTCAAAGTGAAAAATCTAGTTTCCCCAACCAAAACTTGGGAATCGTTATGTAATGAAAGTCAAAAGCTGGAGTTCCACCAACGCAGACCTAAATAAGAAGTTCATCACTGTAACTTTCTTTTATATTCTAACATCTTACTGTAACGTATTAAAAAATTCTTGAATGCCATGATATTATCAAATCATTTAAAAAGGGTATAGTTATTCTACCGAGGATCTTCTTGAAGCCGATCTGAGGGCAGCAGCAGCATAAAGTTCCGGAAATGTCCATAAGAAATAGATTCCTCTGCATCTGCACTTAGAAATCGCATCATGGCAATAGCATTGTCTTCATTTGCTGGAAGTCCTGCATTGTTTAGTGAGGCAAGTATCTCACTCTTCTGCAATGTGCCTGACTTGCTCAAACAAAGACTGGTGTAAGCCCGCAGGATGGTAGGTTCCTTCTGTTCCATCAATGACAGAAATTGTTTCCACCCAAAAGATTTTGAGAACAAGTGACTTCTAGCACGACGCATGAGTTCATGAGCATATCTCTTTGGCAATTTTCTCTTTCTCATAGCAATTTCAAGATCTTCCAACGTAACTTGACCATCACCGTCTCTATCCAATTCCTCAAAGAATCTCTTCCCTGCAATGTTAAAACACAGGACTAAGGGCATGTGCGACAATATGGAAATTTAGCTGCTGAAATTTACTTATTGTGGAGTTCTTGTACGTCTGGCAGCCTGATCCCAATGAAGACAAATACATAGAGCCCAACTAAACTTGTCCAAGTAATTCATTTAGATACCTTATCTTAGGGACTGACCTATTCAACACCTAAAGTGAGAAATTATGTGCCTATTAAACACATACTGCTGACATGGCACAGTGTGTGTTCAATAACCAAATTTGGCCAACTATAAAGATTCAAACAGCTCTTCATTGAATCTTTACTTAATCAAAAAATGTATATATTCAGACGAAGCTCATTAGGATAACACAAACAACTTATTCATCACATGGCTTGGATAGAGATTTAGGAGTCTAACTTATATATAGTCCTCAAATCTCGATGAAAGAAGAGCTCTATCAATCTTTGACTTTCGTGATTCTAGTTAGCTACATCAAGTTGCAAGATATTTGACATTTTGATTTATTATTTATTTTGTTATTTAGATGAGAAATCAATTTTTTATTCAAGAGGTCAATAAACTACTTATATTATGGTTTTTTTCCTCTAACATATTCCGTGCATCTCCCAGGTACTATACTATTTTTTACTTATTCTTACAAGTCACAAGCTGGTAAGCAGTATTTCATGCATTTCTTGTGTTCACTTCCCTATGTCTTGAGTTTGCAGTTCTCTTGTCCAGCCACATCTTCGAGCACAGTCTCATTGCAAAATACAACCAGATAGACAATAATAATATTTTATGTAGTAATCTATCATACATGTTCCACATCTCACAATTTCATTAAATGTATTGTTAACATGCCCCTTAGACAATAGCGTTTATGAACTATGTGCCATTAGATATCAGGTTTCTATTTTAGCCTGCCAGAGCAGATGATCTGAAACCCAAAGGACTTGGAAAAATTGTTGCTTAGAGAAAGTCAAGCATTACCAACTACTTTTCAAATCTCTCATTATATAATATTAAGGCTTTAAGTAAGCAAGGGGCAATAAGTTTAAACAGAGGTTTGCGGAACAGCATAGTATGTGCAACATTAATGTTCCTCCCATCTCATGCTACAAGAGAATAGTTCCCTTGTTTTAACCATTTCACTGGTCAATCTTGATGCTCGAAATTAGCAGCTGAAAGGGTTAGTGTTCATTGAAGATGTGCATTTGCTTGATAAATGACACAAGGAAAAAATGGGAAAGGATACCTCAGAGGAGGCTGTTTATAGTTTAGGCACATACTGGCTTCATATAGAAGAGCTCATTAAAGCGTGATAGGTAAAGAAAATCCTATATCAATCAATCATCTGTCAATCCTAAAATGGTTAGGGTCGGCTATATGAATCCTATAAATGCATTTCTCTTAGAGTACTCATCATAGCCAGTTTATTTTCTGCTTCATGTCAATCTAATACAACCCTCTTGTTTATCCGGGTTCAGAATCAGGTTATTCTCGCAGAAAGAACACAGGCAGAGCAGGGGAATTCTATGCTCAAGGAGAACTAGAGACAGATTGTTAAGGAGTATAGATTGCTAAAAGGTTCATCACTTTCAATCACAGAAAACTAGAAAACTTCTCATGGGTTTGATAAATGTGTAAAACATGAGCTGTAAAACATGAGCGGACTAACTAGCCAAATACTGGTTTGCTATGGATTGCCAAGCACAGTGCAAGTGGTTAACATTGTCTAAAAGAATAACTACCTGACCAGATTAGTGTACAGTACTAAACACCATCTCTTCCTGTTGAGACATCCTGACAAATTTAGCAATCTCAAACTCTCAAGCTTACTTTAAGTAATAATCAGTTTACTTTAACACAAGGGTACATAGATATGAGGAAATCTCAGAATTTGTTTGATTCTTGACCAACAGAAACAACTACGTAAAGCTTAAAAAGTCATGTTGACAAATTCACTTGAATGGGACAAACCCTAGATTAACTTAAGAAGTAGGAGAGAAGCATACCTTCAGCCTCCGTGTATCTGAAAAAGTCCTGGACTGAGATCAGTTTTTTCTTGTCAGGATGGTCTTTACTAGGTCGTCCTAACTGGGGTAAGAGCTCAATTAGTTCTGTTATTGAAACTGTGGACAATGTTGATCTCAAACGCTCGACATTGGATAATGGAATACTAAGCAAACCATTAGCTAAACTTCTTGTGGAATTTCCAGTACTTTCATCTTGACCAACAATATCATTAACACCATCTTCTCTCTCTTCTCTCGCAGAAGAATCTACATCAACAATACTTGAAGGAACACCTCCTACTCTTGCAAAATTTAGATTCCCCAGAAATCCATTAACATCAGCTCTTTTACCCTCGAAAATACTGACTAGCACCTTGAAATGATCAAACTGATTGGCAGGCGGAGGAAGTTGATTAAACTCGGCAGTCTGGCATTCCTGTCGTTGGACTCCTAAGTCAAGTTTTTGAAGATTCAAAGCTACCTGATCAAAAAGAAAACCAAGAAAGCACACGAAAGATAAATTCTTTTCCTCTGTGTGCTTCACTCCGTCACAGTTATCCATAACAACATGATCACTTGACTTCTTTTTCTTCACATCATTCTCCCTCAGATTCTCTTTCATATCATCACGAACACTATCCTGAATCACCTTGTGAAACCGCTTATTCACAGTCTTAAACGGGCTTGGAACAGCCTGAACAAAACCATTCATTAACAATGACCAAGCAACATCAAATTGCAGACAGTTGACACAGCTCCCATCCGCTTTGCCACCACCATACTTCTCCTTCAACCCTTTCCTGGCCACATTACCCCCTTTATCAATCTGCCCGTTATTCCCAAATATTCCAACAAACATCTTAATTGGTAACTTTATCGACAAGCCCTTCTTTTTCTCATCACTAGCCACACCTTGGTTACTTGCATTGGCTTTCTTGACATCTAATCCAGAACAATTCTGGGCTTTCCCAGGCCAACAATGCTCAAAATCCTTAGCCACTTTCTTAATACCTGACTCTATGGGCGAAAATGCATTCTTAACCAATTGTACTGAATTCAGAAATGACTCAACAGGGTCTTCAGCCCCAGATGCCACCATCACTCAAAATCAATGGAACCCTACAAACAGCCCCAGTTAACCCCTATTATGCACAAAAAGAAGCACAAGATTCAAAAAGAGAAACAGATCCACATAAACCCTAACTGTATGGGAACATAGCAAAACAATTTCCCAGTACAATTCAAGCAAAAAAAGTCAATTTAAACCCATCCATAGATAAGGGAATGGTGCCAAAAGTGAGAGCTGTACAGTGTTATTTACACAGAAATTGTAGGATAAATGAAGATTCTTGAAAATGGAGAATTGGATTTTCTTACTTTCTTGTTATTGTAATGTTATCCAGCAAGACATTAGAAGCCACTAAAATTCCAAAGATGTCATCTGTGAACGTTTTCTCAAGAGAATAACCAGAAAAAGAGGCTCATATTTCTTTATTTTATTCATAAATCATTGGACATAAGATAATCTTAGAAATTAAAAAAAAAAAAATAGTGCACTGGTGAGTCATGATTCTTCTTAAATGACAGGAATAGCCCTATGACAAGTAGGTTAAAAAAAATTGATGAGTGATAAATTTGTCATTTGGATAGGAGCAAGGGAGTGCCTGGAGTTTATTATTGGAGGGTTAACTCTATCTATGTATTTATCTATATATATATATATATATCGAAAATTATTATTTTTTAAATTTTGTAAAAATAAAAAAAATTTATTATATAAAATAAAAAGTTTTTATTAAAATAATAATAATTTAAAACTAAAAAGAGTTTGTAAATGACCTTTAAAAAAATTCTCTCTTATTTTCCTCTACCCTTTTTTTAAGTTATTTTCAAAAATAGAATTTTTTTAAAATGTAATCTATATTTTTGAAGGTGGGATTTGGATGATGACTAGGGTTGGGAGGTGAGTGTGGATAATATTGAGTGACGTTGCATCTAGTGGGAAATGGGACAATTTTTTGGCATTATGCGTCCGTTTGTATACTTGTTTTGGACGCATTTTAGGCTTTAGCTCAAGATGGTTTATGGAATTTAATTCCCATGCAATTCTTGTATAATTCATAATTACTTCCTTTCTATTCATTTTAGACTAAATTATGAGACTAAACCCTACATCTCAAATTAATTGAATTTTTGAGTCTTTTCTTAAGGTTCAAACTAGTTAAATTTTTTAAAATTTAAGATAAATGTTTGAAACTTTTTTCATATTTTCCCTTTCATTTATTGAACTTTTTTATTTTTTAAGAAATAAATTACACAATATGTTATAATTTTACAACGGGTAATAGTGTAAAGGTATGGTGTAAAGTTTGTCTTTGAATTTTTTCCTAATATGTATGCATTACCTCACAAATTCAATTAATATGGGACAGAGGGAGTATATATTATTTAATTATTTATTATAATTATAATTTTAAGCAATTACTGCTCGCCATTAATATTTCATCAGAGTCGTTATGGGCCACTTTTAAATTTATATATTGGCAACAAATTATACAAACAAATTTGTATATTGACAGTGAATTAGGTGAATTGATACAAACAAATTTGTATATTGGCAGCAAATTATACAAATAGAAATACCTATAACAACTGTAACGACCCCTAGTTTAGGAGCCTAAGAGTGCAGAAAAAGTTAGCGTAAAAATGACCTGGGGTCAGTTTACGAGGCCTATGTACGGCCCATAGGTCGGTCATTAAACATGAACTTCAGGAAAGGAAAAAGTTTCCAAGTATGGGGTAATCCACATAGCCAATGACTGTCCATGGTTAGGAGGGTCTTGAATGAGAGTATCAAACATGAAGGAAATTTCGAGTTTCTGAAAAATAACCTATGAAAAACAGGACAGTCCATAGACCGTTATACGACCTATATAAGCCCTTCATAGATGAAGCCCAGAAAATAAAAAATTCACTAAGTGTGGAAGAACTTTACGAGGTCAATCATGGGTTGTCGGTTAAAGGACGGTCAGTAGAAAGGGTTATGTGGTTTTGGGTCAGCAAAACAATTTTTGAAGTTTTGGAAAGGGGAACAAGATGGACAGGAGTATGGTCTGTGGTTCAAACCACAGCCCACAATCTGGCTTTTGTAGTTTCATTCCAGCAGTTTTAATAAAAGGTAGTTTGTTATTTCTGCAAATCATATAAACCAAACCTTAAAGCCCTACCCTTAGTCATTCTCCCATTTGCTCATTCCTAAAATTTTATAAGGCAAATATTCTCTCTAGAAACGTCAAGAGAAGGCTAGGGTTTTCAAGTTATTCCCAAAGGATTCAAGTTTTTCTTTATGGAGACTTGTTGAGATATGTGAGTTTGATTTGTAGGTTTCCTTTCACCGACAAAGTCCTTCATAATGTATTACCTTTTCTTTAAGTTCCTTCAAGTAAATATGCATGTTACTGATGACTTTATGATATTAAATAGTTTCAATGATATCCTATGGTGTTTTACTAAGTATGTACATTAAGTTATTGATGATGACCCCAATGATTATTTTTGTCAAATGATGAAGTGTGGATTGTTTTACATGTTTTAAATGAGTATATTATCATGATTTATGCATGGTTTTGTGATTTGGGATTGTTCTAATTTAAAAGCTTAGCCCCCTAGTTTCAAGGCAAGTTTGCAGGATTTATGATGATGATTAGGGCATTAAAGCTAAGTTTTAAAGTGATGATTTTTCAAAGATATAAGCATGTTGACAATTGTCCTAAAGATGTTTAAGAAGGTCCCCAAGATGAAAGGACAATTCTCACTTGGTGGTTCCTAAGTTCAAGCTACTCTTATGATTTGCTACTTATGATTCTAATTGTCATAAATTAACTAAGTATATATTAAAAGATTCTATGGGATGACTTAGCACTAAGAGGACCTAGAGATTGCGCTCATTCTGTTAGTTGAGGCATGACCCGCTAGAGATGAATCTTATGGTCCCCTAACTATGTGCCACCATTGAGACCTTGTAGGCTAGGCTAGTGGATCCACGTACGTCATTTATGTTATATAAAGAAACATGCGAAGTGATGGAGTTCCACCTGGCAAGTGGTCTCCCGATGCCAATGTAGGGGGCTATGTTGGATTCATGTAGTAGCTCACATAGTCCTATATGTCGGTTAAGGTCTTCTCCCATAAGTTTATAACTTTATTATATGAATCCATCACATGTGATCTTTCATGTAGTGATTCTTATTCATATTGAGCAATATTCCTTATGCATGCTTAAGCTCATATTTATATGTTTTCCCCACCTTACGTATGTATTTATAATATATATTCACGTTTGCATTTCGTCTCACATACTTAGTACCAATGCATGTAAGGACAGGTACTCTTCTACCAGCTCGTGACTAGTTTTCAAACGTTCGAGACTAGTACCTTTGTGATGAGCCCTTAGTTCGAGACTCTACCATTTTCTGTTCTAGCTTGTATTTTCTTTTGAGTCATTGATGTATATGTTGGTCCTTTTGAGGCTTTTACATTCTAAGTTGCCTTTGTATGGAGTCTTTTCTATTTAATGGAAAACAACCATAATCGATTCCGTCCATCAATGTTTTAGTCGATATACTTTATGGGCAAATGTTGATATTTTCCTTTTAATGTTTTTTCATTGTCATAATTTGGTGCCATAGACCCTTTCCACATTTTGTTCCGCAAAAGTTTAAATTTGTGCCTATAAATACTTAAGATATTAAATATGGATTGGTGAGGTACATTCCGATATATCATTCGGCATGTGACGACTAGCTCCTACGTCAGGTCATTACATGCATGGTATCGAGCGTGAAGTTTTAGAATGTTCCTCAAATTTTCATGCATACCTCGTTGAGTAGTCTCATTCAAGGTTGTGAAGTGCGCCACTGAGAAGCTATGAGATGGTTCAAGAAAGTCTTCCCTTCTTTCTTATTCATATCGTGCCTTTAGAGTTGACTAAGGTTTTCTTATCACTAACGATGACCTTTTTGATTGTTTCTAGATAATGCTGCCATGGAGAGATCCACACCAAAGAGTCACTGGCAAACAACAAGTCCCTCTACTTCAACAAGATGACAGGGTGTCTCATGTGGAGTTTCGAGCCGCCTTCTCTATGTTAGCCCAAGCATTGGCCAACCAAGCTAATAGTGAGATCGTCGTTCCGCCCCAAGTACCTACTCTGGCCACTAGAGTGAGAGACTTTATGAGGAAGAACCATCTAGAGTTTCATGGTTCCAAGACAGAGGACGACCCCATGGTTTTATTGATAAGGCCTATCGAATCATAGCAATTATGGGTATCCCTTTGAAGGAGAAAGCGGATTTAATGGCCTACCAACTCAAAGGGGTAGTCAAAATATGGTATGAGCAATGGGTAGATGAGAGGGGTCAAGAAGCGTGTCCTGTCGGATGGGAAGAGTTCAAACATGCCTTCTTAGATTGGTTCTTCCTAATTGAGCTAAGGAGGCCAAGGTCCAAGAGTTCATCAACCTCAAACAAGGGTCCATATGTGTGAGGGAGTATGCTCTCAAATTCACTAAGCATTCCAAGTATGCTCCTTTCATGGTTGCAAATACAAGGGCCCGTATGAGAAAGTTTATCTCCAACGTTTTTTTATTGGGTGTCCAAAGAGTATAAGATGGTCATGCTAATGAAAGAGATGGATGGCTCTCTATGTGGAGCAAAATGTAATGACCCGTTAGGCTATTTTGAGAATTTATCCTCTTGTTTTCTTACAATAATCCCCTCGTATACTTTAAATAGGTATTTTAGACTATCAATACCTATGACAATTTAATTTACGGGTAAATTTAGATAATTAATTTAGTTGATGGAAAAAATATTAATTTATTTAAAAATCTATACCACTTGACCCATGTATGAAAATAAATTAAAAAGAGGTTTTGCTTTTCTCATCAAAACAACCACGATAACTGCTTAACTTACAAACTGTGCGCAATCGACGAAGACCGTCACAAAATCGTGCAGGTAAGTGCCTAAATTCTACTTGATTCAATTTGTTAATGAATGAGGGGAGGATGATAATAGCATTATTATGGTTCTAGTGGTAAATTAAAAGGGATAAAGGAGAACTATGTTAATTGCAGAAGGAAAGCAATATGAATAAGATGTTACTGTTAAATTTTGAGTTTTCCTTATTGTGCCAATTATCAAATAATTAAGAGGGAATGATTAGCAGAACCTATACATGCCGAATGTTTGTAATTTCCAGGCCTAGAACGTGGTATGCGGTAAACTAGAAGGATTGCAAATTGTCCTGATCGTGACAAACAAACTTCCTTAATCTTTTTATTGCGTACTTTATGTGTAGAGCCATATTAATGTTAGAACATTGTGGGTTTGTTAAATGAGAAAGAAAAGGTATTGAATTGATACGAAGAAGATGAATTGAATTAGTACAATGGCATAACAATTAATATATATATATATATAAGTGGAAAAAATTATTTTACCGTATTGTTTAAATCTATAGTTAGTGACAATAAAAAGATTCAATATTTTTTGTAATGACCGATTTGGTATGTTTTGTAAAATATATTATATAGTAATTTGACCTATATTTTGTTGACATTAATTATTGGAACAATCACTTTTATATGTGAAATTTTTGTGATCTATTATTTAATTTATTTTTTATCACTAAATATGACATAAATTTATCAGGAATCAAAGTTAATCTATTTATTAGATTGAATTAAATTGTATAATAACCATAATTCATTGTGCGACAACTTCAAATATTATAATAAAAGTAAAAACTAAAAAAAATCATAACCTTTTGATCAAACTAGTTTAGTGTACGTGTGTTGCACGTGTGTGTCACATTACTATTTTTAAACTGAATATTATAAATATTTGAAGATCCGTAATATTGTCATAAGAGTATATATTTTTTTAATTATTCATCCAATGTTCAGAATTCGTATTGAAATCCAACCTATTCAAATTTAGATTTGATAGACCTCAATCGAGAATAATGCTCTCTACCAAGATCTTTTTTCATACTTAGTCTACACAATTCTAAATAAATGGAACAATCATTGATGACCTAAACATACATTAATTTAATTATAATGTAAGGGGTATATTTTATGAATAATCTGCATAGTTTGGTTTGTCTTATTGAGGATCAAAATGATCATGTTGTTAAAAAAGGTAAATTTGAAAAATTATATTTCATTAAATATTTTTTGAAATAAAGTTTTTTTTCATGATTCTTTAAAAATTATTATCAAATAACATAATTTAAAAAATCAACACTTTGATTTTTCAGAAATATGAAAATAAAAAGATTAGTTTTCCAATTTCTTTGCAAGTAAGAGTACTTTGAATTGATAAGTTGTTATTCAAATAATAAAGGAAAAAAATCCCGAAGTGTATCATCCTATTGTACTTGAGAGTTAAAATTTAACTTAAATGTTTTTCAAAGAATTGTCGGGTTCTATTAGTATGTTTATTCGTACTAAAAATAATAAACTGATATTAAATATTGCTTACTCTCTCTAAGCATAAGTGCTACTTCGAACGACTGTCCTCCCTTTCTTTGTGTGATACTTTTTTACGACATTTGAATCACAAACATGAAATCAATTTGTTAAGGGAAAATTCAAGTATGTATATGTCATGCCCCGAGTCTACACCCTGGATGTGGCCGGCACCCGGAAACCATCTGGTCCCAAGCGAACCACTTGGCCTGACTGCTTATTCAGCGGAAGACTCATAATAATGGGAAAAGGCTAATTAAAAGCAACAAGAAACTTCATGTCTGTCTGTATAACTGAATAAAAAGACTATTAAGTAATATCTGAACAACTGGAAACTGAAACACTGAATATGTGGTCTATGTAACCTCTACTAAGCAGTCTGAAAGGCTACAGAGATAAGCCCCAAGTAGCTAGAAATAAAAATAAAGACTGAAAGGAAATAACATAATTCATGAGCCTCTGATTGAGAAGAGGCTTCACCATTAGTATGAAAGCTCTCAAGCTCTCAACGGAGCGGCTCTTAAGGAACTCGGTCACCCGCGTTTGCATCATAAAAGATATAGGTCCTAAGGACGTTAGTACGTGAAATATATGGTATGTAAGATGACCAAAACAATATAACGATATATATAAAGCTTCTCAAAAGACATAAACATGATTCATAATTATATAGAATTAATCATCAAGACTGGTATGCTGAAAAATAACATGCTGAAAACTGATAAGGAAAACTTAGTTTCTTAACTTGGGGAGTTTCTCTAACTGACAACCACTACTATGAGCTTCGTGGTGATATAACATCTTATCCACGCTGCTAGAGACATCCCATACTTTGCCGGGGTAGGGGACGAATAACTAGGGGACTGGATCCATCCCAAAACTGGGCCATCTTAATAGCTAATGAGAAAGGTATTATAGTACGCTATCCTATGTTAGCTACATAGTTTATGGGTTTGAGTAATTTATTCTACTCTCACCCATATTAGTGCTCAGTACTACTCCCAAAACACTTTATATAGCTCACACTTGCTAGATCATAAATTCTTGAAATCTGGCTTTCTTGGTGACTTAGCCTAGCTTACTACATAGCTTACTCATATGACTTCTTTTAACTTTATTAAAACTAGAATCAACTCGTTGACTCAAATCATGCTAAAATTCCTTGGCTAATATGCAAGGTAAGTCTTTAAAATGCTCTTATTGAACTTAACTTAAAGGTACTCAAACTAGTCTTTCCTTTTCTTGGAAAAGAAATTGCCAAGATTTTCAAGAAAGCTCAACCATAATAAATCTTGATCATAATTGCAAATAAACTAAAAAACCAATCTTGAATTGGATGCTAATAAGACCAAGGTTTCATAAAATTTCATCAAAAATATATGGAATAGTTATGGAAATTAACATACTTACAAAGTTTATGGTAAATTTTGATACTTAAAGGTTCATGGTGAAAACTGGTTTCAATTTCTACAATTATTCGCAAAATAATTACTTTTCGGTGGCCTTACATACCTGAGAAAGGATTCTTGAAGACTTGAAGAAATTTTCTCAGAGGTTCTACCTGTTTCTTGATTTTACGCTTGAATTTTCTAGGCAGGGTTTCTTGCTTGAATGTATGAATGAAGAAAATAATGTTTTCTTAACTTATATAGTATTAAAACTGACTTAGTTTAGGATTGGGGTGTGGGAAAAGTTGGATTTGCCCTTCCCCATTAAAAAGAATGAAATTGCCCTATTTACACTAGTGCGCGACATGCACTAGTGTTATTTTGCGAATTTCAACTTTTCATCAATTTTTCGAAAAACACTATGTGTAGCTCTGCATTCTCTTCGCGTCGCAGATAGGACACGTACCCTCACTGTTTTTGAAATTTTTTTGGAAAAAATAATTTACATTTTTTTGAGCTTTTATTGAGTCGAGACCATTTTCCGACTCATTTTTTTGTACTGATCACAAATTCAATCTCGAATTTACAAATGGAGCAAGGAAAGATACAGTACGCATGAGGTCAAGTCTAGGGGTATTTTTATCATTTCATGAGGGTGTTACTATATCTCCCTGTTGGGATCATTTGTCCTCGAATGATAACGATGTACAAACTAGTTCAAAACACATGATTCTCGAACTTAACAAACATAATTCTTCAAGGTGAAAATTGAAAGTTACCTTCCAAGTCCTCATGTAGGCCAACGAACAAGTGTAGATACTTGACCTTCATTTATGCTTCTGCTTCCCATGTGGCTTTTTCCATGAATTGGTTCCTCCACAGAGCCTTCATCGAAGAAATCTCCTTGATCCTCAATTTACGGACCTGTCGGTCTAATATTTGCATCAGAATCTCTTCATAAGACAAGTTGTCCTTAACCCCAATACTTTCAATGGGAACAACTAGAGAAGGATCTCCCAAGCACTTCTTAAGCATGGAAAAATATGAAACACCGGATGTATAACACTTAACTTTGCTGGTAACTCTAACTTCGTAAGCAACGCTACCCACTCTTCTCAGAATCTGATATGGGCCAATATATCATGGGCTGAGCTTCCCCTTCTTCCCGAATCTCATCACTCCCTTCATTGGAGATACCTTCACGTACACCCAATCGCCTATCTCAAACTCCAAGTCTCTTCTTTTAACATTTGTGTAAGACTTTTTCCTGCTCTGAGCTGTCTTGAGCCGCTCCTGGATAACCTTCACTTTTTCCATAGCCTGATGGACTAGATTAGGTCCTGTCAGTCCTGCCTCACCAACTTCAAACTATCCTATGGATGATCTATATCTTCTTCCATAAAGAGCTTCATATGGTGCCATCTGTATGCTGGCCTGAAAACTATTGTTATAAGAGAACTCAATCAAAGGTAAATGATCATCCCAATTACCTTTAAAGTCTATCACGCAAGCTCCCAACATATCTTTCAAGGTCTGCATAGTTTGTTATGCTTGCCCGTCTATCTGTGGATAGAAGGTTGTGCTAGGATTCACCTTTGTTTCAAGCCCTTTCTGAAAGGACTTCCAAAATTGTGTGGTAAACTGGGCTCCTCTATCTGGAATAATGGATATAGGGACCCTGTGCAGCCTAACAATCTTCTTAAGATAAAGTCTGACATAGTCATCAGTTGTATCAGTCGTCTTGACATGTAGGAAGTGAGCTGACTTGGTCATTCTATCTACTATGACCCATATCGAATCATGCTGTCTATGGGATCGAGGTAATCCTGTCATGAAGTCCATATTGATCATCTCCCATTTCCATTCCGGAATCTCTATGTTCTGGGCTATGCTACAAGGCCTTTGGTGCTCAACCTTAACTTGCTGGCAGTTTGGGCATCTAGACACGAACTCTGCAATGTCCTTTTTCATACCACCCCACTAATAGACTTCTCGCAAATCTCTATACATCTTTTTTACACCAGGGTGGATAGAGTATCTGGCATTATGAGCCTCAGCCAAGATTCTATCTCTAAGGCCGTCAACATTTGACACACACAACCTGCGTTGGTATCTCAGGACACCATCTCCCCCTTTTGAGAACACTAATACTTTCTGCTTCTGAACATCTTCTTTCAATTGGGTAAGGATGAGATCCTTGTCTTGCTTTTCTTTCACTTCTACCACCAAAGATGACTCTGACCTATTTTTGATAATGGCCCCGCCTTCGTCAGAATCTTCAATCTGAACCCCCAAACGGGCTAGTCTGTGGACTTTCTTAGCTAACTCTTTCTTTTCAACCTTAACATGGGCTGTGCTCCCCATGGTCACCCTGGTAAGAGCATCAACAACCACATTAGCTTTACCCGGATGATAGAGGATACTCATATCATAGTCTTTCAGCAGCTCCAACCATCTCCCTTGTCTCAAATGCAGCTCCTTTTGGCCAAACACATACTGCAAACTCTTGTGGTCCGTGAATACATCCATATGCGCACCATAAAGGTAGTGTCTCCAAATCATCAAAGAAAACACCACCACAGGAAGCTCAAGATCATGAGTTGGGTAGTTTTTCTCATGAATCTTAAGTTGTTTGGAGGCATATGTTATCACCTTGCCTCTCTGCATTAATACACAACCCAAACCAACTCTAAAAGTATCACAATATATAACAAAATCATCAACTCCATCTAGTAGGGATAAGACTGGGGCTGTAGTCAGTTTAGCCTTCAACTCCTGTAAACTCTTCTTACAAGTTTCTGACCATTCGAACTTAGTCTTCTTCTGAGTTAGCTTAGTCAAGGGAGCTGAGATAGAAGAAAACCCCTTTACAAGCCATCTGTAGTACCATGCCAAGCCCAAGAAACTCCTTACCTCTATGGGAGTTGTGGGCCTTGGCCAATTCTTCATTGCTTCAATCTTTTGGGAATCAACTTGGATACCCTCACTAGATACAATGTGCCCCAGAAATGCCACAAACTCCAACCAAAACTCAAACTTAGAAAACTTGGCATATAGTTGCTGATCCTTAAGGGTCTGAAGGAGTTACTAAGATAGTCTGCATGCTCCTCCCTACTACGGGAGTAAATCATAATATTATCTATGAATACAATAATGAATATATCTAGGTACGGCTTCAATACCCTGTTCATAAGGTCCATGAAAGCTGCTAGTGCATTTGTTAGCCCGAAGGACATGACCAAAAACTCATAATGACTGTATCGGGTTCTGAAAGCTGTCTTAGGAGTGTCTTTCTCCCTAACTTTAAGTTGATGATACCTAGATCTAAGATCTATCTTGGAAAAACAGGTAGCACCCTGAAGTTGGTCGAATAAGTCATCAATCCTAGGAAGAGGATACTTGTTCTTAATAGTGATCTTGTTTAACTGACAGTAATCTATGCACATCCGAAGAGAACCGTCCTTTTTACGCACAAAAAGAACTGGAGCACCCCAAGGTGAAATGCTTGGTCTAATGAAACCCTTATCTAAGAGATCTTTCAGCTGCAACTTTAACTATTTTAGCTCCGAAGGAGCCATTCAGTATGGAGGAATAGACCTGGGCTGAGTATCTGGAAGAGCGTCTATCCCAAAGTTTAGCTCCCTATCAGGAGGGACTCCGGGAAGATCCTTAGGAAAGACGTCTGGAAACTCATTCACAACTGGGATAGACTAAAGAGACAGTGCCTTGGCACGAGAATCTTGAACTCTGACTAGGTGATATATACACCCCTTGGAGATTAACTTTCTAGCTTTGAGATAACAGACAAACTGGCTTTTAGGAACGACTGAGCTACCCTTCCACTCTAAGACTGGTTCGTTAGGAAACTAAAATTTGACTACTCTAGTTTTGAAATCTATGGAAGCATACCAAGCATGAAGCCAATCCATGGCGAGGATGACATCAACCTCTACCATATCTAACTCCACCAAATCAGCTACAATAGTCTTATGACAAACAGAAACTGGACAAACCTTATAGACCCTTTTGGCTAAAATTGACTCTCTATTAGGAGTAGAAACACTGAAAGGCTTAAGAAGAGATTCCGAGTTGACCCCAAACTTCACAGCTACATATGGGGTTACAAAAGATAATATGGCTCCTGGGTCTAATAATCGATAGACATCATGAGTAAAGATTTTGAGTATACCAGTAACCATATCTGATAAGTTCTCCTGCTCCTGTCTGGTGCCCATGGCATACAAGTGGTTTGTGCCCCCGCTTGTCCCTGCTGTAGTACCCCTGTGAGGTGGCTTACCCTGTGGTGCCAAAGAGACTGTTTGTGCCCTGATGTCTCCCATATTCTGCTTCCCCATAGAACAATCCTTCAAGAAATTCCCCACCTGACCATATTTGAAACAACCATTCGTGGCTAGAAGGTACTCTCTGGGTGAGACTTACCATACTTACAACAAGTAGGATAGAGATTTGATGGAGCTATGCTACCCTGTGACTGGCTGCCTAGGAATCTGCGGTGCTGTGATCCCTGCTTATTCCTGACTCTTGGTGCCGGTGCACTGGCGGATGAAGGTGCTGGTCCGACTGTCTTAGGCTAGAAGGATGAATGATCTCCACCTCCAGTCCCACTCTTGCCTGACTCCTGGCCTGATGTCTTGGCCCTCTTACTCCTGAAATCCTCCCTATCCTGCATCTTCTCCTCCTCCACCTACTGCACATACGTCATTAATCGAGTTATATCCATGTCTCCAATTAACACCGCATTCCTTCCCTCTCTCTTAGTAATTCGAGAGAGCCCGAACACGAAGAGACCTATCCTAGTCCTCATATCTACCACCATAGCTGGAGCGTAATAGGATAACTGAGTAAACTTGAGGTTGTACTCTCGTACACTCATATTTTCCTACTTCAAGTTTAGAAACTTCATTACCTTAGCCTACCTCATCTCTTTGGGAAAAAATTGTCCCAAAATGGCCTCCTCAAACACTACCCAAGTAATTGCTGGTTCCCCTTCTGCCTTACTCTATTTCCATTGGTCAAACCTAGAGTCTAGCTACCCCCTTGAGCTGGTAGGCAGCTAACTCAACCCACTCAATATCAGCTATTCGCATCACTTGGAACACCTTCTGAAGCTCCTCAATGAAGTTCTCAGGATCCTCTTTCACATTGGATCCCGTGAACTTTGGTGGGTTTATCCTCAGGAACTCAAAAACTCTAGTGGTATCCGCCCCATCATTCCTGCCATCTCCCTGGCGACCTCTCTGGTTAGTGACTGCCTGGGCCAAAGTCTGAATGGCCTGGCAAAGTTGAACATTAGAAATGTCTGCCTATTGTGGCTGCTCCACAGGCGCAGCTGGGACTCTGGGTTCCTTAGCAATTCTTCCAGGCTGGTTTGCGTTCCTTCTGGCTAGGCGTCCTTTACACCTGACTGGTCCGTTAGCTTTGCGAGGAGTCATGATTTGAAAACACAACGTGAACGCACGAGTTAGAAAATATTTCACTGAGATATACTCTGAAGCACAATCAATGATGTCACTACCTAATGTCCCGTAGCCTCCCTATTATAGATGTGGCGTACTTCACACCCATAATATGGACTCTACTAGACACAGTTCCATAGACTCCCTAGGACACAGGAACTTTGTGTTCTGATACTAAATTTGTCACGCCCCGAGCCTACATCCTAGACGTGGCCGATACATGGAAACCATTTTTGGTCCCAAGCTAACCACTTAGCCTGGCTGCTTACTTAGTGAAAAACTCAAAATAGTAGGAAAAGGCTAATTAAAAGAAACAAGAAACTTCATCTCTGTCTGCATAACTAAATAAAAAGGCTATTAAGTAATATCTGAACAGCTGAAAACTGAAAACACTAAACATGTGATCCTTGAGACCTCTACTAAGTTGTCTGAAAAGCTATTGAGATAGGCCCCAAGTAGCTAGAAATAAAAACAAAGACTGAAAGGAAATAACATAATCCACGAACCTCTGACTGAGAAGAGGCCTCACCACTAGTCTGAAAGCTCTCAAGTTCTCAACGGAGTGGTTGCTGAGGAACTCATCACCTGCATCTGCATCATAAAATAATGCAGGTCCTAAGGACATCAATACGTTGGATTTACGATATGCAAGAGCCAAAACAGTAAAATGATATATATAAAGCTTCCCAAAAGACATAATCATGATTCATAATTAAATAACATTAATCATAAAGACTGATACGCTGAAAAATAACATGCTGAAAACTGATAAGGAAAACTTAGTTTCTTAACTTGGGAAGTTTCTCTAATCGACAACCACCGCTATGAGCTTCATGGTGATACAACGTCTTTCCCGCGCTCCTAGAGCCGTCTCGTACTTTGTCGGGGTAGGGGATGAATAACTAGGGGAGTGGATCCATCCCAAAACTGGGCCATCTCAGTGGCTAATGAAGAAGGTACTGGAGTACGATCCTATCCTATGCTGGCTACATAGTTTATCGGTTCGAGTAATTTATTCTACTCTCACCCATATTGGTGCTCAATACTACTCCCAAAACACTTTATATAGCTCATACTTACTAGATCATAAATTCTTGAAATCTGGCTTTCTTGGGGACTTAGCCCAACTTACTACATAGCTTACTCATATGACT
>JAOTQR010000079.1:12552489-12565290 GCA_025774065.1 Solanum ossicruentum
ATATATGTGTGTGTGTGTGTGTGTGTATGTGTGTGTGTGTGTGTGTGTGTGTGTGTTGTGTGTGCGTGCATGTGTGTGTGTGTGTGATGAGTTTGAATTTAATTATTCAATGTTCATATGACTGTATATTGATATGTTGTAACTTTTTCAATCTCAGATTCAACATGTCTTCTTTTAACCCTACTGCCACTCTTTTGAGTCAAAATAAGCTTGAGGGTCCTAATTATGTTAACTGGAGAAGAAATCTTGACATTGTTTTAACTGCTGAAGAGTATAAATTTGTACTTCATGAAGAGTATCCATTAAAACCTGATGAAGAGTATAGTGATGAGGAAAAACTCGCCTATTAAAGATAATAAAAGGCTGATGAGATGGTGAAGTGCTCCATTCTGGCTTCAATGTCAAATGTATTGCAACATCAGAATCAAGCCATGGCCTCTGCTTTTGAGATTTTAGAGAATCTCAAACAAATATTTGAGGACCAAAATCGCGCAGCTAAGCAAAAAGCCATGAGAGACCTCATGAACACTAAGATGGTTGAAGGTACTCCTGTTAGAGACCATGTTCTGAAGATGATAAGTCTTCTGAAAGAGCTAGAGGTCCTAGGGGCTGAAGTCGATAATGAATCTCAAGTTGAGATGATATTGCAATCTCTGCCAAAAAGTTTTCAATAATTTCCCTTGAACTATAATATGAGTAAGATAAGTTTATCTTTGGTGCAATTGTTGAATCAGCTGCAGGTGGCAAAGACGATTGTCAGAAAATAGGTACCCTCTATGGCACTACACGTTGAGAAAGGTTCTACTTCTAAACCAAAAGGTTGGCAAAAAATGAAGAAAGCTCAAAAAGTTAAGGCAGTTGCACCTTCAGATGGAGGCGTGAAAAAGCCTAAGGGCAAGTGTTTTCATCGCAAGATGCCAGGTCATTGGAAGGCACAGTGTCCAATTCTCTTATCCAAGAAGAAGAATTCAGGTAACTCACTTTCACTTTTCGTGGAAACATGTTTAGCGGCTGTTTCTACCACTTCATGATGTGTAGATTCAGGAGCTACGGATCATATATGCACTACTTTGTAGGGGTTTCAAGAAACACGCAAGCTAATTAAAGGTGAAGTTAGTGTTTTTCAAGTAGATGGCTTAATGGCTCCAGCTTTAGCATTAGGAAATCTTAGCATTTCATTTGGTAGTGGTAGAGTTTTAATTTTAAAAGACACATTATATGCACCTACTGTTAGAAGAAATTTGATTTCAGTTTCTAAAGTTTTGAGAGATGGTTATGATGTTAATTTTTCTAATAACGGTTGTGTTATTAGTTGTAATAGACATTTTATCTCTGTGGGTTCATTAATTGATGGTCTTTATATTATTAATATCTCTCCAGAACTGCAACAAAATAAAGAACTGAATAATGTCAACATTTCAAGTAAAAGAAAGCGTTCTTCTGAATTTAATGAGAGTTATTTATGGCACTTGCGTCTATGTCATATAAATCTAGATAGGATTTCAAGGTTGGTTTGAGATGGGCATTTAGGTTCATTAAAAGTGGAGGCACTACCAACATGTGAATCTTATTTAGAAGGAAAAATGACTAAGAGACCTTTCCCCTCAAAAGGAAATAGAGCCAATGATAAATTAGAGTTAATTCATTCTGATTTGTGTGGCCCAATGAGCATACAAGCGAGAGGTGGATATGAGTATTTTGATGACTACTCAAAATATGGATATATTTATTTGCTACGCCGTAAGTCTGACTTTGAGAAATTCAAAGAATTTAAGGTAGTAACGGAGAAGCGACATGGAAAATATATCAAGTCACTGTGATCTGATTGTGGTGGAGAATATCTCTTCCATGAGTTCACTAGTTACTTATCAGAATAAGAAATTACATCTCAAATGTCTGCACTCAGAACGCCACAACAAAATGGTGTAATAGAAAGAAGAAACAGAACTCTTTTAGAAATGATTAGATCTATGATGAGTTACTCTGATTTGCCTTATTCGTTTTGGTGATATGCATTAGAACTGCAAATTATATTCTGAACTTAGTTCCTTCTAAGTTTATACCTATGACACCCATTGAATTGTGGACTAAGCGTAAACCTAGTTTGAAACACATTCGGATTTGGGGATGTCCAGTACATGTGCTGAAAGGGAAGGCAGAAAAATTGAAACCTAGAACAGAAGTATGTGTTTTTATTGGGTACCTTATAGGAACGAAAGGTGGTCTATTTTATAATCCTAAAGAAAACAAAGTTATAGTAAGTACCAACGCTAAGTTTCTTGAAAGGAATTTTCTACAAACCATGTTCCCAGAAGTAAATTAGTTTTACAGGAATTAAGCAAAGAGATAACAAATCAATCTACTAAATAAAATGAAAGAAAAAATCAAACCCCAAATGTTAGATTTAACATACCATATTATTCGAGTGGTGGGAGTGATGTTAATAGACATATAACTCCACAAGTACAAATTCCTGAAAATCTATTACAACAAGGCAATGGGAGTAGCACTGAGCAGATTGCATTAGAGAAAGAAGTTGTTGATATCTCCACACTACAAGGTTCTGAGGATAACATAGAGACTCAAGATCCAACAAATGATGTGGTTCAATCACAAGATCATAATAATGCAACTCTCTCTGTATCTGCCCCTGCACATGTAGTGTCTAGTCATAGTAGGAGAGTGATAAGAAAACTACTTTGATATGCACTCTTGGGAGAGTCTTTTGACAGAATCCCTAAAGATTTGAATATCAAATCCTTGAATTACGACGAAGCACTACAAGATAAAGATGCAGAACCACCTGAAGATGGAGTCAAACTCATTAGATGCAAGTGGATCTATAAGAAGAAGAGAGGAGTAGACGAAAAAGTACAAACTTACAAAGCTAGACTTGTTGCAAAAAGGTTTACTCAGAAAGAAGGGATCGATTATGAGGAAAATTTTTCACCAGTAGTCATGCTTAAGTCTATTAGAATTCTCTTATCTAGTGCTGATCATTATGATTATGAGATTTGGCAGATGGACGTCAAGACAGCTTTCCTTAATGGAAGTCTTGATGAGAGCATCTTTATGCGACAACCAGATGATTTCATAGAAAAAGGAAAAGAACACATGTTGTGCAAGCTCAAAAGGTCTATTTATGGATTAAAGAAAGCTTCTAGGTCATGAAATACTTGTTTTGACAATGCGGTCAAGACTTTTGTTTTGAGCAATGTCTTGATGAGTATTCTGTGTATAAAAAGTGGAATGGGGACAAAGTGGTGTTTCTGGTATTATATGTAGATGACATCTTGCTCATAGGTAACAATGTGAGCATGATAAATTTAGTTAAGGAATGGTTGTCTACTAATTTTGATATGAAAGATTTGAGAGAAGCTGCTCACATCCTTGGGATCAAGGTTCTACGTGATCGCAAGAAAAGGATGTTAGGCCTATCTCAAGCTCTTTATACTGATACAATTCTCACCAGGTTCAGTATGCATGAGTCCAAGAAAGGACTTCTTTCCTTCAGACATGGAATTTCTTTATCTAAGGATCAATGTCCTAAGACAGATGAGGAAATAGAAAGAATGAAGGTAGTTCCTTATGCAACAGATGTAGGAAGCCTCATGTATGCGATGTTGTGCACTAGACCTGACATTTGTTTTGCTGTAGGAATGGTTAGCAGATTTCAATTTAACCCTGGGAAAACAATTAAACATATAATCAAGTACTTGAAGAGGACTAGGGATTATATGCTGGTCTACCATTCGAATGAGTTGGTGCCCATAGGGTATACAGACTCAGATTTCTAATCTAATAAGGACTCTAGAAAGTTGACCTCAGGAAATGTGTTTACTTTAGGAGGTGGAGCTGTTATTTGGAGGAGCATTAAGCAAACATGTGTTGCTGATTCCACCATGGAAGCCAAATATGTAGCAGCCTCTGAGGCAGCTAAGGAGGTAGTATGGCTCAGAAACTTTCTAAAAGACTTGGGTGTAGTTCCTGCGATGAAAGCTCCACTCACAATATTTTATGATAATAGTGGTGTGGTTGCAAATTCAAAAGAACTACGAAGTCATAAGAAAGAAAAACACAATGAGCATAAATATCATTTGATTCGACACATAGTGTAAAGAGGAGATGTGGTGGTTGCAAAGATTGCATCAGAGAACAACCTAGCTGACAAGCTTTACCACAAAAGCCTTTTGATAGACATGTTGAAGGAATGGGTGTTAAAGTTGTGGGTGCATGGTTATGAGTCTAAGTGGGAGATTGTTAAGATATACTATTAACCATGCGTTTAGATATAGTATTATTTATTGAACAATTTTTTATTTTTTTATTCAATTCAATAAAGTGTTACATTAAATAGATCAATTTGTCATATATGTGTCCTTAACTTATATAGTAGATGATTTGGTGTATACAGTTTGAGCTTATACACAGAAGATCAAATCATTGGTTCTTATAAGTTAAAATTATAGTTCACAACCTAGATGGAAATTTGGACAAACCATCGGGAAGATTGTAGCACGAGATTATATGTAATTTATCTTGATTATGAGAATGGTATAATTCTAACTTCTCACGCTAGAACATTTTGTATGTATTAACCGAGACCAAGTAGAGATAGATATTTTGGACTGACTGATAAAAACACGTTCTCTAAACTATTAAATGTACATATATTCTTAATCGTTGTATATATTGCTTATCATTTTAATTTATTAAAAGGTGAGATTCTGACATGGGTCAATATGCCTGGTAAGTTGGATGATAATAATATATATTGGTGAAATAATTAGTTAGTTGATGGAATCCATGTCTCAATATAGAGATTGAGGATACACCTTTAATGAGAAGCATATAAGTTTTCATGTGCAAACCCGGTCGGTAGATTTATGAATCTAACGCATGAAATAAGTTAAGTATTGCTCTAAAGGAAATTAATCATCAAATTAAATTCGTCAGTAATTTAATTTATTGATTAGTATCTACAGTCTTAACATGGGGAATTATATAAGTGTTTAATGGGGAATTTTGAAATATAGATAGAGGAGTGCAATTACGAATTTTTAGTGGAATAATTTGTAATTTATTATGGTAAAGGACAATTCAGATTAAAAGAATTATTTCCACAATAGGAAGCCTCAGTAATGAACTTTGTGGTCCTATAGTGCCCATATTTAACTGGAATTCGGAATCCTATTTCTAATTAAAGAAGGTTTCTTGTATTTCGAGAAAAGGGATTTTCCTTCTTCTTTTTGGATTTGAAAAGGTACTCTATAAATAAGGTTCTCCTAACCTAGGAAATCCACTAGAGAAAGAAAGAGAAAAGAATTAGTATTCTATATAATACTTGCCCACCAAAGTATTGAGAGAGTTCGGTCGTTAATCTGGGATTACTGTAGAAGACCGTGGATTGGAGTCTTGTTTGCTTCAAGATATCTGCACACGTTTCAAGAGGTATTTCTTGAATTAATTTTCTATATACTTTGTATGTAATACGTGTTTGTGATTGTTATCTATTATTCATGTAAGCTATAAGATCATAAGAATGTTTCCATTGTGTACTATTTTCCAACACTTTGCCTACATGATCTAACCACGTAGGGACAGACGACAAGATTATTCCTCCATTTTGTGGCTAGATTCAGATTTGAGCTTTGACGACTTCTTGGTAAGTTCCCATGCTTTAGGAACAAGCCCTCTCATATGTTGTGTTCCTTATGTTGAGACGTTATGGATTTTCTTCGATATTACATCTTGAGGGTGAGCTAGTGAGCTATGTGCTAGACCCTGCCAAGATCTTTATGTAGAGGCATGTTTTGGAGTAAAAGATGATGTAATTCCCCTAAGGGAAACTATGACTTTAATATTGATATGTTCCGCTTGCTTACTCTCTTACGAATTGCTTAGTTTACCTTATGTATGCTTATGATATGAACAAGAGGCTTGGATGGGGCACTTTTGGGTGTCACATTCACCGTGTCACGACTAGGCCCTAGGTTCGAGTCGTGACAACTTTATCTCCATCAAATTTACTTCTAGTAATTACTTATTTTGGAAAGCACAAAATGTTGCCATTCATTAGAGAAAATGATTTGCATGATGCTAGTCATCTGAGATGACTACCTTGTTCAAAAACCAAAGATGGTCGTTAGTTATCTTTAGTTCCTTCATGAACATTCACCGAGTTGCTAAGGGACTTCGTCAAGTGAGGACCGAGATTATTATGAAATATTGTAGTTAAACCAATCACCATGCGTTATCTTCGAAAGTTACCGATGGATGTCCACTGCATCAAGTGGATGGATATTCAAAATCCCATCCTACGTGGTGAGGCTTCAAGAGGATGCTCAAAATGCCATCCTACATGGTGAGGATGTATACATGGCTTAATCACCTGGTTTTGTTCATTGCCACTTCCCTACTCATCTTCCTCACTGCAGCTGGTTTTGCGACATCTATAGCTGATATCTCTTTGCTCGTGTATTCTCATGGAAATGTTATACTTACATCTTGGTCTACGTAGATGACATTGTACTCACATGGAATTACGTCTCCTTTCTAGATGAGCTCTTGGCAGTGTCTTTTCCAAAAGAGACCTCAATCAACTTCATTATTTTCTTGGTGTTCAGGTGCACCACAATTTCATATATTTAAGGCATTCTCACCAGGACTGACATGCTTAACTACAAACCCCCTATGATAACCTCCTTGAAGCTTCACGCTTTGACTTTGATGATTTGAGGATTTTCAGACTGCAGTCTTTTTGTGCTCTTCAACATCTTAGTCTTACAAGATCGGACATCTCCTCGATCTGTAGTGAATAAAGCTTGTCAGTTCATGAATCATCCTATGACAAATCAATGGACTGTTTTAAATTCCACACTTGGCCTGGGTACCAAATCCATGTCCGTTTTCATTTCAAAAGCTTCCGCTGCAAGCTTTACCAACCCCGACCTGACTGATTGCATTAGTAATTACAAGTCTACATGTGGCTATGTAATATACTTTGGTCCTGGTCCTTCCAGTAACAAAGGATAATGGCACATTCTTCTGCAGAGTAAGTATTAGGCATTGACATGAACTCAATCACTCATGTCTGAACTTGGTCTTAAGCTATGATCTGCTGCTTCAATTCTTTGGTGTTACTCTATTACGAAGCCACTGTCCAAAGTCAGATTCCAATTCCCAAACTCAAGGTGAAACAATGACCTTTGATTTGCGAGGGGGTATTAGACCTATCCTGTCGCACAAACCCTACTTTGTGGGATTTTACTGGGTATGTTGTTGTTTGCTGATGACATTTTTTCACGGGTTTAAGAAAAGTTCCCTAGAATGACTTCATTTCAATAAAAGACCAGACTACCCAATTAGCTATTGTTATGTTAGAAACTAGAATTAAGACAAGTAAGCTTAGGTTTTTAGCAGCCAAAATAATCCAACAGCCTACAGAAATCACTATGAATAAGGACTTAATAAAAGAATACAGAATCTTAAACCTCTCTATATTCAAAAACGACATCTTGTTGATGTCGAAATTTTAAACCAACTGAAGTGGCATGACAAATCAAATCAACAGAAGTGGCATGGCCAATAAGCTTCAAACATTAACAGCAACACAAACATGACTCAGAAATCAGATTAACAATGTATACAGTACCACCAGAATGGCTGGAGATTATCAACATCTAAAATGTTCATATTGCACTCAAGAAAACAAGGGGGAAAACACAAAAGAAGAGCACACCCAAGAACACCATCACTAAAAGCAAATGACACTACGTATGATCAATAGCACACAAACTTTGGATGTAGTTGTGCATGAGGTTAGAAACATGTTTGTGAGTAGATGAAAAAAGAATCAAATATAGTTCCGCACAATCCTTCATTTTCTCCTCCATCCCTCTGTAGTTACAGCTCACCGTTATTGAATATGCACACTCATGATAATAGTTTTAGAAAATGACACGTCAAATAAACGGTCTACCTTCTTGATTTTCCTGCTATCTCAAGTGCCTCCTTTTGGCACTAGGATGCTTTAGGTACTTTATATCTCTACCTTTGGTGGACCAGAGTGTCTTCTTGGTACACCACCAGGGGATGCTGAGAATGACAATCTCTTCTTCGTAGAACTAACAGTTCCCTTCTCTGGTGTCCCTATCTTCTCGACACCCAAAGGACTTGGTAAGCGGGACTTGGCTCGTGCTGATTCTGTTGCTGCCATGTAACTTGGAACAGATGGGGAACTTGCTAGGCTTTCATCATCTCTAATTGATGAACCAGTAACACTATGCCTCCTGCAGCGTTCTGATTGTGCACTCATCATGCTTCTAGAGTCATCATCCACATTACTCACCCTGGGGCTTGCTGGCCTTATTCTTCCGGTCCTTGATCTGGGTGTTGATGGTGATTGCCGGCTAGGAGGGCGGATTTGCTTGTGAGTGGTTGGAGAAGACCTATTGTCAAGGGAGAAATCATGACGAGTGATAGCAGCCACAGCAGTGGTATGGCCTGCTGGGCTCTCTGCAGCAACCTCGTCACCATTAAGTTCTTTATCTATTGCACATTTATCTTCCCATGGCCGTGCCGCCATCCATCGTTCCAACCAGCTCCAGCCCCAGTGAGGATTATTCGGGTCCATGAATGTTTGATTTGTAGATTTCGAAGGATTCTTCCGTGGTTGCTGTTGTAAAAGTATATGATCCCATATTACACTTTTCTATGATTTAGGAATTAAATATTAAATATCTATACTAATCTTAAGTATAAATAAAAAGGGAACATTCTAGATTGTTTTCAGCAAGGAAAATGCCAGAAATCTTTCTGTCGGAACACACTAATTATAGAAGAAAAAGAAGGAAATACTGCAGGGAAAGAGAAAGTCAATGAACACAAGTATTGTTTGGAATTCCTTGAAATGAAAAGGAATCCTATTGTTGACTAGTTTCGGAAGTTTTCTTCATACATAAAAGATCAAATTAATCAAAGTTTCATCCAAACAAGTCTGAAACATCTGTATCTTACAGATTTGACATGTCAGGACCAGTTAGATCTATGTTCTGAGTTACATATACCACCTCAGTGAGCAAGAACAAAAAGCACTAGAACAAACGTCAATTTTAAACAACTTGTCTGCTTTACTTTTATGGAATAAAAGATGAGAGCAAAAATTTTACAGGAATGATGCTACATGTTATTCCCTCTATCCCATTTTATTTGACACCTTTCCCTTTTTAGTCCGTTCCAAAGAATGTCACCTTACCATAATTAGAAAAATTAACTTTGCAATATCTCTCTTACCCTTAATGAAATAAATCACAGCCACATAAATATCTAAGTATTGTTTTAAACTATGAATTTCAAAAGTCTTCTTTTTTTCTTAAACGTCATGCCAAATCAAATGGTTCCACATAAAATGCGACAGAGGGAACATATAAAAAGATCTTTGCATCTATCTTTTGTAGTTCCAATTAAAGCTTGGTCTTAACATAAGCTTATGGAAAAAGTATGAATCATTTCAGCATTCAATTTGTAGATAGGGAATAAAGGACTTAACAAAGAATGTACTACCTGATGTGTGTATGCATAAGCCAATGCCCTTTCCCTTCTTGTGGCAGCCTCCTGTTTCATCTGAAGGTCTGCATCAACTTGTTCCTTGGACCGTCTACTGTCATTCCAACCATCTCCAGACTGCTCCAAAATGCAAAAAAAACATCGCCAAAAGCATAAACCATGACCAAAGAGTACATATTTCTTTGCAGAGAAACCAAGATAAAACCTCCTCTAAGTGGAAGAGAAAATGAAAAAATAAAACAAGGGAAAACCCAAAGTGGATTTCAAATTTAAAAGCAGATGATGATAGAACATGATGACGAACTCAAGAATATTGTTGGAAACAAATGGCATACACTCAAACCAGCTAGTGTATATTAAATAGGTACTTACAGAAGATGCTTTCATCTTCTCCTGCTCTTTCTCATGCTTCTGTTGGAGCTGTCTCTGGAGTATCTGATTCTCCTCAGACATCCTAATTCTTCTGGCACGAACCTGAGATTGAACATGAGCTAGAGTCTGCATGCACCTTAAGGTGGATGTGGCTTGTCGCTTGACAGATTGCCCTTGAATCATTGTCTTCAACCTCACTAATCCTCTCAAGGCCTTCAATGCTCTCCTAGCCTGTATAAAATAGGAATATCAGAAACTGTTTGTAGTATTTATTCAGGGAGAATGAGACATGAACTGATTTATAATCGACAATCTTGAGAAACCAGTATTTGATTCTTCAGTACACTATCTACCAGTGTCCTAGAAATCATAAGTTTCGCTGAGTTGACAAAACAAGATAGAGATTTATTAGTAATGTTGCTAAATTATGACGACTCTATACTGTTTTGCAATATGGAGGTTCCCCATCAGAGATGACTCTATTGAGCATTTCTTGCCATTTTTTGGGCAACACTAAAACTAATCACCTAGTAAAACAACATCATTCAACATCCTTGTAGGTCTATAGACAAAACGTGAAAAAGAGATAAGTAATGGAATCACGATATAATGAAAGGAAGGAGAAAACCCTTCAGTTGGGCATACAAATAGAATCAACCAATCGAAGGTTGAAGTTAAAAACAAGTCCAAATGTGTGATCATATTATGCAAGACTAAAATTACACCAGTGGTTAGACAACCTACCAAGTATCCTCGAAAAACTGTTTGTATTCTTAGAGCTGCAATCTCTTCCTTTGATTTACCCGAGTTACAAGCTGCAGCTGTGAGCCGAACGACCTCAGCAGCAGCTTGAGCAGCGGCAACTGCTGCCTCAGCAGCAACAGCAGTGGCAATAGCTACGGAATAGGCATGTTTGTTCTGCTCATTCTCAGCTTCCATCAATTTCATCTGCTCAACAGGAGGAGTAGGGGGTGTAGGACTCACTAATGCAATTTCTGCATTTGAAGAATCCAAATCGTCGTTCTGTTGCTTTCCAGACCATTTTTCAGATTTTTGTTTTTTCTAGTTAAAAAAAGAAGGATTAAACAATTATTCAAGAAGCTAGAGAATATATATGACATAATATAATGGCATTGAATTCATCCAGTACCTTATCTTTCTTTTTGTTACCCGAACCAAGGGCCTTTTTCACTGCTGAAAACCAGTTTCCTTTCTTCCCCATTTCAAAGCATCTAGCCAGAAAATAAAGACAACATTAGACTATCAAATCAATTATGGCTGATGATTTCATATAAATTGAGAAAGGGAAAATTTATTATTAACTAATTTAGAAGTTTGCTTCAAAAGAATTTGGGAAAAAGCACAAATTAGTAAGGCATGACAACAAAGAGATCTAAAGTCTCTGTTTCTGTTCAAGATAAAACACATTATTAGATCATCAATTAATGAAAACTGTGTTTCCCTCACAACTGAACAAACTTACCACAATGTATAAATACTTGCAAAATTTTAAAACTAATATAAGAAAACCCCAAATGTCAAATGGCAGAGATATAAGACAAAGCTTACCAAAAAGATGTAGCAAACTCCATCAAAGAGGAAATGACATAAATCAGCAGTTGAGATAATTTTTTTCGAAAAAGCGATTTTAAAAAATGAAAATCAACAACAAAAAAAATTATGCATGAACCAAATGCTAAAATTGTAAGATTATCATCAAAACCAAAAGAAAAAAAATATAACCAAATTGACAATTCATTCCATGAATATCTCATCATGATCACGAAACAAACACAACGAGACGTAAAAACAAAAAAGAGATATCTGGTATACCTAGAAGTGAATCTTGATAAATATCAGAAACAAAGTTTTTGTATATCCCTGTTCCTTTTAATTAATCAATCTCCCAAGTCCCCACCAGAAAATTAAAAATCAACTAATAAACAATATGTATAGCAGCAAAACAAGAAACTTGTGAGCACGCCTTCAAGAAAATGACTTGTTTTTTAAAAAAAGAAAATGATAGAGGGGGGACCTGGACAAGGAAAAGTTCAAAGGTTGAAGAAGTTGATGAATACAAGAATAACGGACAGGGGTAGTTTGGGTATTTGAATTGATCATTTTTTGGGAGGAATAAATGTTTGTGTAGCAGAGAGCAGAGGATGTGTTTGGTGCGGGACCCAAAGACAGTCTTTGAAGTTAGGGCACACAACGTGGATATATGTACTTCTATTTGTTTACTTTCAAACTCAGACTCAAAATATTTTTTATTTTTTAAAGAACTGCAGACAACCAACCAACTTGGCTTTTCTTTCGGTTATGACTTTTTGCAAATCCTAACCTTCAAATTAATTAATTGATTGACTAGTTAATACACGACAATTAATTTACAACGTTCCCTTTCCCTTTTTACTATCCGTTTTATTTTATATGTCGTTCTTACTATAAATATATATATTTTTTAATATATGTCATTTCAAAATATCAACACATAAATTACACTATTTTACCTATTTTACCCTTGATAATTATTGATTTTGACTAACTAAAAGAACTAAATGTAAGATCATTAATTGAAAACATGACCTAAAAAAAGATTAAATAGGGACAAAAGGGTAAATTTACCATTCTTCTTAATGCAAGTGTCATAAGAAAATGTGACATGTAAAATGAAACGGAGGGAGTATCGTATTGTATTATTTTTATGACTATAATATTTGGATAGATTTTGTATTGTTCACAGTCGTTATTGTTATGCCGAGAAATGGCGACTCTGTTGGGGATTTTAATTAGGTTCTAACCATTAGATTATGTTATTTGACTAACTATTTGAATTGTTTTGTTATATGTGCTTATTTGCTT
>JAOTQR010000079.1:12568798-12578833 GCA_025774065.1 Solanum ossicruentum
ACCAAATAATTTTATTTATTTATTTATTTATATATATATTATATAATTATTTATATAGTATTCATAAATAATATATAAAATATTTTCTTATATTTTAATTAATTTAAATCTTTAAGTTTACCATTTATATTTGAAAATTCTCTTGTTAGTGTTTTGGAATATAATTTTCTTGTAGCCCTCCCCGAGGTAATTATTTGATTGTTGAGCTTGAGTTTTTTTTTAATGAAAATTTGGTCTTTGGTGTATAATGACTTTTGTATTATTTAACTAAATCACTTTATTCGTGTATAATAACTTTAGTATTGGTTAACTAAATCACTTCGTGTAATAATAACTCTACTACTATTGCTTAATTGAATGCATAGTAGCTTTTTGTGGATTATTCATGTATTAGGTGTTTGTGTCTATCATGATATGTATGCCCTGAACAAATTCATGTACTAGGTGTTTGTGTCTATCGAGATATGTATGCCCTCAACAAACTTATTGCTTTCAAATTAAAAAATAACCAAAAAGAAAATAAATCAAACCGACAATAACCAAATCCATGATTATTTTTTAATTATTTGGTTTGATTTGATTTTAGAAATTTAAAATTCGACTAAATTGGTTTGGTTATAGTTTCAACTGATAACCAATCCAAACTGGATCATGAACACCCATAATGATGATATGTTCAAATTCAACACTTGGGACTGACAAAAGCACTCACATTCACAACAGGTATCCAAACACTGTGTACAACACCATTACTCATGATCATAACATTCCACTAGCTGACTTAGGATCGCTATAGGACTTTCTTAGCTTGTAACGTAGGTTCGGTGGGCTTTGGTATGATATTTTTGGAACAAAGTGACTATTGGCCTCCTTGACTTTGTGCTATTTTCGTATTTTTGCCCTACTAATACTGATATTTCTCTCACAGATCCCTTTTTCCTATTTCAAACCTTTTAGAGTGTCTTATTCAGAATTTTCAATTCAATGCCTTTTATTTCTCAATTCTTTAACTTTTTGGGATGCTACAGCAATAGTGAAAATTATGATTTAAATTATGTCTTTAAATATTTTTTTAATATATGTACATTGCTTTAGTAACTAGGCTAATATAAAATAGTGGAATTATATAGCAGCAGAGTATTATAGAAGGTTGTTTATTCCTTCAAAATATAAAATACAACAAAGTAAGTTTAGTTTTGATATTTTAATTTAATATCATTTTTAGCAAGTCACTTTTGGTAAAACAAATTACAAAAGTAGAATAAGATTTTAGATATAAATTTTGTTTACAATTGCAAAAGAGAAAAAGGTTATAAAATATTATTTTCGTGAAGTTACATTTTATTAAATAAGATATCGACTTCATTTTTCTCTGAGATTTTTTTATTCTATCAAAAAAAAAAAAGTTAAATCATATATAATGTTGACATGATATATTTATATATTTACAAAATATCATTAAAAAAAAAACTAATTCATAATTGTGATATGCTGACTTATGCATGACAAAAGGAGGATGGTCATACCTATAATTAGATTGGATCAAATAGGTATTGACAAAATTAGTAAGGAAATAAGTAAATCGGGATAACTAATTTACTTTATGGGACATGTTTTACATTAGTACTTTTCAATTCTAGTACAATGAGCTTGTCCTTTTGTGAAATTTCATTGAGTATGTTTATTGTTATTATTTAGTTCTCCCTACAAACTATCGAGTCATATTTTTCTTGATAATGAAAAAATATTTAGAAAGTTATATAACTAACAAAAAAATGTTTGTTGCTCCCTCTATAGTCTATGGTAAAAAAGTAGTGCTACGCATAATAAGATAGTTGAAATATACAATACTAAATTTTGATGTTATATTTGGACTTAAAATCTTATAGATTTTCAAAATAAAGTTTACAAATTTAGAAACTACGTAAAAAAAGTAATAGAAATTATAATAGTTAATAATTCTAAATGTTCAAAGGATATATCAACATAATATAGCTAAAGAAAAACTTTATTGACTCTTGACATCCGAGCATCATCACAAAAATTGAAATGGGAGAAATAGAACGTATGAATATTGACAAAACGTCCTAATCATTACAGTAAAATCATAATATTCTTTGCTAGATATTTTGAATTTGAGCTATTAAAATAAGAAAAAAAAATTTCAAGAGCACCTCTATAGCATTGAATTTATTGAATTAGTATATATCAGATATCAAATAATAGATTTATCCTAACCAAAAAATATCTAAGAGGTTTTTGGACTGTGGCAGGATGGTCAACTTTGAACCTTTCATCTTCATGTCAATTCATCTAATTGGACCCTTCATGTCAAGTTGAGCTTGTTTTTAATTGGGCTGATTGGCTTGCTCAGTGCAGTTCATCAATATAAGTCAAATAGGACACAAAAATCATTAAATGAAGAAGTGACAAATTTGGCAATACTCTTTTGTGTCTATGAAATGTAATTTTCAAGTGTTATACTGACACTAAAAGAGAGTCCATCTTGTTGGCCCATACATGGTGTAAATCTTCCTTTGTCTTCTTCTATACACAGTTTATATACACATTATATATACATTATAAAAGGGATAATTATACTTTTGATAAATCATTTATCGATCAATACTAGTTTTAGTACTTGTAATATGCGACTAAGATATTAATTGATTGATGACTAAATATGTTTAACCATAAACTACAAGAACCATTTTGTACATATATTAATATTAGAAGGGCTAAAATGCTAATAATACTATGTAAAAATATTAAATATCTAATGTGTGGCTAAAGAATGAAATGTCGTCCATATTCATCTGAACTGATTTCATGGGGCCCAAAACAGTAAAAAAAAGCCCATTACAGTCGGATGGCCCATTTTTTTGGATCTTTATGCCAAATGAATTTTGAAAAGATTCCGAAAAACTCTCTTTGGTTGAAATTTTTTTATTTTAGGAATAATACTTTTCTTCTCATGAACTGAAACACATATCTAGATGCTATAAATTGTAGCGATTTCTTTGTATTGATACTGTATTAGAAATTGAACTCCCACATTGATTTTTTCTCTCAAAAAAATTGCATCTTGTGATTTTTAAACGAGTAGATTTTCAGATTAGATGAGTTAGCAAAATAGTTAATAATTTTGATGGGAAAATCAGTTAGAATCCAGACACAATCAAAAATTCAGTTAGTTCGTAGTTTCAAGAAATCAATTAGCAATTAATTTAGTTTAGTCTCTTTCATTGTATTTAGCTATAAATACTTGTGCAAATCAGTGTGAAGGATATGAATGAGTACATATTGTTTTGCCCATATTCAATCATCTTCTTTCTTCCATAATCCTTGGTTAACTTCTAGAAATCCTCTCTGTTAGGATATTGAAATAGCCTTTGTATACTTGAGTTATGGATAACTCCTGCAATTCAGCTATTAGTGGTATCCAAGCCATACGAGTCCTTGGCATCAATGACGAAAGGGACAAGAGCAAGTGGAGACCCAATCAATGAACATACAACATATGTAGGAGACTTACGTGATATGATGCAGAATTTGATTACAAATATTGAAATTTTAACAAGTAATTAAAGTTACTTCTCTGGAGAAGTTGGGTCAAACAGTGACCGAACCAAAGAATTAATTAGTAGATTTTAGGGAGAATCAATGAGACAAGACACCATTAGGTTCTGAGAAAAGACCTTTCAGAAAAGATCAATCAGAAGAAAGAATACCTAGAGATAGGGGAAGAAGCCCTAATAGTGGTAATGGCTACCATTCCAACTAATTGAATTTCACTCGATGGTCAAGAAGGGAATTCTTGAGCTTTAATAGGAAGGAGCTCAGGTCATGGTTATTCAAAACTGAATAGTTCTTTTGCATGGTGAATGTTTCTGCTGAAGAAAAAATTAGGGTGGCTGCTCTGCGATTGGAGGGGGAGCTATTCAGTAGCAACTATCCTTCATGAGATATATGTAGTATCTTCATCCAACCACTTGAAATGATTACGTGATGGCATTGGTAGAAAGTTTTGATACTGGCGTTGATGATTTTGTGGAGGAAATCAAAAAGGTGAAACAGATGGCAGCATAAAGGATTATCAAGTTATTTTTAAGAGGAATTTGACTAGGGTGAACTTATCTTAAGAAAATGCTATCAGTTGTTTTGTGGGAGGAATGAAACCAAAGTTGAATATTGTTGCCAAAATCATATACCTACAACAAAAACTCAAGTTTACAAAAGTGCTAGGATGCAAGAAGCACTCATTCTGTAAATTCAAACTGCACAAGAAATTCATCAAGAAGGGGAGTAGATCAAGAGGTTCAAAATAGGCATATCCTATATTTGTTCCTATACAATGATCCTGAGGTAGAGCACCAGTACAAAAAGGGTTCCAAAGAAGGATACTAAGCCCGTAGAAAAGAGCAAAAGGCCTTTGCTTCTTCCGTGATGAAAAATATGTTATGGGTCACAAGTATAGAAAGTTGAAGCAACTTTACATTCTGGAATTGGAGAAAGTAGATGGGGAGCAATACTTTGAGGAAAAAGTACAATATAAGGAAGTGAATAAAGAATTAGAGATATAACAATACACTGAATAGATAGAGATATCCATCCATGCTTTGAATGGTTCATTGGGGTATAGGACCTTGAGGGTCGCCGGATATCACTCTAAACAACCATTTCACATTCCGATGGACACAATGAGTTCCCATAACTTCATTGATCTATCATTGGTTGAACAATTCGGGTGTCATGTCATACAAACTATTGCTTAGTTAGTTGCTACAACAAATGGTACTATGAAGGTTGATAAGTTGTACAAACTTTCTTGATTGTTGCAAGGAGCATAATTTTTGTTGCTTTCATTAGGAAATTGTAGAGTGGTAATAAGAGTTTAGTGGTTATTGATGCTAGGTGATACCAAAATGAACTTCAACAAATTTACCATGGAATTTGGGTATAAGGGCAAGAAACACTTGCTGAAAGGTGCAAGCAAACAAATTATATATATTGGAGTGAGGAAACAGGTAATCAATCTCATTTGTGTATGATCTAAGTGATTCCTAATATGAGGGCTAACTATTTGCATTAGACACTAAGGACAACATTGATAAGGATGCTAGAATGATGATTCTGATAAAAGAATATGAAGACTATTTGTTGAACCTACAAGGTTACCCCCATCTAGGAGAATTTATGATCTCAAGATTGTATTACAGTCTGGATTGGACTTATTAATAAAAGACTCTATAGATATTTTTGTATTAAGAAGGACTTTATTGAAGAGCTTGTGCAATAGATGCTAGATCAAGGCATTATTTTCCCTAGTAGTAGTCCATTTAAATAGTCAATGGTGTTGATTATCAAGAAGACCAACTCATGGAGGTTGTGTGTAGACTATAGGGATCTTTATAAGCATATTGTTAAGAACTAATTCCATATACCTCTGGTAGAAGATCTGTGGGATGAATTTGGGGGTTCAGTAATCTTTTCTAAAATAGACCTTTGTGCTAGGTACCATCAGTTGAGAATGGACAAAGAAGATATACCAAAAACAACAATGAGAACTCACTCAGGGCATTTAGAGTATTTGGTCATGCCATTTGGATTATCTAATGCACTAGCAACCATTTAAGTATTGATTTAAAAGTTTTTGAGGAAGTCTGCTTTAGTTTTTTTAATGACATTCTGATCTATAGTCAGTCTATTGAAGACCATCTAATGCACCTGAGAAATATGTTAGTTGTAATGAAGAATCATCAGTTACTAGCCAAGGAGAGCAATTTTTTTAGAGTGGACATGATTGAATTCTGGGTCATTCATTACTAGGGAAGGGGTATCTACTGATCCTGCAAAATTCGCGTTCAAAATTGGCCAGTACCAACCGTTATTAAGCAATTAAGAGGGTTCATTGGATTAGCTAATAGAAGATTCTGTTGAGAACAAAAAGTTTCACATTAGTCCTTAATAGGATGGGTGGACTCCTTATAAGGATTAGGCAATCCTCGTGCCTTTGAGTTAGCTTTTGGGTGTGAGTTAGACCTAAGACCTAATTTCATCATGGTATCAGAGCAGGGGTCGTTTCATCCAATGTTGGGTGCCTGAGACAATTGGCCATGCACCAGATGCTAAGCACTGGGCATGAGGGGGGGTGTTGAGACACAAAAAGTCCCACATTGGTCCTTAATAGGATGGGTGGACTCCTTATAAGGATTAGGCAATCCTCCTCCCTTTGAGCTAGCTTTTGGGGTGTGAGTTAGGCCTAAGACCTTCTTTAACAGATTCATACGAGGGTTTGATATTTTCAATAAATCATTAACTAATCTTTCAAAGGACAGTTTCAAATGGTCATCAGCTGCTACTAATGCTTTTGAACAACTGAAGAAAGCCTTAACTAGGACTCATGTTCTCGCATTACTTTATGCGAACAAGATGTTTGTTGTAGAAACAAATGTCAGTGGGTATGACATTTAGGTTGTGTTGATGCAACAGAGTTACCTTATTGCCTTTATCAACAAGACTCTTTCATCAAGATATGTATCCATGTTTGTCTATGTTAGGGAATTATTAGCTACCGTACATAGAGTTTCTAAATGTTCTCAGTATTTTCTTGGGCAAAATTCATTATCAGAACTGATCGGAGGGCTCTAAAGTTTTTCATGGAACAAAAACTTCACTAATTCCCAACTTATGTGATTAACCAAGTTAATGCCTTTTGATTATTGCATAGAATACAAAGTAGGTATTAAAAATAAGGTTGTTGATGTACTTTCAAAAGTATTTGGTGCACAACCTTTGTCTTTGGTTATCTCCAATACTAATTCTGAATTGCTGCAAACTATTGAAGATAGTTTGACATCAGACAGTGAATTGAAGGGAGTCATTGAGAGGTTAAAATCTGATCCAAATGCTCATTCTCAGTCACTTGGTATTAAAATAAATTGAGAAGGAAAGGCATAGTAATTATTAGAGAGGTAGTTAGACAAGATATCATCACTTTGTGGCATGCTACACCTCAAGGGGGTCATTTTGAGATTGAGGCTACATTGAAAAAGTTACTTAAAGTCTTTTATTGGAAAGGAATGACAAAATATATTAAAGTCTTTATGCAAAAGGGTAATGGGTGCCAGAGAAGTAAAGCTTATTTAGCAGCTTCTCCTGGCCTCTTACAACCCTTAGCCATCCCTGAGGTAGTTTGATCTTAAATCAGCATGGACTTCATTGATGGTTTACCAAAATCGCATGGCTATGAAGTCATACTAGTGGTAGTTGACAGACTAAGCAAGTATGGTCATTTTATTCTTCTTAGACATCCTTATATTTCTCAATTTGTAGTTAAGCTTACATGGATGTCATGGTCAGACTTCATGGTCTACCTGATAAACATCATCACTGATAGAGATGTTGTATTTCTCAGTATATTTTGGCAGGAATTATTTTCATGCAAGGTGTTTAGTTTAATCTATCTTCAACATACCATCCCTAAAGTAATAATCAAACTGAAGTTCTTAACAGGTGCTTGGAGCCTACTTGAGATGTTTTTGTGCTGAAGATGCTAAAGACTAGTATGATACCTACCTATGACAGAGTTTTGATACAATAATTGTCATCACTCTGCTATTGACTTAACTTCTTATGAAGCACTTTATGGTAGACTTCCTCCATTGCATTTGCCCTACTTTTCATGAGAGTCCTCGTCTGCTGAAGTAGAAAATACTCTCATCAATAGAAAACTGAAACTCCAACTATTGAGGCATCATTTGGTACGAGCCCAGTTGAGGATGAAACAATAGACTCACAAGCATAAAAGTGACAGGAGTTTTTTGGTTTGTGATTAGGTATACTTCAAGTTCAGACCTTACAGATAACTGGCTATATTAGAGACTCCTCATCATAAGCTAGCTGCTAAATACTATGGCCCATTTTAGATAATTAGAAAGGTTGATCTGGTGGCATATACATTTCTCTTGCCGAACTTAGTGAAGATTTACTCAACAGTGCATGTGTCACTCATAAAGAAATTCTATAAAGTTCCTTCCTAGCTAACCTACCCACCCACTAATGATTTGGAAAATCCCCATTGCTCAGAACCTAAAGACACCTTGCAAAGCAAGATGATTAAGAGGGGTAATAAGGTAATAGCACAAGTCTTCGTAAAGTGAAAAGACTTGTTAGCAGATGTTGCTACTTGGGAGTACTTGAACATCCTTAAAGGCTTAAAATTAGATTTTCATGTTTCGATCCTTGAGGACAAGGATCTCTTCGCAGGGGGAGTACTGTTATCAGATTAAGGTGTCAGCAAAGTAGTTAATAATTTTGGTGGGAAAAGTACTCAGAATCCGAACACATTCAGAAATTCAGTTAGTTTGTAGTTTCAGAAAATCAGTTAACAACTTATTTAGTTCAGTTAGTTTCAGGAAATCAGTTAGCAACTGATTTGGTTCAGTCTCTTTCATTGTATTCAGTTATAAATACTTGTACAAGTCAATGTGAAGGATAGGAATGAATACATATTTTTCTGCGCATATTCAATCTTCTTTCTTCCATAATCCTTGGTTATCTTCTCAAAATCCTCTTTGTTAGGACTCTGAAATAGCCTCTAAATCATCGGGTTGTGAATAACTCTTGAAATTCAGCTATCAATGTGTTGTATCTAAATACTTTTGGATTGTAGATAGGAATTTAGGGTGTGTTTGATACAAAGGAAAATGTTTTCTAGAAAATATTTTCTTGGAATAAGTTGGTTAGAAAACTCATTTTCTCATATTTAGTTAGTGAGTGAAAAATATTCTCTAATGTTTGATTAGTGAATGAAGATATTTTTCATATCAAACACACCCTTGGTGTTTTTTCAAACACTACAAGAAAATGAACTTATAATTATAAAATGCATAGTAGCTAAATAAGAAATTTTCCGTAGCTAAATGCTTTAGCTACAATATTTTGTTTTGTAGCTTTCGTAGCAAGATGTAGCATGGCTAATAATTAGCCACGGACTTTACATGATCCATGGCTAAGGATTTATACTTATAGCTACAAAATTAAAATTAATCGTAGCTTCAACGAAAATAATTTTGCCATGAAAAATATACTTGTAGCAAATTATTTTATCTTTGTGCCACGATAAACAAAATTTGTTGCTATTTACTTCAGTAGCCACGAGGTGTAATATTGTGGCAAAAGATTCAATTTATTTGCCATGAAAATATATACTTGGTGGTTAGCTCTATAATTAATCTTATGGCAATAATACTCATATTTTAGATATGAATTAAAAATATTCATAGCTATACCTTAATGTATTTGCACAAATATTCTCATCTTTGAGCTAAAATTTCATGTCTTTAGCCATGAAATATATATCATTGTAGCTTTTAAAAAACATTCCTACGAAAAATTAAATTTTTTAGCTATGTCATTTGTTTGTGGCAATTATAGGAATTTATGTATAGCTACAAATTCAAAATTTCATAACTAAAATATCACACTTCATTGTCACAAGATAAAAGTTGTGGCTATGTTTTTCTTTTTTTTTTTTGCTATGAAATAAATATACATTACATATTATTATTTGTGTGACAATTATATATATTTTTCTACAAATCTAAAAAATTGTAGCGATTAATTTATATATGACATGAAATTTATAAAAATAGTGCAAAATACATAACATTTTCTAACGAATACAATATTAGAGAAAAGACTTAACAAATGTTCAACAATGTTATTCAAAATGATAAAATATTATTCTACTCTAATATATTCTTTTACAAGGAAAAAAAAGAAATTTTTGTCCCATCAATTTGACCTGATGCCTTCATCACTCCTCCATAAGCTACAATAAAATTAAAAATCGTATAAGGACACAATACAATATTCAATTTAATTTGAATATAATTCTTTTAAAAGAAATACATATTTACGAAATCAATGATATATGAAGAAATATATATATATATATATATATATATATATATATATATATATATATATATAGATATAGGAAAAAGCTACATACAGTTAGAGAAAAATATG
>JAOTQR010000079.1:12585320-12595623 GCA_025774065.1 Solanum ossicruentum
ACTTGACTGCAACAAGGCCAGATATTCTTTATGCTGTGAGTTTACTTTCAAGGTATATGCATTGTGCTAGTGAAATTAATTTTCAAGCAGCTAAACGTGTGCTTAGATATATTAAAGGTACTGCAAGTTTTGGCATAATGTTTAAAAAAACATCAGATTTTCAGTTTCTTGGATTTTCTGATAGTGACTGGGCTGGCAGCTCAGATGATATGAGAAGCAACTCAGGTTACTGTTTTAGTTTTGGCTCTGGCATGTTCTCTTGGTGATCAAAGAAACAAGATACAGTAGCTCAATCTACAGCTGAAGCAGAGTACATTGCAATTGCATCAGCTGTGAATCAAGCTCTTTGGATTCGGAAGCTGCTGGCAGATTTGTACATGGAGCAGAAGAAGAGCTGGAGAATTCCGACATCTTGATGAAGGCTCTACAGCAATGTTTGAGTTTCTCAGAAAAAGACTTGGTGTTGCTGCTCTTGAGTCAAGGAATGTTGAAAGTAGTGTCTTAAAAGCTGGAGATTAGTTGTATCTCAAAATACATCCTAAAAGTAGGATTAAGTTCAAATAAATCAGCTGCAAGTTGTGCAGAATTTGAAGAAGTCTTTTCCTATTTTTATGCTTTAGTTATTGGAGATAATGATAGCTTATTTTACTCCTTTTCTTTAGCTTTTTCAGTTATTATTTCATGTATTTATATGGCAGTTAAACTATTCTAATAAAGCAATTACTTCACATCCAAAAGCTAAACTATTCTTACTTCACATCCAAAAGCTCTATGTTTTTTTATCTTCATCAAGATCTGTTTTTCTCTCCAACAATCTCCTTTTCACGTGCCTGAACCATCTCAGTTCACCTCCCTCATCTTGTCCACCAGGGAGGACACTCCCACTTTGTCCCGAATAACTTTGTTCCTAATTCTTCACTCATTGTATCCCCACATATCCATCTCAACATCTTCATTTCCGTTACTTTCATTTTCTAGAAATGCGAGTTCTTGGCCGACCAACACTCTACCCCATATACTTTTAAATCTTGCTAACAAATGCTTATCACACAAGACATCCAATGCAAGCCTCCATTTGATCCACCTCACTCCAAATTGAGCATTTTGTCAAAGTACATACATCTCATATTTTAATACGGTCAACCAAACACTCTACTCTTAAATCATATTCAAGCTTATAATCCATATACATTATCTAACTGCCATATTACATAATCTACCCATGTTTGTTCTTATCATAATATGAGATGATTCATCAAGAAGCATTTGACAAGTATGCAAATACATTCTGCCCCTATCCTCACGTTCAGACACTTGTATTTTCAATTGAAAAGGACACCAGTTGCAAGAAAAAGAAAGAATAGATGCACGAATACTGCTGGTGGCTTTAATCATTCACATACCTCAAGTTGTTCATGAAGCTGTTTCTGCACCTCCATCTGCATTTTCAGTGCTTCTGTTATCCCCTTAGTCCTGTAATCAGATTCCAAAGTAATAGTTAACAATTACTAACACTTTTAATGGAAAAAATGAAGTGCTCACTCCAAGGAAGTGAAATTAGCAAGCTGAATAAGATTTGATATCAACTACTCTCACGAAGTCTTCCTATGTTACACTAATTAGTCATTATATTTGTGTCCAACAAGAGGGGCATGCACAAAATTACACTAATTGGTCCTTATGTTTGTGTCTAATGAAAGGGGCACGCACATAATTCCCATATAAACTATCGAAGTTGTAAAAATTATTCTTCATCTGTATTTTGGACTAGTTTCTTCTGACAATTTCTACACATTATAAGTTATTCCTAAGCTTCCTCACTAGTCAAATAGTCGTATACAAACAAAAAATGGACAGAGGTATAAATGTATGTTCAGCTAAAATGACTTGTCTTAACAAAGATATTCAGTTGTCACTACAAACGGCAGAAGAAATTTTTCCGTACAACATTATTCTTCTTGCAGCAAAAATAAGCAGTTATTTATTTGATGAATTAGTAACATGTTTCAATAGCAGCAGAGTAATAATGACTTACGTTTTCAAGTCCAGAGATGGCATCTCTGCAATGACAGTTGGCTTCCTTTCTGAAGTTCCTGTAGTAAGCAGAAGACGGTCAATTCATCATTTCAGTTTTTGTTGTTTTAGATACTATGAAAAAGGATCTACTCAGCATCAGCAAATGAAACATAGTCAGTCATTCCAACATTAATAAACATTCAAACATTTATTGACTCGTGAATAAAGAAAAGTAGGCAGGAAATACAAGCACATTAGATGTAATTACGATGAAATATCATTTAGAACGACATGAGATGATAGTGCCAGGTTTTGAGCTATTTACTTCCTTCCTATGTAGATAAAAGATTATCCTTTATAACCCCACTTATGTCAAAGGCCCCTTAAGTAGACCTTAAAATCTGATTCGTGAGGGCTTCCGGGCTTGTAGAGAGAAAGAGCTGCAATTTTGTGTTTGTGTTTTAGGTCTCCTCTTGGTTCAAATAGATAGGAGAAAATTTAGACAATGTTTCTGCTACTAACTTATTCATGTATCGTTTAATGCTTGCTTTTCACTGACAGATAGTTGAAGTATGATAATTCATTCTCAATGCCCAATGAAAGATGTTTTCTGGGCATCTGAGACAATCAGTAAATATGGTGCAACAAATGCCTGATTTATGGATAAGCATATCAAGTAATCAGTGAGGCAACTTCTACCTTCAGAGGATTCTGGTTTATATCTGGCAGTCCTATATTTCTGAAATTGAAAAAAATGGTCCAAGTGAGAACTATCAACTGATACTGCAGCAGGAAAATACTCAGTAAGAGGTTTAATTATACCTGCAAGTGGCTTTTAACGTGATAGATGGTTAAGCTTTCCACATTCATGAGTTTCAAGACACCCTTGGGAGTAGCCTCTGTAAAGTAAAATTGTGAGTAAGATACAGTTATGTCAGTCAGACGCTACATCCTCCTAACTGTTGAAAAAAAAAAATTCTAAATGAAGAGGCTACACACTTTCGCTTCCGCCAAGCTTGTTTACAGCTTCTACGAAGACTTCATGAAGCTTTGGTGTCCACCGCATTCGAGGCTTAGATGTGGCAGATGATGGGCTACCGATGGGGCAGCTTTGTCCGGCTGTAGGAGGAGGAGGCTGCAGCTGGTTAGCAGGGATCTGAGAACCTCCCAGCAGCTGATATGAACATTAGAAACTTATGTAGACTAAGAACATAAAGAAACAGTAAACTAGTATGATAACATCAGAAATGATTCCTACAAGAACACATTTTTGCTCAGATATGATGTAATGTTGATAATGACCAAAAAAAGAAAAAATAAAATAAAGTAAAATAAAAAAATTTAAAAAATGTTATTAATGACCTTGGGAAGAACACTCTAGACAAGCCAAAAAATGTGAAACACACGTTTTTCTTGTGCGAGTCTAAAGCATATTCTGTGTAACAATACCTCAGAACTTCCATATGCAAATAAGTTTAAATTCAACAGCAAAATCATGTTGGATGGTATCATCCATGAACAAAATGTCATATTTGTGCCTTGTTATAGTGGATGTCAAAACAGCTTGTACAGAATTCAACATAATAAAGAAAACAAGGAAATCAAATGGAGCGAGAGCACATACACCAGGATTAAGAACATCGGAAACGAAATATGTTAAGATGGAATCCTCACGTAGAGAAAAAATTATGGATCTATACTACATTTTTTTCTAAAGAAATGTGGATGTATTCAACTTCTTGCAGCTTGGTGTAAACTGGATGACAATTTAGAGTTAAATAAACTGTTCGATCCATAAGATGTCTGCATTGAATTTTCTTTACTGTAAATAATGGAACTACAACACTATCTGAATGTAATTTTAACTCATTAAACACTTATTTACTTGATCTGAAAAATGTTTTGATGTGCATTGAAATCTTTAACTGACAATCATTTAGTAAAGAAATCAAGCATAATACTACTATAAAAGATGTAAATATCATTTGTGCCTTGGAAATAATACTTTCTTCTTCCAGTTTATCCTATCCTCTCTTGACACTCCTTTTAGTTTCCTTTCCTTTCTCTTCTTTTCCTAGCTTCATAAAATAGCGCAAAGCATAAGAAACAAACCTTAGGTTCTGGATCAGGAAAATTAATATCTACTAGGATATCGTTCCAGCTTGAACCGAGAGTGTCATCATCGTTAATTAGCTGATCAGCCCATTCTTGCCAGTCAGATCTCTTGGCATGATCATCAGATGCCAGGACGCCGGCAAGACTTTCCACTTGGCCATTTTCAACAGGAACATTTGTAGGAAAAGAAAGGAACTCATGAAATGAATCTTTACCCCAGGATTTCCGGTTGCTCCCCAAGGGATAATTATCCAATGAAGTAGTCTGTACACTTAATTTTGAAGCTTGGCTGGCTGCTATAGAAGCCCCACTTGAGATAAATGGATAATGGCACGTCCGAGTTTCTTGAGAAGAGGGAGGTGAAAAGTGAAAATCTTTGTGGTGTCCAGAAGTGGAGGACAGTAGATGCCCTACCGTTCCACTCTTAGACATCGACGAAACTGCCTGTGGAAAAGTGAGGTTTGTAGTTAGCTCCTTCTCCGAGATAACATGAACGGAATCTGGCAATTTGGGAAATTTCTCCTCCAATTTCGGCAAACTTGGTAAAGGCATAGGCATAGCTCCAGAGACACCCATGCTACTATGTTGTGCTTCACTAGATATTGGTATATGTAATGCAGGCCGCATGTTCATTCTTGTCCATAAATTTAACTACCAAAATCGACTTTATATTAATACCACGGTTCCAAAAAGTCCTTTCTACTGCCCAATAATTCTGTTTTTCCGAAAATGATCTACTAAACCCGGTGCATCTGTGGCATGAAATAACAAAACTCACTTTAAAAACAAAAAAAGAATCGGAGTGGCCTGCATATGCACTATATAGAAAATGAGAACCAACAATTTTAAATTTACTCTGCTTCCATATACATTTGATATAGTTCGAATAATAATAATGTCTGATAAATCTATCAAAACAATCAACTGTGATATATCTGATATTTCAAAGATTTTTTCTGTAATCACTATGTTGAGCAGCATAATCCTTAACACATGTAAATTGGTCTTTCTCTTTATCATATTGTCCATGTAGCATCTAATCTTTCATGATGCACTTCACTTTAAGAATTCAGTCAATTTGACTCCAAGCAGAAAACAGCATTATAAATTTAGATGAATAATAAAATGTACCAGTTAGAGACGTTAAATGCTCATCACTAATGAAAGACACAAGTAAGAAAGCATTCAGTTGTTTTAAACAAACCCAAGCATTTGACTTCCACTTAACATACAAAATTTGGCATTAAGGCCTTTGTCCTAGAAAAACAAGAACTCTTATGTTGTCATGAAAAGCATAAGGATTTTAGATAGAAAAGATGCCTAAGTGATGATAATATAACAACAACATGAATTCTTGATGACAAATACTTATAAAGCATCATGAAGATACACATCAAATCAAGAGATAAGAGACAAAGAGCCTGCTTGGATTAGCTTTTGGCTTATTTTTATTATTTTAGCTTAAAATCAATACGTAGAAGCACTTTTTTAGTTTACCTGAAAATGCCATAAGTGCTTAAAAGCTACTTTGGCTTAAAAGCACTCAAAATAAGCTAATCCAAAAAGGCTCAAAGTCTCCAAAGGCTTCACATTTATGCGGAATGTAAATAGGCTTGAAGCACTATAGTGAAAAGTTGATCATCTTTTTACGGAGAAATGTGAGGAAGAAAAAATTGGTTGCTTGGATGGTAGCCACCGTCCACCTCCAACCCTGAGGTAGTGGGTTTTTCATCACCAAGGGAAAAAAAAGAGTGGGAGCTCCTAGGGGGAGTAAAAAAAGTGTTTTTTTAATAAAGGAGAGAAATTTGAGGAAGAAGAAACAGTAGGCAACATTGCAACCCTAAAATCCTTTGAGAAAAATAGGATCTACTAAAGCATATTTACAGAGAAATAAGCATGCAATTCAAAGAAAATAAATTTCTAATAGATAATGAGCGATTTGCACACAATCCTCAAGCTGTCATCATATGCATCCAACAAAATCAAATTTATAGAGACTTCTAAAATGCAAGATATACCAGAACATGGTTAGTGCTGATTCTAATTTTCTCGATTACTGTAGAGAAAAATAAAGAAAAAGGAACACAAATGATTTACGAGGTTCGGCAAGTGGTGCCTATGTCCTCGGGCTAAAAGCTCTCTCAACTGTGTTGTGAGAGGTATGGCATTACTTCAATATATACAGAAACTTGGGCACTATACAAGGCAACAGAATATTTTTAATCATTCTAAAAATCCTTATAATTAAGGAAACCCTATAATTAAGGAATTCCTATAATTAAGGATTCTAACAGTTCTATTTTGGAATATTTAAGAATACTTGTCTAATTTATAAAATCAATGAATAATTTATCATTTTAAATCTATTTTACTCATATTATTAAATAATATTAATTTATTTTTCAATGTGTAGATGACTTATATTTAATAAGGATGATTTGATAAAATTATCTCTATTATTTATTGCTTCTTAATTAGTATGTCAAATCAACATTGATCAATTATTGTTGGACAAAGAAAATATGAATCAAAGAAGTAACAGTTTTTAATTATGAAATTATATAATTTATACATAATTTAATAAAGCTTTTAAGATAAATGTTGAGTTTGAACCAAAACAACTGTTTCCATATGATGTTAGCTATGTAACTAACCTTGCATCATAAACATTTACTTGTTATACCAAATTTATATATATATTAGTAAACGCAGTTCGGGCCTTGTTCGACCTGAATAAATATATTTGATTATTTTTGTACTTTTTTTCTCATAATCAAAAAATTTTGATTGAGCCATATGTAATAGTGGAGGAGGAAAAGAAGGCAACTCAAGCAAGTAGCTAAAGCGGACATGTCGTCCAACAGTTGGCTGCAACTTTCGTATCCTCTTTCTTATTAGAGGTAATATTATAAAATCATAGTTGAAGCACCTAAAGAAATATAAAATTAAGTAATTGAAGCAGGCATGTTAAAGCCGGTGGAATATTTTGATTGAGCAACATGTAGTAAAGGAGGAGGAGAAGCAGCTAAATGAATATAATTAAATAGCTGAAGCAGGCATGTCAAAGTCGACAGAATATTTTTATTGGGCCGCATGTGATAAAGGCGGAGGAGAAGCAAGCAGCTCAAACAAGCAGTTGAAGCATGCATGTCGTGCAACAACTATCTGTTTCAACAGCTTCTGTAATCTTTTATTATTAAGTAGTTGAAGCAGGTACATCAAAGTCAACAGAATATTTTGATTGGTCCGCATGTAATGAAGGAATTTATAAATTTTGTATAGCTACGTTTGTAATAATTTAACACGTGGAGACATATGAGGTCGTCCTAAAGGATAAAACTAAAGGAATTCAACAACTTCTGTAGTCTCTTATTATTAAGTAGTTGAAGCAAGCACGCCAAAGTCGATAGAATATTTTGATTGGTCCGCATGTAATAAAGGAATTTATAAATTTTGTGTACCTATATTTGTAATAGTTTAACACACAGAGACATATAAGGTCGTCCTGAGGAGTAAAATTGAAGGAAAATAAAAACGTTGCCGTAATAAACTCTTATGCCTTGATTGGGTGGACGTTATCCATCATATTCTATGAGCACTCTGTATTTTGTCATATTGTCAATTTATTGATTGTCACTTAAATTTTGTTATCTCATATGATTTAAAGTCATTAATATGTAATGACAAAAGATTCATTTTGTGTAGCTACGTTTGTAATAGTTTAACACGCGGAATCATATGAGGTCGTCCTGAAGGGGTAAAATTGAAAGAATTAAACTTTTGTAGTCTCTTTTATTAAGTTGTTGAAGCAGATACGTCAAAGTCGATAGAATATTTTGATTGCACCGTTGTCACACCCCTATTTCTTCCCGCTCGTAAGTTTTGAAAAATAGAGTTTTTTCAATTAAAGTGATGTTTTGAAAAGGGATTATTTATTATTCAGAATCTCCACTTGGAATTGAGTTTCGGTGTTCCAAGTCACCTTATTTTATTCCTAATCAAAAGGAAATTGACTCTTTATTTTTATTGGTCTGCGAATTAGAAATTCGGATAAGAAATTCTGTTGACCGAGAGAAAGGTGTTAGGTACCCCTTGAGTCCCATGGTTCTAGCATGATTGCTCTATTGATTTATCGATGGCATAAGTTATCTGAAAAACATTATATTTCTTGGTTTTACAAAAATTTTATTTATCTACCTTCTTCAACTTATTTGAAATTCATTTTAAAAAATGTCATACTTTATTTGTTCGTGGTTTATTGATAGCAACGCTTTCCAACCTTGCCACAAATTAATTATTTGTATTTTTCAAAAGAAAGTTTATTTAAACAGTTTGAGTCCTAATGTTTGCCTATCATTATTTATCAACCTAAAATCATGCAAAATTCAACAATATATAGTAGTTGATACCATGGGAAATTCAACAAAATATTAACCGACATAATATCTAATTAATACTGTTTATGGGTCTACATTTGATATTTATGTTAAAAAAAATGATTACAAAAGTTGTATTTTACTTGGTACTCTTCGATCCGTATTAGATGATATTCTTAGTTTGGGCATTTTGTTTAACAAAAACTTTATCCACTCCAAAAAATAAGAGATCAGATATGTTTACTAAATCATCCTCAATTAAATAGTATAGTTTAGATTTTTATTTTTTTTACAATGTGGATTTGGTAATATGTCCAAATGAGCTTGTACTTTTTAATTTTTTTTAAATAAAATCTCTTGTTTTTGTTAAGAAAAAATTATATATAATGTTAGTTCAGTATGATTTCGTCGTTATGCAAATTTCAATTATCCATAAGCATAAATTTGAAAGAAAAGATAATATCTTCTTCATTACGTGAAATGTCGTCTCCTTTTTTCTTTAGCTAAATGTAACAACTAGACAGAGTAATATAGATTGAAGCAATAACATTTTGACACAACATTTATTAATAAGAGATATAGTCATGAAGTCAAGAGTTTCAACATATATACTTCATATTACGACATTAAAGAATATTGACGGGTCAAATACAGATAAAATTTGATAACTTCAATATATTTTAATTACATTAAACTACACAAGAAGGATTAAGTGTTATCTCTTGTGAAGATTGACTTATAATTAGTAGACCACAACAGGAATCACGAACTTGAAACCACGAAAGCAAACCTCAATCTCCTTTTTTTATTTTTTTGATCTTGCGTATGATTTCTCCTTTTTTTGGTCTTCTGGGTGTTTTTTTTTTTCCTGTGTCTTCTTCTTTCTGCGTTTTTTTTTTTCTGCTGAATGTATGTTTTTTCTCTAAGTGTGTATGTTTCTGTGTATCCGTATGAATGTGTTTGAAAGTATATATGTAGTAGTGTGTGAATGTGAGTTGGAGTTAAAGAAAAGTGGGGAATGTAACGTGGGGTCGTGTGTGTTGTGCAGGAAGTTTAGGTTAGTTTCTTCTTCTTTTTTTAATTTTCTTTTCTTTTTATTTCATTCTTTGCTTTGGTTTTGGTTTTTGAAAAGAAAGAAAAATAAAATAAAATGCTAGAAAACTATTTTGAATTAAAAATATATAGGAAATTAACTAACTAAAACTAAAATATAATTAAGAAAATACTGACAATACTAGATTATTTATTAGAATAAAAATTAAAAGAAATCATACATTTTTAAAAAGAAATTTCCTCTTCTTTGAAACAAAATTTACACTAAAATGTGACCCTATTTTTATAGTTTTCAAATTGTTTTAAATAAAGTTATTATAAATAAGATAAAATAAAAATATCTAGCTTAGATTCAAAATAAAAGTACATAAATAAATACTAAACACTAAAGGTACATAACTTAGGTATAATAAAAAAAATTAGGTGCTCACAATCGCATGTAATAAAGGAATTTATAAATTTTGTGTAGCTACGTTTGTAATAGTTTAACATGCGGAGACATATGAGGTCATCCCGAGGGGTAAAATTGAAGGAAAATAAAAATGTTGCCGCGTAGTAAACTCTTACGGCTTGTTTGGATGGACGTTACCTGTCACGACCCGAAAATTTGGCGTGATGGCACTTGCTCAATCCCACCAGAGCAAGTCAGCCTTAATTCAAAAAAAAGATAATAAATATAACGCGCGGAAACATTTAAAATAAATAAACTCAACTGAGAATTTTCATAAACTTAAATCCCACCC
>JAOTQR010000079.1:12614432-12633802 GCA_025774065.1 Solanum ossicruentum
AGAGTGAGGGCTTATGCAGGCAGAATTACCAACTCTTCAATCAGTTTCACTAGCGAATGAATTCGTTGATCTATTCCCGAGGAACATCCAGGCTTACCACTAGAACGAGAAAAAGATTTCGTTATTGACTTACATCCAGGCACTCAACCTATTTCTATCCCTCCATATAAAATGACCTCGACAGAATTGCTTCAATTAAAAGAGCAGTTAAAAGACTTATTGGAGAAGGGCTTTATAAGACCTAGTATGTCGCCTTGGGGTGCACCAGTGCTATTTGTATGCAAAAAGGATGGCACCTTGAGAATTTGTATTGACTATCGACAATTAAATAGGGTGACAATTAAGAATAAATGCCTCCTCCCCTAGATTGATGAATACCTCCTCCCTAGATTGATGATTTATTTGATCAGTTATATGGTGCCAAATGCTTTTCAAAAATTTATTTGAGGTCAAGTTATCACCAAGTGAGAGTGAAGGAGGAAGATATACCTAAGACTGCATTCAAACTATGCTATGGTCACTTTGAATTTCTTGCTATGTCATTTGGGCTAACGAATGCACTAGCAGTTTTTATGGATCTGAAGAATAGGGTATTCAAGACATTTTTGGATGCATTTGTGATAGTGTTCATCTATGATATTTTGGTATATTCATGATCAGAAGAGGACCACACAAATCACTTACAACAGGTGTTATAAGTTCATCGTGATAAACAATTGTATGCCAAATTTTCTAAATGTGAATTTTGGCTAAACTTAGTGGCATTCTTGGGTCATATGGCGTCTGATGAGGGAATAAGGGTTGATTCACAAAAGATAGATGCTGTGAAAGATTGGCCAAGGCCAATGACACCCATGGAAGTTCAGAGCTTCTAGGGTTGGCAGGTTGTTACAAAAGGTTGGTTGAAAATTTTTCTTCTATTTCTACACCTCTAACAAAGTTGACACATAAGCTGACGAAGTCCAATGGAATGATGCATGTGAAAAAAGCTTCTAGGAGTTGAAAAATAAGCAAATTTCTTCACCTGTGCTAGTATTTCCAGAAGGCATCGAGGGGTATGCAGTGTATTGCGATGCTTCAAGAGTTGGCTAGGGTGTGTGCTGACACAACATGGTAGGGAAACTGCTTATGCATCTAGACAGCTATGACCATATGAGAAAAACTACCCAACTCGTGATCTTGAGCTAGCAGCGGTTGTATTTTCTTTGAAAATATAGCTCTACTATTTGTATGGGGTTAATGTTGACATATATACTGATCATAAGAGCCTGAAATACATCTTTAAGTGGAAAGACCTAAACTTAAGATAGCAAAGATGGCTAGAGCTAATAAAGGATAATGACATTGATATACTTTACCACCCGGGGAAAGCAAATGTGGTGGCCGATGCTCTGAGTTGTAAGGCAATCATAAATACTAGTGATTAAGCTGTGATAAGTCAAGAAGTGGCTAAGGATCTACGTAAGCTAGCCAGTTTGGGAGTTCATCTTCTTGAAACTCCAAAGGAAGGGGTTATTGTACGTAATTCAGCAGCATTTTCATTAGTAATGAAAGTGAAAGGAAAACAGTTCAAGGATCTTATTCTACAACAGCTTAAGGAAAAGGTGAGTCAGGTTCCGATAAAGGGCTTTGACCTTACACAAAATGGAGTAGTGTACTACCAAAATAGATTATGTGTGCCTGATATTAATGGATTAAGAAAGAGGATAATAGAAAAAGCCCATCATTCCCGACATTCCATCCATCTGGGATCAATTAAGATGTACCATGACCCAAAGGGAATGTTTTGGTGGGGAGGCATGAAAAAGGACCTAGCAGAATTTGTGGCTCAATGTCCAAATTGCCAACAAGTGAAAGTAGAACACCAAATGTTAGGAGGTTATATGCAATTTATAGATCTTCCAACATAGAAGTGGGATATGATCAATATGAATTTTGTTACCGAGTTGCCTCGCTCATTTTAGAAGTTTGACTCCATGTGGGTAATAGTTGACAGTCTCAAAAAGTCAGCACACTTCTTGTTGTTCAGGAGATTATACAACTAAAAATTATGCCAAGATATACCTCAAAGAGATAGTCAAGCTATATGGAGTCCCAATCTCCATTATATCTGACTGAGGAGCTCAATTCACTGCAAAGTTTTGGAAGTCTTTCTAAAGGGGTTTATGCAAACAAGTGAATTTGAGTACAACATTGCACCCTCAAATAGATGGTCAAGCTGAACGCACCATTGAGACACTTGAAGATATTTTGCGAGCTTGTACATTGGACTTTAAAGGTAGATGGGTGGACCATTTGCTACTTATTAAGTTTTCCTATAATAATAGCTACAACGCGAGTATCAAGATGGCACCTTATGAAGTTTTGTATCGGAGGAAATGTAGATTGCCAACTGGATGGTTTGAAGTGGGTTAAACTACCTTGGTTGGGCCAGATCTAGCACAACAAGCCATGAAAAAACTTAAGATAATACATCAATGGCTAGAAACAGGCCAAAGTCATCACAAATCATATGCGGATGCTAGAAGGAGAGGATTAGAACTCACAATAGGGGATTGGGTATTTTTAAATGTGTCTCCAATGAAAGGGGTTATGAGATTTTGTAAGAAAGGAAAACTGAGCCAAGGCTACATAAGGCCATATAAAATTATTAAGAAGTTTTGGCAGATTGTATATGATCTAGAGCTACGTCAAGAGCTTTCAATGGTTCATCCAGTTTTTCATGTCTCAATGCTTCAAAATTGAATAGGTGACCCATCCCGTGTCACTCCTATTGAGGATGTGCAGGTTACAGAAGATCTCACCTATGAAGAGCTATTTGTTGCTACTCTAGATTGTTAAGTTAAGAAGCTAAGGAATAAAGAAATAGCTTCAGTAAAAGTACTTTGGAGAACCAGCAAGCAGAAGAAATAACATGGGTGGCTGATGACGCGATGAAATCAAAATACCCTTACTTTGGAGCTAAAGAGGAAGTGCAACATGTAGAATTGGGACACTAACAGGTATGCATGATTGAATACTTAGTGTGTTGTTGAAACTTTGTGTAAGTAAAGGTTTAAACTTAGTTAAGTTATCCAATTATGCTAACATTCGAGGACTACTATTCCTAAGAGGGGAAGGATATAACACCCCACAACTTACAATACTAGTACTATGCAAATGAAACATGATTTGGTTTAGTCAAATTAGCGCAAATTTTTAAAAGTGTTTGAATCTCCAATTAAAGAGCGATATGTATGTCTAACGCTAAAGAGGGTCAAGTGTAAATACGTTTAAAGTTGAATTGAGGAGACCACGGCCTTAAAGAAAGTGAGAGAACTGAGGTGCTTGTATGACATAGAAAGCTAGCAGGTTAGTTACCTTCTTACTTAGCTTAAATTTGCTAGCTAAACAGAGACGAGGCCCGACGTCGAATTAGTCCAAGTCCGATTATGAATAAAGTCTGTGTTAAGGGTGTAACTTTAGCCCATGTTTTAGCATCACAAATGGACTATATTTTTAGCCCAAGAATAATAGAGAAAGGTTCCAAGTACAACAAAACTCACTTGGTGAGTTGGTCCAAAACTAACTAATAGAAAGGAAACAAAATATGCAGCAAAGGCCCAACCAATTTGAACCCAATAAGGCCCAGGTGAAAGGTTCAAAATGGTACGTTGATTTCTTGATAAAATAAGGCTTAAAATAATAAAGTTAAGTCGGCCAAGTGCTCCTTTAAAAAGGTCTTAAAATCAGCTCACTCAAGTCATTCAACATGAACAAAAAATCAGATTTTCTTAAGGCTTTCTGTCTACACTTCTTAAATTTGTAAAGAAGCCAAAAGAAGCTTTTAGGGTTCTTAAGGAGGACCTCAACCTTGAATGTAAAGGTTAGTGATTTTAGTTATGTATTTAGTATGGTTTTCTTATGCAAAACAAGAGACTATGTTGGTTATGTTTACGCTGAAATTGTTGGATAGCATGTGTTCCAAAAGTTATTGTACATTTTTCTTGTTTATTTGGAAGCTTTTCTCAATTTGTTGGAGTGATTATGAAGGGATTCTTCTTTTCTTAATGCATATTGGTTCTATAATGATGTACAAAGGCTGTTGCACAATTTTTATGGTCCGCGAAAGTAAGTTCTTCTGTGATATCGTAATTGTGCTCGTAATAGGAACTTCTGGGTTGATAGATTAGGGGTTATGGTCTCATGTCCTCCACCTATTTTGAGGACTATTTCTGAACTATTTTAGGATTTTTTGTATGTATAAATGTTGTGGGAACAGTTTGGTTGGAGTTTGTAATGGTTTGGGATCGTCAACGTCGTAATGTAACGAAGGGATATAACGTTATACCGCCTATTTGTATGTTGCATAGAATTGTTATGTCTTGTGCTTTTTGGGTTGTTATTATGCTTTTATGGCACTAAAATAGGCTGCACATTATATGTATATGATAATGTGTATTAGAAAATCTGATTAGGGCAGAAAAGTTGAAAGAATATGCTCGAGTTTATAATTATATGCTTGTTGCCCATATGTTCTTTTTATGAGAGTAGGCTGCCAAGATGTATCTATTGGCTTCTAATGCTACTTTTATCACCTACTATTATTGTAGATAAATATTTGGAGGAAGGGAAGCTAATCTTGAGGTAATAGCGAGGTCGTACAGCGTGGTATGTAAGGTTACATTATTTCATATTATTTGGAATGAAACATAGATCCCTCCTTGGCAAAAATAGGCACTTACCAACTTCGACAAAACTATTAACCGTATCTCACCTCTTTCATGTGTTCATATGCTCCCATACATAGTCACCTTGAAATTTGCATACATGGATACTAGGATACACGATTTCATTCTACTAAATAAAGTTTATGTGTTTTTCTACCTCCTATGCATTTCATTATTTGTGTAGCCTACTCCTTTCATTATGGTGTTGTATTTTGTGATTATTTACATGTCATATGTTGTATATATAGTCCTATAGCTCCAACATTACGACCACCAAAAGAATCATCTCAAAGGTAATTCAAAGATAAAGTAAAGTATATTGCTTATTGATGGGTGGTAACCCAAGGGGTGGAAGAGTCAGCTTGCCATGGTCGATCCTATCACGAGGGGGTATCCAAAGGGGTTGAAGGAAAAGCCTAGCCAGGGCCGATCCCATTATAGATATACAACTGATCAACTGGTCCTTTTTATTACTTGTTGTGCACATATTATACAGTTAAGGTAAAGTAATAAAAAGAACATAAAGAATATGATCCCATAGTATAACTAAAGGTGGTCTCTTATCCTACACCAGTGTATAGTTTCATTTGAGTTGTTAATTCATACATAGTATTTCCTTCCTTACATATTTAGTACACTATCTCGTACTGACTTCCCTTATGGGGGACTTGCATTTCATGCTGCAGGTACAGGTGCTAGTGGATCTCCCCAGTAGGAGTACAGGATATCCGGCTACTGTTACAAAACTCTAGGTTGCTTCGGAGCTTTATATGTCTAGAGCTTATATTTTTGTACTGTATAGTTAGTAAAGGCAGGGTCTATCCCGTCGCATATCAGATACTCTTCCTTGTCTAGGCTTTATAGATTGTGTAAATTAAAGTGTGGTCATGTCTCGTACCTTAGACAACGTGGCCCCAATGGAATAGCCATATGCATTTCCTTTTGGCTTGTTCTTACTTTTTACTTTCTTAAATGCATGTTAAATGTTAAAAAAATCCCTTATAATATGTATAGAAAGCGGACACATATAGGTTGGTTCTCCCAAGCCTTATCGGTAACGGGTACCAGTCCGCTTTAATGGGACATTAGGCGTGACAGAAGTGGTATCAGAGCGGGTCATCCTAGGTAGTCTACAAAGCCGCGTCTATGTAGAGTCTTGTTTATCGATGTATTGTGCACCACATTTATAAGTAGGAGGCTATGTGGCATGTAGAAGTTGTTACTTTTCTTTCATTCTTTAGATCATGCCATAGAGCTAAGTGCAATATGTGGATTGTGTCTAACCTCTAAATTGTTTTGTACAGCAAGTATATCAGAAACTAGGAAAAACAAAGGTAATGGAAAGGAAGTAGAAGTGGTGGTTGGTATACCCAGTCAGGTGAGACCACGAAATGAGGTTCAAGAGGAGTCTCTGTCACAGACATCTCCAACTCCAACTCTGGATGAACCCGGAAGTAGTGAAATTCCCCCAGAACTACCTATTGATGCTACCGTGAAAGATCTGAGAAATGCAGTCCAACTATTGACCCGTATAGTTGCTGGCCAAGGTCAAAGACAAGAAGGTCCAGTTATAGGTGCAGGTGGTACGAATAGGATAGTTGGTACGAGGATACGTGATTTTCTTAGTTTTGACCCTCCATCCTTCACTGGTTTGTATCCTAATGAAGATACCCAAGACTTTATTGATCAAATTCAATGCACTTTAGATGTTATGCATGTGAGTGGTACAGAAGCTATCGAGTTAATGACATATAGGTTGAAAGGTGTGGCTATATTGTGTTATAAAGCTTGGAAGAAATCTAAGGGTATAGATGCACCTCCAACTACTTGGAAGGAGTTCAAAGAGGCATTTCTTGACTATTACTTGCCATTAGAGATTCGAGAGGCTCGTGCATATCTGTTCTTGAAGCTCCACCAAGGGAATATGAGTGTGAGGGAGTATACCCTTCAATTTAATTACCCTTCAATTCTATGCAAGGTGCTTGACAACAGGTTATTCAGCAGACCAGCAAATGACCCCTGCGCAGCCTTATAAATAGTGTGGAAGAAGTCAGTCAGGTATATGTTGTGTTGGAACAGACGCTTGTTATTGGTGTGGTGCGCCGGGCACAGGATAAGAGATTGCACGAGGTGACGTATGGGTGATAGTACAACCTACTACATCAGTTGTTGCATCAGCATTATCAGTTCATCCAATAGGTAGGGGTTAACAAACACCTACAAGTCGTGGTAGAGGTGTTAGAGGGGCAGCTAGCTCCAACGGAATCCAAAATCGCACTTATGCTCTGGGGAGTCGGCAAAATTTGGAAGCTTCACCTGATGTGGTCATAGGTACATTGTCCATCTTTTCACATAATGTATATGCACTAATTGACCTTGGTTCTACACTATCATACATCACTCCACTAGTTACTGGGAAGCTTAAGAGGACACCTAAAATATTGAACAAATCATTTGAAGTATCTATACCAACCGGTGAATCTTTTAGGGCTAGAAGGATTTATTATGACTGTCTAGTAACTGTTTGTGACCATGATACATTGGCTGACTTTATTGAGCTAGAACTAATGAAATTTCATGTTATAATGGGTATGGATTAGCTAGCTTTTTGCTATGCCACCGTGGATTGCCTAACTTAGAGAGTGTACTTCCACTTTCAAAATGAGGCAGTTCTTGAATGGGAAGGCAATGTTGGGGCGCCAAAGGGTAAGTTTATCTCTTAATTTACGGCCAGAAAGATGATATCTAAGTGGTATATATGTCATTTAGTTAGAGTGAGGGATATGGAGGCAGAATCACCAACACTTCAATCAGTTCCAGTAGTGAATGAATTCGTTGATGTATTCCTTGATGAACTTCAGGGCTTTCCTCCAGAATGAGAAATAGATGTTGGTATTGACTACTTCCAGGCACTAAACCTATTTCCATCCTTCTATATAGAATGGCCCAGGCAGAATTGCGTGAATTAAAATAGCAGTTAAAAGACTTATTAGAGAAGGGTTTTATAAGACATAGTGTGTCCCCTTGGGGTACACCAGTGCTATTTGTACGCAAAAAGGATGGCACCTTGAGAATGTGTATTGACTATCAATAATTGAATAGGATGACAATTAAGAATAAATACCCCCTCCCTAAGATTAGTGATTTACTTGATTAGTTACAGGGTGCCAAATGCTTTTCAAAAATTGATTTTAGGTCAGGTTATCACCATGTGAGGGTGAAGGAGAAAGGTATACCGAAGACTGATTTCAGAACACGCTATGGTCACTTTGAATTTTTTGTTATACCATTTGGGCTAACGAATGTACAGTAGTTTTTATGGATCTGATGAATAGGGTATTCAAGCCATTTTTGGATGTGTTTGTGATAGAGTTTATAGATGATATTCTGATATATTCAAGATCAGAAGAGGACCATACAAATGACTTACGACAGGTGTTAGAAGTTCTTCATGATAGACAATTGTATGCAAAGTTTTCTAAAAGTGAATTTTGGCTAAAATCAGTGGCATTCTTGGGTCATATTGTGTCTTAGGAGTGAATGAGGGTTGGTTCACAAAAGATAGAGGCTGTGAAAGATTGGCCAAGGCCAATGACACCCATGGAAGTTCGGAGCTTCTAGGGTTGGTAAGTTATTACAGAATGTTTGTTGAAAATTTTTCTTCTATTTCTGCACCTCTAAAAAAGTTGACACATAAGGCGACCAAGTTCCAATGGAATGGTGCATGTGAACGGAGCTTGCAGGAGTTGAAAAATAAGCAAACCTGCACCTGTGCTAGTACTTCTACAAGGCACCGAGGGGTATGCATGTATTGTGATGCTTCAGGAGTTGTCTTAGGGTGTGTACTGACACAAGATGGTAGGGTAATTGCTTATTCATCTAGACAGCTATGACCACATGAGAAAAACTACCCAACTCGTGATCTTGAGCTAGCAGTGGTTGTATTTTCTTTGAAAATATGGGGCCACTAATTATATGAGGTTCACATTGACATATATACGTATCATAAGAGCCTGCAATACATCTTTATGCAGAAAGACCTAAACTTACGACAATGGAGATGGTTAGAGCTAGTAAAGGATTATGAAGTTGATATACTTTACCACTCGGGGAAAGCCAATGTGGTAGATGATGCTCTGAGTCATAAGACAATCATAAATACTAGTGATCAAGATGTGGTAAGTCAAGGAGTAGCTAAGGGTCTACGTCAGCTAGTCAATATGGGAGTTCATCTTCTTGAAACTCCGAAGGAAGGGGTTATTGTACATAATGCAGTAGCATCTTCATTAGTAATGAAAGTGAAATAAAAATAGTTCGAGGATCCTATTCTACAGGAAAAGGGGAGTCAGGGTATGATAAAGTGCTTTGACCTTACATAAAATAGAGTACTTTACTGCCAAAATAGATCATGTGTGCTTGATATTAATGGATTAAGAAAGAAGATAATGGAAGAAGCATATCATTCTCAATACTCCATCTATCCAAGATCACCTAAGATGTATTATGACCTAAAGGGAATGTTTTGGTGTGGAGGCATGAAAAAGGACCTTGCAGAATTTATGGCTCAATGTCCAAATTGCCAACAAGTAAAAGTGGAACACCAAAAGCCAGGAGGTTATATACAGTGTATAGAGCTTCCAACATGGAAGTGGGATATGGTCAATATGGATTTTGTTACTGGGTTGCCTCGCTTATTTTAGAAGTTTGACTCCATGTGGGTGATAGTTGACACACTCACAAAGTCAGCACAACTCTTGGCAGACAAGAGTGATTATACAGTTAAAGCATATGCCAAGCTATATCTCAAAGAGATAGTTAGGCTACATGGAGTTCCCATCTTCATTATATCTGACTGAGGAGCTCAATTCACTGTAAAGTTTTAGAAGTCCTTCCAAAGGGGTTTAGGGACACCAGTGAATTTGAGTATGACATTCCACCCTCAAACAGACGATCAAGTATAATGCACCATTTAGACACTTGAAGATATGTTGCGAGCTTGTGCATTGGACTTTAAAGGTAGTAGGGTGGACCATTTTCCACTTATTGAGTTTGCTTATAATAATAGCTACCACTGGAATATCAAGATGGCACCTTATGAAACTTTGTATGGGAGGAAATGTAAATTGCCAATTGGATGGTTTGAAGTGGGTGAAACTACCGTGATTAGGCCAGATCTAGTACAACAAGCATATGAACTAAAGCTACCTCAAGAGCTTTCAATGGTTCATCCAGTTTTTCATGTCTCAATTCTTCGAAAATACATAAGTGACCCATCCCGTATCACTCCTATTGAGGATATGAAGGTTACAGAAGATCTCACCTATGAAGAGGTACCTGTTGCTATTCTAGATTGTCTGGTTTAGAAGCTAAGGAATAAAGAAATAGTTTTAGTAAAAGTACTTCGGAGAAACCAACAAGCAGAAGAAGTAACATGGGAGGCTGAGGACACGATGAAATCAAAATACCCTTACTTATTTGAAGTTAAAGAGGAAGTCCAACATGCTGAATTAGCACACTAATAGATACGTATGGTTGAATACTTAGTGTGTTGTCAAAAATTTGTGTAAGTAAAGGTTTAAACTAGGTTAATCTTTAAAGTTATGCTAACATTCGAGGACGAATGTTCCTAAGGGATGGAGGATGTAACACCCCACATCTTATAATACTAGTACTATGAAAATGAAACATGATATGGTTTGGTCAAATCAGCGCCAATTTTTAAAAGTGCTTGAATCTCCAATTAAAAGGTAATATGTTTGTCTAACGCTGAAGAAGGTCGAGTGTAAATAAGTATTAAGTCGAATTGTGGAGATCACAGCCTTAAATGAAGTGAGAGAAGTGAGGTGCTTTTAGGACTTAAGAAGCTAGTAGGTGAGTCACCTATTTGCTTAGCTTAAATTTGCTTGCTAAATGGAGATGAGGCCCCACGTTGAATTGGTCTAAGTCCAATTATGAAAAAAATATGTGTTAAGGGTGTAAATTTAGCCCATGTTTTAGCATCAAAAATGGACTATATTTTCAGACCAAGAATAATAGCCCATGTTATTGCACGACTTACCACTAATTTGGGACTATTTTTGGACTATATTAAGACTGGTTTTATGTGGTAAAATCATTGAAAATAATTTTGGTAAAGTTAAAATAGTTCCGAGATTGTTGACGTCAAAGTGTGGTGAAAGGATATATCGTTGTGCTGCTTGTTTGTATATTGTGGAGAATTATTGTGTGTTGTGTTTTGTGGGTTATTGGGGGATTGTTAAGGGACCAAAAATAAGATGTACATGACATGTAAATAAGAGTGGTTGTTAGAAAATGCATTTATAAGTGAAAAGTTTGACGAAATATCTTTGCGTCACTAATTGAAAGCTTGCTGTCCGGGTGATCGTTTTTATGATATTAGACTGCCTAGAAGTGTTGTGTTGCTGCTAATACTAGTTTTATTGCCTAATATGGTGTAGATAAATATTTACGGGAAAGGCAGCCACTCCAAGGTAGTACAACGAGGTATGTAAGGGTATTTGATTTCATACCATTTGGCATGAAATATAGATCCTTCGGTAAGTAAAGGCACTTATCTACTCCAACATAACAAGCAGCTATGTATCCACTCTTACACATGTTCATATGCTCCTATATGTAGTTCCCTTCAAATCTATATACATACATGGATACCAAGTACATGAGTTGTTTCATTTGATACGTATTCTGTTGCTTATGTAACATACTTTCCTCAATGCCAAGTTGTCTTGAATGTTTATTTTCATGTTATATATTGCATATACATCCTGAAGTCTCCAATATTATGACCACTAAAAGAATCATCTCAAACGTAATTGAAAGATTAAGTATACAATTTCTGATAGGTGGTAGTCCGAGGGGTGGAAGCATCACCTAGCCAGGGACGATCCTATCACGGGTGGTAGCCCGAGGGGTTAAGGAATAACCTAGCTAGGGACAATCCCGATACAGTTTACCACTGATCAATTGGTCATTTATAGTTTATGATGTGCACATATTTTACAGTAAAGGTAAAGAAATATAAAGAACATAAAGTATACGATCTCAAAGTATATATAAATGTGGTCTCTTATTCCACACCTGTGCATGGTTTCATTTGATGTTGTTACTTCATATATAGTATTTCATGCCTTACATACTCAGTAATTAACTTGTACTGACATCCCTTTCAGGAGACCTGCATTTCATGTTGTAGGTACAGGTGCTAGTAGATCTCCCCAGTAGAGTTCAGGACACTCTGCTGTTGTTACCCAGCTCCAGGTTGCTCCGGAGCTTTGTGTGTATCTAAAGTTTATATGTTTGTTTTATGTAGTGAGTTGAGGAGGGGCCTGTCCCGACCCTTAACAGATACTCTCTTATTTATAGGCTTTGTAGACTATGTAAATTAAAGTATGATCATGTTTTGTACTTTCGAAACCGTGGCCCCAACGGCCTAGTCATATGCATTTCCTTTCGGCTGTATCACTATTTACCTGCATAAAGGCATGTTAAATTATAAAAATCCATTATAAGGTGTATAGAAAGTGCATGGATATAGGTTAGTTCCCCCGATCCTTATCGGCAATGGGTGTCGGTCGCCATAACGGGACTTGGGGCGTGACAGAAGTGGTATCAGAGCGGGTCATCCTAGGAAGTCTACAAAGTCGTGTCTATGTAGAATCTTGTTGATCGATGTGTTGTGCACCACGTTTATAAGCAGGAGGCTATGTGGCATTTAGGAGTTGTTACTTTCCTTTCATTCTATAGATCGTGCCATAGGGCTAGGTGAGTTATGTCTAATTCCTAAATTATTTTGTACAACTAGTAAGTATGCCAGAAACTAGGAAGAGCAAAGGTAAAGGAAAGGCAGTAGAAGTGGTGGTTGGTTTGCCTAGTCATGTGAAACCACAAAATAAGGCTCAAGATGAGTCTCTTTCACAGACATATCTAACCCCTCCAGCTCCTGATAAACTCAGAAATAGTGAAGTTCCACCAGAACCACCTATTCATGCTACAGTGCAGGATTTGAGAAATGCAGTTCAACTACTTACTCGCATAGTTGCTGGACAAAGCCAAAAACAGGAACGTCCAATTGTGGGTATAGGTGGTGCAAATAGGACAACTGGCAACAGGATACGTGATTTCATTAATTTGGACCCTCCAGCCTTCACTGGATCTGATCCTAATGAAGATCCCCAAGACTTTATTAATTAGACTCAGTGCACTTTAGATGTCATGCATGTGAGTGGTACAGAAGCTGTTGAGTTAGCGGCATATAGGTTGAAGGGTGTGGCTGTATTGTGGTATGAAACTTGGAAGCAATCCAAAGATATAGATGCTCCTCCAACCACCTGAAAAAAGTTCAAAGAGGTCTTTCTTGATCATTATTTGCCATTAGAGATCTGAGAAGCCCGCACAAACCAGTTCTTGAACCTCCACCAGGCGAATATGAGCGTGAGGGAGTATAGTCTGCAATTTAATTCTCTATCCAGGTACGCTCCAAACATATTTGCTACTATGGCAGACAAAGTTCATCGATATATGGATAGATTAGATACATATCTGGTCAGAGATTGTACCATTGCTGCATTGAATAAAGATATGGATATAACGAGAATGCAATATTTTGCTCAGAAATTGGAGGATCAAAGGCAAAAGAGAAGGACACAGGAGTTAGAAAGGGCACAGTCCAAGAGGAGCAGATCTTCAGGGCAGTTTACATCGTCCCAAAGTGAGTTTAGGCCTCGGTTTTCTAACAGACCGGCTAGGCCATCATTCTCTTATTCTGCAGCCAGTGCTCCACCATAGATTCAAGGGTCTAGAAGTAGTCCGATTAGTCAACGAGGTGAGGGACAAGGTTCACGAACAACAAGAGGATCAGTAGGCAAGCTAATGACTCCTAGGCAACCCTGTAAGCAGTGTGGAAGAAGTCATCTAGGTATATGTCATTTTGGGATAGACGTTTGTTATTAGTGTGGTGTGCCAGGGCATATGATGAGAGATTACCCGAGGAGGCGCATGGGTGATAGAGCACAATCTTTTGGTGTAGTTGTTTCATTGTCATCAATAGTACCACTATTAAGTAGGGGTTAACAAGCACCTATGGGTCGTGGTAGAGGTGCGAGAGGAGCATCTAGCTCTAGCAGGGTCCAGAATCGCACTTATGCTCTGGGGAGTCGGAAAAATTTGGAAGCTTCACCTAATGTGGTCACAGGTACATTATCTATATTCTCTCATAATGTATATGCATTAATTGACCCTATTTCTACACTATCATACATCACCCCACTAGTTGCTGGGAAGCTTAAGAGGACACCTAAATTATTGAATAAACCAATTGAGGTGTCTACACTAACCGGTGAATCTATTATGGCTAGAAGGGTTAATTATGGTTGTGTAGTAACAATTTGTGATCGTGAGACATTGCCTAACCTTGTTGAGTTAGAAATGGTGGAATTTGATGTTATTATGGGTATGGATTAGTTATCTTCTTGTTATGCCACTCTGGATTGCCGAACTAAGAAAGTATACTTCCACTTTCCAAAAGAGGCAGCTCTTGACTGGGAAGGCAATGTTGGGGCACCAAAGGGGAAGTTTATCTCTTATCTTAAGGCCAGAAAGATGATATCTAAGGGGTATATATGTCATTTAGTTAGAGTAAGGGATATGGAGGCAGAATCGCCAACTCTTCAATCAGTTCCAGTGGTGAATAAATTTTTTGATGTGTTCCCTGATAAACTTCTAGGCTTACCTCCTGAGCGAGAAATAGATTTTGGTATTGACTTACTTCTAGGCACTAAACCCATTTCTATCCCTCCATATAGAATGGCCCCAGCGAAGTTACGTGCATTAAAGGAGCAATTGAAAGACTTAGTGGAGAAGGGTTTTATAAGACCTAGTGTGTCTCCCTGGGGTGCACCAGTGTTATTTGTACGCAAAAGGATGGCATCTTGAGAATGTGTATTGATTATCGATAATTGAACAGGGTGACAATTAAGAATAAATGCCCCCTCCCCAGGATTGTTGATTTATTTGATCAGTTGCAGGGTGCCAAATGCTTTTCAAAAATTGATCTGAGATCGGGGTATCACCAAGTGACGGGGAAGGAGGAAGATATACCTAAGACTTCTTTTAGAACATGGTATGGTCACTTTGAATTTCTTGTTATGCCATTTGGGCTAACAATGCACCAGTAGTTTTTATGGATCTGATGAACAGGGTATTTAAGTCATTCTTAGATGTGTTCATGATAGTGTTTATAGATGACATTATGGTATACTCAAGGTCTGAAGAGGATCATGCAAATCACTTACGACAAGTGTTACAAGTTTTTCGTGATTGAAAGTTGTATGCCAAGTTTTTTAAATGTGAATTTTGGCTAAATGCAGTGGCATTCTTGGGTCATATTGTGTCTAAAGAGGGAATAAGAGTTGATTCACAAAAGATAGATGTTGTGAAAGATTGGCCAAGGCCAACGACGCCCACAGAAGTTCCGAGTTTCCTAGGTTTGGTAGGCTATTACAGAAGGTTTGTTGAAGGTGTTTCTTCCATTTCAGCACTTCTAACAAAGCTGACACATAAGGCAACCATGTTCCAATAGAATGATGCATGTGAAAGGAGCTTCCAGGAACTGAAAAATAAGCTAACTTCTGCACCAGTGCTAGTATTTCCAGAGGGCACCGAGGGGTATGCTATGTATTGTGATGCTTCGGGAGTTGTCTTAGGGTATGTGCTAACACAACATGGCAGGGTAATTGCTTATGCATCCAAACAGCTACGACCACATGAGAAGAATTACCCAACTCATGATCTTGAACTAGCAGCGGTTGTTGTTGCTTTGAAAATATGGAGCCACTATTTCTATGGGGTTCATGTTAATATATATTGATCATAAGAGCATGCAATACATTTTTAAGCAGAAGGATATAAATCTGAGACAATGGAGATGGCTGGAGCTGATAAAGGATTATGATGTTGATATACTATACCATCCGAGGAAGGCAAATGTGGTAGCTGATGCTCTGAGTCATAAGGCAGTTATGACTACTGGTTATCCAGCTATGGTTAGGCAAGGGGTGGCTGAGGATCTACGTCAACTACCCAGGTTGGGAGTTTGCCTTCTTGAAACTCCAAAGAAAGGGGTAATTGTACATAATACAGCGACGTCTTCATTGGTAATGGAGGTGAAAGAAAAATAGTTCGAGGATCCAGTTCTACGATAACTTAAGGAAAAGGTGAGTCAAGGTGCAATTAAGGACTTTGATCTTACAGAACATGGAGTCCTTTACAGCCAAAATAGATTATATGTGCCTGCTATTAATAGGTTAAGGAAGAGGATTATGGAAGAAGCTCACCATTCTTGATATTCCATCCATCCAGGATCGGCTAGGATGTACCATGAACTGAAAGGAGTGTTTTGGTGGAGAGGCATGAAAAAGGACCTTGTAGAATTTGTGGCTCAATGTCCAAATTGTCAGCAAGTGATGGAAGAACACCAAAAGCCAGGAGGTTATATGCAATGTATAGAACTTCTAAGTTGGAAGTGAGATATGATCAATATGGACTTTGTTGTCAGTTTGCCTCATTCATTTCAGAAGTTTGACTCTATATGGGTAATAGTTGACAGACTCACAAAGTCAGCACATTTCCTACCTGTCAGGAGTGATTATACAGCGGTAGAGTATGCCAAACTGTACCTCAAGGAGATAGTCAGGCTACATGGAGTTCCCATCTCTAATATATCAGATCGAAGGGCTCAATTCACTGCAAAGTTTTGGATGTCTTTCCAAAGGAGTTTAGGAATGCAAGTAAACTTAAGCACAGCGTTCCACCCTCAAAGAGATGGTCAAGTAGAACGCACCATTCATACATTCGAAGATATGTTGCGAACTTGTGCATTGGACTTTAAAGGTAGTTGGGTGGACCATTTGCCCCTTATTGAATTTGCTTATAATAATTTTTACCATTCAAGTATCAAAATGGCACCTTATGAAGCTTTGTATGGAAGCAAGTGTAGGTCGCCAATTGGATGGTTTAAAGTGGGTGAAGCCAGCTTACTTGGGCCATATCTAGTATACCAAGCCATGGAAAAAGTTAAGGTAATATAGCAGCAGCTAGAAACAGCCCAAAGTTGCCACAAATCATATGTGGATGCCAGGAGAAAAGGGCTGGAATTCTCAGTAGGAGACTGAGTATTTTTAAAGGTGTCTCCAATGAAAGGGTTTATGAGGTTCGGTAAGAAAGGAAAACTAAACCCACATCACATAGGTCCTTATAAGATTATTAAGAAGATTGGTCAGGTTGCATATGAGCTAGATTTAACCTAAGAGCTTTCAATGGTTCAAACAGTTTTCCATGTATCAATGCTTCGGAAGTGCATAGGTGACCCATCCTGTATTGCTCCTATTGAGCATTTGCAGGTTAAAGAATTACCTATGATGAGGTACTTGTTTCTATTTTGGATCCTCAAGTTAAGAAGCTAAGAAATAAAGAAATAGCTTTAGTAAAGGTACTTTGGAGAAATCAACAAGCAGAAGAGGTAACCTGGGAGGCCGAGGATGCAATAAAATCAAAATACCCTCATTTATTTGAAGCAAAAGCGGAAGCCAAACATGAAGAATTGGAACACAAATAGGTATGTGTAAATGAATGCTTATTTTGTTGTCAAAGGTTTGTTTAAATAAAGGATTATACATGGTTAAGTTACCCAATTGTGCTAACATTCGAGGACGAATGTTCCTATGGGGGGGAGGATGTAACACGCCACATTTTACAAGTACTATTATTTGGTAAATGAATCATGATATGGTTTGGTCAAATTAGCATCGATTCTTGAAAATACTTGAATCTCGTATTAATGGGCGATATGTGAGTCGAATTCTTAAGAGGGTCAAGTGTATTCATGTTTTGTGTTAATTAAGGATATTAATGCCCTAAACAAAGTAAAAGAATTTATAGGCTTCTATGACTTCATAATTTAGTAGGTGAGTCACCAACTTGCTTACCTTGAATTTGCTAACTAAGCGGAGACGAGGCTCAACGTCAAATTTGTCCATGTCCGATTATGGATAAAATTTGTTTTAAGGGTGAAATTTTAGCCCATGATTTAGCATCATAAATGGACCTTATTTTCAGTCCAAGAAGAATTTAAGAGGAGCCCAAGTGTAACACAAACTACTTGATCATTTGGGCCATAAACGGATTAAGAGGAAAACGGGAAATTGGCAGCCCAAATCTATTAGAATTTGATGCCCATTTTGGCCCAATTTGGGGACTAAGCTACTGAATAATTGGCCCAAATTATATGGTATTTGGTAGTCAAAAATCCTAAGGAAAGTCATCCAAGAGAGGCCTTTAAATAGGGGTAACAAGTTGAAATTTTCAATCCCTCTTACACTTAGAAAAAATTTCAGCTTTCCCAATCCTCACTCTAAACGTTTCTTAACCTACCAAAGCAGCAGCCAAAGGAAATTCTAGTGTTCTTGAGGAGGCTCTAAACCTTGAATATAAATTTAAGTAACTATATTTGTTTATTTAGTATGATTCCTTCATGAAAATCAAGAAGTACATGATAATATGGTATGCTGAAAATTATGTGTCTAGAAAATTGTTGTACTCTTACCTTTTGTTTGAGTGATTTCTAAATAGTTGGTGGTCTATATTATGGAGAGAATTTGATGCTCTTAACATAATTTGAGTTGTACATATTAACCTAAGGTTGCTGCCCAGATTTTGGTTTCATTTAACAAATGAGTTTTATTGTGCTATCTTAAGTGTGATGTTGGTTGGAAGTTGTGGGTTGCTGGATTTAAAGCTATTGGCTCATGTTTGTTGACTTCTTGGGTGTTTTTTTAATATTGGATTAGCATTATTTGTATGTGTAAATGTTGTTGGAATAGTTTGGTTAGAGTTGGAAATGGTTTGGAATTGTCGTCGTCAAAATGTAGTGAAGGGGAGAGTAATGTTATGCTGTCCATTTGTAAGTTGTGTAGAATTGTAGTATGTTATTCCACAACTTACCCCTGATTTGGTACTGTTTTTGGAATATAGTAATACTAGTTTTATGTTGTAAAATCATTGGAAATAATTGGTAAAGCTAAAACAGTTTCAGGATTGTTGACGTCGAAGTATGGTGAAAGGATATATCATTATGCCGCTTGTTTGTATGTTGCGGAGAATTATTGTGTGTTGTATTTTGTGGGCTGTTGGAGGATTGTTAAGGGACTGAAAATAATATTTACACATAAGAATGGTTGTTAGAAAATATATTTAGAAGTGAAAAGGTTGAAGAAATGTGTTTGCGTCACTAATTGAAAGCTTATTGTCTGGGTGATCGTTTTTATGATATTGGACTGCCTAGAAGTGTTGTGTTGTTTCTAATACTAGTTTTATTGCCTAATATGGTGTAGATAAATATTTGAGGGAAAGGCATCCACTCCAAGGCAGTAACAAGGTCATACAACGAGGTATGTAAGGCTACTTGATTTCATATCATTTGGCATGAATTATAGATCCTTCGGTAAGTAAAGGCATTTATCTACTCCAACATGACAAGTTGCCATGTATTAACTCTTACACATATTCATACGCTCCTATATGTAGTTCCCTTCAAATCTATATACATACATGGATACCAAGTACATGAGTTGTTTCATTTGATATGCA
>JAOTQR010000079.1:12646480-12671697 GCA_025774065.1 Solanum ossicruentum
TCCCTATCCAGGTATGCTCCTAATGTGGTTGCTACTATGGCAGATAGAGTTCATAGGTATGTGGATAGATTGGATACATATCTGGTCAGAGACTGTACTATTGCTTCCTTAAATAAATACATGGACATAGCAAGGATGCAAGCTTTTGCGCAGAAATTGGAGGACCAAAGTCAGAGAAGGAGGACATAGGAGTTGGCTTAGGGTGTTTGCTGACACAGCATGGTAAGGTAATTGTTTATGCATCCAAACAGCTACGACCACATGAGAAGAATTACCCCACTCATGATCTTGAGCTAGCAGCGGTTGTATTTGCTTTGAAAATATGGCGCCACTAATTGTATGGGGTTCACGTTGACATATATACAGATTATAAGAGTTTGCAATACATCTTTAAGAAGAAAGACCTAAACTTAAGAAAACGGAGATGGTTGGAGCTGATAAAGGATTATGATGTTGATATACTATACCATCCGGGGAAGGAAAATGTGGTTGTCGATGCTCTGAGTCGTAAGGCAGTTATGACTACTGGTGATCAGGCCATAGTTAGTCAAAGGGTGGCTAAGGATCTACGTCAACTAGCCAATTTGGGTTTCCGCCTTTTTGAAACTCCAAAGGAAGGGGTTATTGTACATAATGTAGCGACGTCGTCATTAATAACGGAGGTGAAAGAAAAATAATTCGAGGATCCTGTTCTACGATAGCTTAAGGAAAAGGTGAGTCGGGGTATGATAAAAGGCTTTAACCTTACACAAAATAGAGTACTTTACTTCCAAAACAGATTGTGTGTGCCAAGTATTGATGGGTTAAGAAAAAGGATAATGGAAGAAGCCCACCATTCCCGATATTCTATCCATCTAGGATCAACTAAGATGTACTATGACCTGAAGGGAGTTTTTTGGTGGGAAGGCATGCAAAAGGACCTTGTAGAATTCGTGGCTCAATGTCCAAATTGTCAACAAGTGAAGGTAGAACACCAAAAGCTAGGAGGTTTTATGTAGTGTATAGAACATCCAACTTGGAAATGGGATATGATCAATATGGACTTTGTTATCGGTTTTCCTCATTCATTTAAGAAGTTTGACTCTATGTGGGTAATAGTTGATAGACTCACAAAGTCAGCACATTTCTTACCTGTCAGGAGTGATTATACAACGGATGAGTATGCCAAGCTATACCTCAAAGAGATAGTCAGGCTACATGGAGTCCCAATCTCCATTATATCTGACCGAGGGACTCAATTCACTGTGAGGTTTTGGAAGTATCTTCAAAGGAGTTTAGGTACACATGTGAATTTGAGTACAGCTTTACACCCTTAAACAGACAGTCAAGCAGAACGCACTATTCAGACACTTGAGGATATATTGCGAGCTTGTGCATTGGATTTTAAAGGTAGTTGGATGGACCATTTGCCACTTATTGAGTTTGCCTATAATAATAGCTACCATTCAAGTATCAAGATGGCACCTTATGAAGCTTTGTACGGAAGGAAGTATAGATCGCCAATTGGATGGTTTCAAGTGGAAGAAACCACCTTGCTTGGGCCCGATCTGGTGCACCAAGCCATGGAAAAAGTTAAGGTAATATAGCAGTGGCTAGAAATAGCCCAAAGTCGTCACAAGTCATATGCGGATGCCAGGAGGAGAGGGCTAGAATTTTCAGTAGGTGATTGGGTATTCTTAAAGGTGTCTCCAATGAAAGGAGTTATGAGATTTGGTAAGAAAGGAAAACTGAGCCCATGTTACATTGGGCCACATAAGATTATTAAGAAGATCGGTCAGGTCGCCTATGAGCTAGAGCTACTCCAAGAGCTTTCAATGGTTCATCCAGTTTTCCATGTATCAATACCTCGGAAGTGCATAGGTGACCCATCCTGTATCATTCCTATTGAGGATGTACAGGTTACAGAAGATCTCACCTATGAAGAGGAACCTGTTGCTATTCTGGATTGTCAAGTTAGGAAGCTGAGGAATAAAAAAATAGCTTCAGTGAAGGTACTTTGGAGAAATCAGCAAGCAGAGGAGATGACCTGGGAGGCCGAGGATGCGATGAAGTCAAAATACCCTCATTTATTTGAAGCTAAAGATGACACCCAACATGCAGAATTGGAACACTAATAGGTATGCGTGATTGAATAATTAGTGTGTTTTTAAAGGTTTGTATAAATAAAGGTTTATACTTAGTCAAGCTACCCAATTGTGATAACATTCGAGGACGAATGTTCCTAAGAGTACGAGAATATAACACTCGACATTTTACATGTACTAATGCTATGTAAATGAATCATGTTATGGTTTTGTCAAATTAGCGTCAATTCTTGAAAGTGCTTGAATCTAGTGTTAATGGGCGATATGTGAGTGAAAATGCTTAAGAGGGTCGAGGGTATGTATGTGTTGGTATTAAATTGAGGATATATCATCTCCAATGTAAGTAAAAGAATTGATATTAGTGTATGACTTAATAATCTAGTAGATGAGACACCTATTTTCTTAGCTAAAAATTGATAGCTAAACAGAGACGAGGCTCGACACCGAATTGGTTCAAGTTCTATTATGAATAAATTCCATGTTAAGGGTTTAAGTTTGGCCCATGTTTTAGTACCATAAATGGAACTTATTTTTAGCCGAAGAAGAATTTTAAAACTTCTAATAAGTACACTACAAAAAACTTTGCCATTTGGACCCAAAACCAACTAAGAAGAAAGCTAGAAATTAGCAACAAAGGTCCATCATATTTAAGACTCAATTAAGCCCAATTTTGGAGGATAAGATGCTACAATAATAGATCATTAATGGGTGTCATTATCATGTCAAAAGTGGAAGAGAAAGCTGGCCAAAATCAATCTTTACAAATGTGTTAAGTGCAGCACTAATTCATTCAACTAGGAAATAAAGTTTCAGCTTTCTTAAAGTGTTTTGTCTTCTCTATAATTCATTTCACCAAGCTGCAAACTCAATTTTCTAATCTTTTGAAGGGAATCCAGAACATATAAGATAAAGGTAAGCAATTATAGTTGTGTATTTAGTATGATTTCTTCAAGAAAAATAAGAAGTATATGATAGTGTCTTTGCTGGAAATTTATTGGAAATTCTGGACAGCTTGTGTCCAGAAAGTTGCTGCACACTTGCCTTTTATTTTGGTGAATTCTATATGGTTTTTGGGCTTTATTATGAATAGAACTTGATCTTCTTAATATAGTTTAAGTTATAGATATTTCTAGTATGGTTTCTTCATGTAAACCAAGAAGTATATGCTATTATGCTATGCTAGAAATTCTGGACAGCATGTGTCCTAAGTATTGTTGTGAATATTTCTTGTTGTTCAAGAGGATTTTCTCCTAATTGGTTGGATGAAATATGAATTAAGACATGTTCTAACAATATATAGGTTGTTAGTCATGTAATTAAGCTGTTTCACCACTTTTACAGTCCACAAACTTGAGTTGTTTTACAACGTCGTAATTTTACACTTAAAAGAAGCTTGGGAGCTGAAAATTGTAATATGTTGTTCCACGACTTTCACCTATTTTGGGACTATTTTTGGATTGGTTTAAGACTAGTTTTATGTGTAAAAATGTTGTATACAATTTTGGTAAAGTTAAAGCAAGTTTGGGAATTGTTGACGTTGAAGTGTGATGAAAGGATCTAACGTTATGCCGCTTGTTTGTATGTTGTGAAGAATTGTTATGTGTGGCATTGTGTAGGCTGTTTTAGGGCTGTTATGGGTCTGAAAATACGATATACATGACATGTACATAAGAATGGTTGTTAGAAAATATGTTTGTAAGTGAAAAGGTTGAAGAATCGTCTTTGCATCGTTAGTTGGAAGTTTGTTGTCCGGGTGATCATTTTTATGATATTGGACTGCCTAGAAGTGTTTTGTTGATGCTAATACTAGTATTATTGATTAATATACTATAGCAAGGGAAACCACATCCACTCCAAGGTAGTAACGAAGTTATACAATGAGGTATGTAAGGCTACTTGATTTCGTATCACTTGGCATGAAACATTGATCGTTCGATAAGCAAAGGCATTTATCTACTCCAATATGACAATCGGCCATATCTCCACCCTTTCACATATTCATGTTCTCTTATATATAGTTGTCTTCAAATCTACACACATACATGGATACTAAGTACATGAGTTCTTGTTACTAAACAAATTCATGAGTTGTTTCTATTCATACGCATTTGATTGTCTATTTAACATACTCTCTTCATTTCCATATTGTATTGTATGATTAATTACATGGCACATGCTGCATATACAACCTTATAGCTCCAATTTATGACCACCAAAAGAATAATCTCAAAGGTAATAAAAAGATAAGTATACAGTTTTTGATAGGTGGTAGCCTGAGGGGTGGAAGTATCACCTAACCAGGGACGATCCTATCACGGATGGTAGCCCAAGGGGGTAAAGGAAGAACCTAGCCAGGGATGATTCCATATCCCGATGGTTGGAAGAATCACCTAGCCAGGGAAATATCTTATTACGGGTGGTAGCCCGAGGAGTTAAGGAATAACCTAGCTAGGGACGATCCTGATACAGTTTACCACTGATTAGTTGGCCATTTGTATTACAGCTGTGCATAGATTTTATAGTACAGATTTTATAGTAAAAGTAAGGCAATATAAGGAATATAAAGTATACGATTACAAAGTATAACTACAAGTGGTCTCTTATCTTATACCAGTGCATAGTTCTATTTGAATTGTACTTCATATACAGTATTTGCTGCCTTACATATTCAGTACATTATCTCATACTAAGTCCCTTGCGGGGGGCCTGCATTTCGTGCTGCAGGTACAGGTGCTAATAGATCTTCTCAGTGGAGTTCAGGACATTCAGTTGCTGTTACCAAGCTCCGAGTTGTTCCGGAGCTTTGTGCATATTTAGAGTTTATATGTTTGCATTATATAGTTTTTCAGATAGGGCCTGTCCCAAACATTAGCAAGTACTTTCTCTTAACTAGAGACTTTGTAGACTATGTAAACTTAAGTGTGGTCATGTCTCGTACATTAGACACCGTGGCCCTAATAGCCTAGCTATACATATCTCCTTTTAGATTGTTATTACCATTTATCTCCTTAGAAGCATGCCAAACGTAGAAAATTCTATAAAATATGTATACAAAGAACATAGATATAGGTTGCTTCTCCCATGACTTATTGGTAACGGGTTCCAGTCCTCCCAAACGGTACTTTGGGGTGTGACATTTGGCTCGTAGATGGAGTGCAATTTTAACTTGCTCTCTATAACGCTTTACGAGATAAGGTTATGAGGCATAAAGTGTAGTATGACTCATAAGCCCAGTCGTAAAGACTGTATCAGATGCAATTCTTAGCAAAACATGAAAAATTTGTCCTGAACCTGTATGCTCCTTATAAAATACACTTGCACCTTAAATGCAACAAAGCCAACATGAAAAATATTGAACAAAATATAAACAAACATTCAACTCAGAATTTTGAAACTGAAAATAAACATCAAAACTAATCTAGAATATCAAAATGCTTGGGTTGCCTCCCCAATAGTGCTTGATTTATTATCGCGGACACAATTTAGTTATCCTGAGTACTTAGAATTCCTCAACATCCCAAACTTCATTTTCAGTTCATTCAGGTGCTTCATAGATTGGTTGATATCAAAGACCACTTCTTCATCATTCACCCTAAATTTGAGTTGACAGAGTCCATATCCACTAAGGCTCTCCTTATGGCAAGAAATGGTCTTCCCAAGATAATAGGGACCTCAAAATCAACTTCGCAATCAAGAATCACAAAATCCACTTGGAATATGAATTTGTAAACTTTCACCAACATATCAAAAAGTATTCCCTTCGGTTTCTTTATTGTTCTATTTGCCATTAACAACCTCATTCTCGTAGGAGTAGGAGAACCCAAAAAGCTTTTTGAAGAATGCAAGAGGCATCAGGTTTATACCAGTACCCGATTCACACAATCACCTTGCAAACTCTACATCACCAATGTACAAGGTATGGTAAATGCACAGGAGTCTTCCGTTTTCTGAACTAAGGATTTAGTGGTAATGGCACTACAATGATAGAGCTCTTGCGTAATCTCGTGGCTTACCATGTGCTTCTTAGCCACCAAATCCTTTATATATTTAGCATAACAGGGAATTTTCTCCAACACTTCGATAAGGGAAATGGTGATGGACAATTGCTTTAACATGGAGATGAAATTCCTGAACTTAACATCCTCCACCTTTCGTTTGAGCCATTTAGGGAAATGGTGGAGGATGCTTTGGGGCAGTCTTATACTTTTCTGACTCTTTAAACAATTGACCATTTACCCCATCTTTATTGACTTGTTCTCCTTCATTCACAACCTTCTCCATAACTATCTCTTCATGCACATCATCCATACCTACTGACATCAGAGGATCAATGGTACTCTTACCTCCCCTAGTCATGACTGCCATACAATGCCCATTATTCTTCAGGTTTTGAAGCGTATTGCTAGGCAATGTACCTTTTTGACATTGATTTAATTGATTAGACACTTGGCTAAATTATTTCTCAAGTTGCTTGATATCCACCGAATGAGACTCTATCTTCTAATGGATACTAGAGATATCAGATTTCATCACCTGTAAAGTCTTATCTTATGTTTTAGCCTTTTTTATCAATTGGTCAAACATCTTTTCAATCCTTGCATTATTGCCTCAGCATCATGATTATGCAGGGGGAGCGGAGGGAACATATGGACCATTGCTAGAACCATCTCTTCTACCCCACTCGCCTTTTGGAATCCTATTTCTTTCAAAATAACCACCACGCTTATCTCTATAAGAACCTTCTCGATTGTAGTTCCAACCTTGGTTTCCGAAACCTTGATGCCAATAGTCCAAATTGGACCTTGGGAATTGTTCAAAAAACCCAATGCTTGAACACTAACAAAACAAGTATCCTCATCATAATAATGCTCTTCATACATAGGCACTCTAGGAGGTTGGTGGACTACTGCATGCACTCTTTCTTGATTTTGCTTAACCACTAAATCCATACTAGTATGGAGTTAAGCAAGTTGTTGGATGATCTCCTCGTTGATCTTAGCTTGCTCCGAACTGACATTCACTACACACGAGCTTCTTATAGAAGCTCTCTCTCTTTGCCCCCATGCACAGTTTGTTTTGACCACTTGCTTCATTCTCTCGGGGATCCTTGTGAACGGTTGTTCCAAGAACATACCCCCATCATAGTATTAGCACAAGCTTGACTATTTTCATTAAGGGCATGGTAGACAATCTCTACCAAGGCATCGTCAATAATTTTGTGGTCTGGGATTTGTAAATCTCTCCCACATTATACTAATTGAATCACCTAGCAATTGCTCAAATTTGTTGATTTGATCTTTTATTTTGAGAATCTTTGACCTCGGGAAGTACCTTTCCAAAAGGCCTTCTGTAAATCCTCTTGACTAGTGATTGAGCTCTGTGGGAGTTTGGACTGCCACACTGCTCCATTACTAGTAAGAGATAGATAGAACACACGATACCCAAAAACATCCATGGAAAGATTTTGCATCCTCATCCTGCTTTTGCAAACAAAAGCTACAATATGCAGATGCCTATGAGGATCCTTGTAAGGTAGACCTGCTAACAAACCATGATTTTGAAGCATTTCGAGCAATCCAATTGAAACTGTAGACTTAGTGTCAACAGGTAATGGTGGCAACACTATAGCTCCAATCACCTCCATGGCCATGGGATTCAATCTATGTTGATTCCATCCATAAGCATTCTCATTGAAGTCCTTAAGTTGTGGGTTATTCTCCAATAGTGGTGGATTTTCATCCCTATCCTCAATATCATTATTTCGATTCATAGTTTCATTAACCATGATATTAGCATTTATTTGAGTCATTCTCCTTGTGACCCATTGGATCTCTAAATCAACTGAAGATAAGGGAATATCTTGACTCCTTGTATTAGGCATACCACACTTTGTATACCTTGCAAAGAAACTAAAAAACAAAAATAGAAATAAAAGTAAAATACAAGAGAACTAAGAAATTAACACTTGAATTATGCTACTAGTGAATCCAAATCAAGGTCTCTTCGTATTCCCCGGCAACGGCGTTGCTCAAGATGCACCTCTTTTTGAAGTAAAAGCGATCGTAAACCTAACCAAAGATAGGATCGAAACCCACAAAAAATACAACACTTCTTCAACTTGGTTCACCAATAATCAATTCAAGAATCAACTAACTCAATTCTCTAAAAAAGGGGGGGAGGGTTTGCAATAATTGATAAGAAAATTAAACTAGACTAGCTAAAATTGGAAGACTAGAAATAATGGGAGCAACATGGGTATTGTGTTCCTCATGATTCGCTAACTCAACATCCCCATATATCACAATTCACAACTAGAATATTGCATGTAGGACGGTAATTTAGGTTCTTCCAACCCTTTGGTAAAAGGTAAAGGTCAAATTTCACTTTGGAAGTTGCTCGATCTCCATAGTGTGCTCAACTAACCATTACCCATAGTCCCAATCAACCTCCCTTTGATCAAGTTTGGTTGATTAGACGAGAGCACATCACCGAATCCTGTTAATCATTCTCTTTTCATATTCATTACCACCTGGATTAGGAAGGCAACACTAGGCAAGTTCTAATGTTGGCCACCACTAAATAACATTGATAATGAAGAGAAATGATTAATACATACAAATACCCATTCCTATAATTACAAATAATCCAAGTTTTCTAAGTTAGATTTTCATAGTTCCCGCAACCCCAATTTGTAGGTTTAGCTACTCATAACTTGGACAAATAAATAAACAATTAATAGAGAAAACATGGTTAATCACTTACCCAAGAAAATTGAAGAACAAGAAAAACCCAATGTGTATTGAGAATCACAAGATTGAAAGTTGAATTAAATCCACAAGTAAATCTCTTCTCCAAAATATAGCCTCCAAGGATAAACCCTAATAACTCCTACTAAAAACTTCGTGCTCTCTGCGTGTCTCTATGTCTAATTGTTGGAAAACTCAAAAACTACTTTAAATGTCCTAGTATTTTTAAATTATTGTATTTACAAAAAAGTCCCTAAATTAATTAGAAAAAATGGTTGGTGCATCATACCAGTCACAGTTATGACACATAACTAGGGTCACGAGCTGTATCGGGCTTTTGTGGACAACCTCCTTTATCTTGGACTTCACTGATACGAAACACCTTAACGAGTTGTATTCTGATCTATGACTCGTATTGACTTCTCGTAGTCCATATTTGCATCACTTGGTCGATCTGATCAACAATGAAAATCTCTACGAAACATCCCTTTACGACCTATAGATGGAATTATGACTCAATACTAGATCTCGTTTGGCTGAACTTCAATTTTGCTTCAACATTGGATTCCTCTACGAGCCCACCTCTACGACTCGTAAACTGAGGTAAGACTCATAAAGATTTCATATGTCCTCAAAAATGTGCAAAACCTACAACATTTCCAAACATTATTCCAACCTACTTTTCCTGTAACAACAAACACAAAAACACATAAAAACCATAAAAGTAGCATTAAGAACACACAAAATTCTATGTTTAAGGCATCAAATGTGTTATATTTTGATATCACATCAGGCTCTAACATTCTGAGATCTCAAATCATTCCGAGTTCGAGGAGCAAGTGTAATACCAGATGATGGTGCCGGAAATCGATTACCATTACCTTTCTTCTCAACCTCATGGCTTGATGTTTTTGCTTTCTTTCTTCTTAACTCCTCTCTATCATGCTTACTCTCCTCATCATCTTGTTACATAAAAGTCATCAATCTCCCTATATCCATGTCACTCACAAGCATTGCTCCCCTCCCATCTCTCGTTACCTCTCTATTCAACCAGTCAACGTACATACTTTTCCTTCCCCTCGTATCAGCAACCATGTCCAGAGCATATCAAGAAAGTTGAGTAAACTTCAGCCCATACTCTTACACAGTCATAAAGACCTATTTCATGTTCAATAACTCTCTTACCTTAGCCTCTCTTTGTTCTCTTGGGAAGAAGCGCTCCAAGAAAGCTTCCTCAAACATTGCCCAAGCTAGCACAGAGGCATCCTCTCCTTTACCCTTCTCCCATTGATCATACAAAAGTTTGGCCACACCCTTGCATTAGTAAGCAGCCAGCTCCACTCTGTTAGCATCAGTCACATACATTACTTGGAATACTTTCTGAAGCTCCTCCACATAGCTCTCAAGATCCTCATTGGATAAAGACCCTATGTACTCAGGCGGATTCATCCTTAAAAGTTCCCTGACGTTAAACGTGTCATGGGCATCCTGCCGCCGCTCCTGATCTCACACTAGATATTGTGACAGCTTAGGCTAGAGTATGAATATCCTAGGTAGCTCAACATTAGATATCTTATCCTGTGGGGGTTGCTCTATAGGGATAGATGGGTTCATGGGCTCCACATTCCCTTGAGGTTCAAGTGGGTTGACATTCTTTCTTCGCTGGACGTCCTATACCTCTGAAGGCTCTTCTGGGAGGCATGTTCACAACTCTGCGACACACAAAGCATGAATTACAAGATAATCTTTCATAGAGTATAGCTTCATCACATGATTCAGAACATGAAAAAAAGTGAAACATTTCCTAATGTCCTATAGCCCCCTGCTTATCAAGCTTGGTCATCAACACACCCATAAATAAGACTCTACTAGAGATGGCTTCAAAGATTCCCTAGGACACTTGAACTCATGCTTTGATACCAAGTTTGTCATGCCCCAACAGGTGACCCAAGATATGGCCGACACCCAGAGATTACTGTTAGCCCCCAAGCGAACCACTTGGCCTCATCACATTCATTCAATCAAGCATTTTACTAATCAGCAGAAGGAAAAAGAAAAGTAAATGGGCACATCTTATCATATAGTTACAAAACAATAATATAATAGAAGAAGGCTAGTAGAAAGAACTAGCTCACAATCTTAACAATCAACATTCGACTCTAGTCTATAAAGCCTCTATCACTATTAGGTGGTGCCAATAACAGACCCATGTCTACCTCAAATAATAATAAGCTAATAAATGTCTAACTCTAAAGCAAGATGAAAAAAAACATAATGAATCCTCCGGATTAGGAGAGGCTTGCCAATCAGCTCAACGTTCTAGATCCTCAACAATGTGCTCATTGATGATCTCTAATCCTTGTATCTATATCATAAACAATACAGTGTCGAGTGGCATTAGTAAGTGGAATGTACGATATGCAAAATAGCTGAATGAAATAAAAACAGATAGAATAATATGGAAACACCAATCAAATTAGAACAATAACAATCAACATATCATCTATCTAAATCAAGATTAAAGTGTAGACAAATGACCCATCTAACCCATCAAACCTCATCCATCAAATCAGACTCATCTCAACTGATCTCATCTCATCTCATCTCGACTCAGAGTACTCAAGAGGAAAACTTTCTAGGAGTTTCTATTATCTGACAACAATCACTTATGAGCTAGTTATTGTACTACATTCACATTGATATTTCCATAACTATTCCGTACCTGCCAGGTAGGGAAGGAATCAAAACCATAATGGACAAGTCCAAATAGAGACAACAATCTATAAGTCCTCTATTATTTCAAGAACTTCTAATAGTGGGAAGCTCAACATAATGTTATGTGATGGTCCTAATCCTCATCTATGCTTAAAATACATAGTTTGAAGAGTGCGACTTGCATTAGATCTTATTATTTTGGTACTCGATACTCCTCCCATGACTCAATGCTTATACAACAATCAATTCAATCAAACCAATCAAAGTATCTTAATTAACTCATCTCAAATCAGCCTTGTAGTGGCTCTCATCATTCAATTGGTCTCATAGAGACTCTAATCATAATATCGATTCATCTTTCAATCAATAGCTTTAATCATTAGGGAAACAATCGAATAGATAATTTATTAGATTTCATTTGAGAACACTCATGGACTATCAAATACTATCAACCTATCATTATCCTCACAATCACAATTGACATTCTCAATCAAGGCTGTAAACTCCATTCCTATCTTCATTCATGCAATCTTTATTAAATAATAAGTAGGGTTCATGGAATAATTCATGTAAAAACATACAAATCAAGAAACGAGTTTATGATAATCATCAACATACAAAAACACAAGTAATAATGCAATTTTTCAAGAATTAATCATGAATTGTGCATGTAAACTCATGAACTTTCAACCCTTTTCAAAGACTATCTATGGGGCATATGAGAGTACAGTCTCCTGCTTTTAGTTTAACTTTATATACTTGGGAAATACATTAGTTTCTAAAGGTGTTAATGAAATTCAACTTTCACATCTTTACTATGGTCATTTGAACACTAACAGGCTGAAATTGTTGACCAGAAAGAACATGGTGATTGTTTTACCGAAAGTGGGTGGGCTTGAGTTATGTCAAGGATGAATATTCGGAAAAAGTAGAAAATCCTTCCCTGTAGTAAAATCTTGGAGGGCTAGTAGTTGTCTTGAGCTTGTACATGCTGACTTATGTGGACCGATGAAAACTTAGTCATTAGGTAGAGTCGGTACTTTCTTTTATTTACTGATTACTATAGTCGTATGAGTTGGAATTATTATCTCTAAGTTCAAAACTGAAGCATTTGAGAATTTCAGGAAATTCAAGGCCCTAGTGGAGAAGCAATCAGGCTACAACATCAAAGCTATTTGCACAAATTGTGGTGGTGAACTTTTATCTAATGATTTTAATTTATTTTGTGATGAGAATGGAATTTGAAAGGAGCATACAACACTATACTCGCTGCAACAAAATGGAGTCGCTGAGCAAAAAAATTGCATAGTGGTTGAGATGACCAGAACCCTACTTAATGGAAGGGGACTTTTAGTTCACTTTTTGGGAGAAGCTGTGGCTGCAACTATGTATGTTCTGAACATCTGTCCAACAAAAGCTATTTTTGATAGAACTCCATATGAAGCACGGACGGGATAGAAACCAAGAGTAACCCACTTGAACGTCTTTGGTTGTATAGCTTATGTTTGGTTAATATACGTTCTAAACTATATAAAAATAAAAGAAATACATTTCTACTGGTTATCATCATCAATCCAAAGCATATAGACCTTATAATCCTATTAATGGAAAAGTAACTATGTAACACCCAATAAAATTTTCGAAACACCCCTAAAGTATATCATGTGCATAACGTATCTTCTAAAGCTCCGATCGGAAATCCATGAATGAATTTGTGATCAGCGCAGAAAATCGAGTCAGAAAATAGTCACGACCCAATTTAAGAGTAACCAGGTTAAAAAAATAAAATTTCTAATTTTTCCAAAATAGTGAGGAATTCGTGCCCCTGGCATGACGCAGAAGGGGTGTTGACTTATTATTTTATTAAATTTTTTATGGCAATTGAAATTCCCAAAAAATAGCAAAACTGTACTGATCCACGCCCCTGGCATGTCGCGGGCCAGTACATCAATTTTCAAACTTTTTCTTTTACTTTCGAAAAGGGCATTTTGGTCCTTTCTAACCTATTTTTAGACCCAAAATGAGTTTTGAAGTATTAATTCGTATGAAAGGTTTTCAAAAAAACCCATCTTTTTTTAGCTTTTACGTAAGAGTTCCTAAGAGAAGAAAAACAGAGAGTGGAGGGTTTCATGTTCAGGTGCGAATTCTTGTACGAAACTCGATTAGTCATCATTCTAGGTATGTAAAGGTTACCCAAAATACGGAATTGTTCTTCCGTGTGCCCCAATATATAGATTAGGTTGGCAGTGGATAGTTGATAGGCTATGAATTGAGTTTCTTGAAGAATTTCTTGATATTTATCTTTAAATCTTATGTATTGTTTTAAATTGATTATTATCATACATTAAATTACTGATTACATGTATTATTGACTGATTTTATGCTCATTCTATATAATTTTCCCTATTTAAGACAACAATACTGAAGTTAGTGCAGTGTTTAGAGCCTTGAATGTATATAGATGTGTTGATTGTTATGGTCCGAGTCTTGAGGTGAGTATTGTTATGGCTGAAGCAGATGAAGTTTATATTCTTGAGGTTTAAATGAGATTGAGCTAGAGTTTAAAAGAAGAATCGATTTCTTGAGTTGATAGAATGATAGATGAGATGAGGTCCCTGCTTGAGAGGGTGGTTAGTTGTATAACCAACCAGACATTGATAGACTTATGAACATATCGAGTCCTGGAAGGAGTATTAGCACTGGGATAGGTAAGAGTGAGTCCCACTCGCACTCATTAACTACATGGCCAACATAGGTGAGGATTGGACTGTGAACACGGATGTTTCCTTTGTCCCCTAGAGGACTTGACAGATTTCTTTGGGATCCCCGACAGACTCGTTCTTTACCCCGGCAAGGTACTGGATAGATGTGTCAATGACATCTCTTTTTTACATCATCATTGGCTCACAGATGGTTGTTGTTGGTTATAAAAACTCTCATATGGGTTCCTTGTTGACAATATTTTGTAGTTGATGGGATCGTGTGATGTCTTGATGGATAGTGAAGTGGTAGAGTCCTATACTTTACTCTGAGTTAAGGATGACTGATTGATGAAATGATGTCATTAGTTGTATTATTTACTTTAGTCTGTTTTACGTACAGTATATTCCATGTACTAAGGCCCTTTTGGCACTGTGTCATTTTATGATGCAGATTTTGTAGACAAAGGACTTCAACAGGCTCATCATTGAGGTTTGTAGATCCCCAAGCAAAGACTTGGTGAGTCCTGCCTTTCTTTTGGAGGACTTATCTATCTTTCATCTATTTAGATTTATTTCATTATACTGTGATAGCCATAGCTTGTCATGGTATCTTCTTAGAGGATAGCTATAGAGGTTTCATAGACATAGACAGTTGATAGTTGATGTAGAGATTGACTATCTTCCCACTCCTTATTTCTATTGAGTTGCTTATATTCATAGTCAATATGATAGTGATTATGATACCCTACTAATAGCCTATTATTCTCTTATATCTTCCACATATGAGTTGATTGAACGAATGAAATGAGACTAGGTGGTTCGTTTGGGGACTAGCAATAATCTCCGAGTGTCATTTACGCCTAGGGTACCCTCTCGGGTCGTAGCAAATTATCAATAGCGATGTTGTTTCCAATGGAGAAGCAGCTTGAGAGTGGAATGATGAGAAAGAAGATTCAGTAATCCATATTCAGGTCCAGTCAGAAAAAGAGCATACTACGCGTCTTTACTTTATAGATTTTGATCCTTCCTCTTCTTCCAGCATAGATACTATCTTATGGCAGTAGCAGCAAAAATTCAGAATTTATGCATCTTCAGAATCATCCAACGAAACACCATTGAAAAAGTTTCAATCGCTGGAAGATATTTATGCATCTTGGAGTTTTTCCTTGTTTGTTGCTGAACTAACATGCTTCAAAGCGACCATAGTGGTAGAATATAATGATTGAAGAGGTCTAGTCCATTGAGAAAAGCCAAACTTGGGAGTTGTTGACTTTTCTTAAAGGAAGAATGTGTAGGGCTAAATTGGATTTTCAAAGTGAAGTACAATGCTGATGGAAGTGCGAAAAGGCATAAATGTCAACTCGTTACAAAAGGATATTGCCAGAAACAACAAGCGACTTTGAACAGATATTCTCCTAGTAGCGCGCTTTGAAATGGTTAGAACTACTCAACTTGGTTGGCCTATGTACCAATTTGATGTTAAGTCTGCCTTCTTAAATGCCGACTTAAGTGAAGAAGTTTATGCCTCTTAACCTAAAGGCTTCATCTCTAATGAAGAGGAGAACAGAGAAAACAATGTATACAGATAGAAGAAAGCATTATATTTTCTGAAGTAAGCTCTACGGGCATGGTATAGCAAAATTGCTACCTTTTTTCAAGAGAAATAGTTTAGAAGAAGTGAGAATGAACCCACACTTTATTTGAAGAAGAGAGGTAATGGTGATTTTCTAGTTGTTTGTCTTTATGTCGATAATATTATATATATGGCCTTTTGTGAATCTATTGTTTCTGAATTTAAGAGTTACATGATCGGTAAATTGGAAATGTCCTACTTGGGTATACTGCATTATTTTTTGGGGCTTGAGATGAAATAAGGTTCGAATGGAATCTTTATTTTGCAAAGATAATATGCTACTGAATTCAACATGCCGAATCGTAATCCATCTCCCACACTCATGAATATGAATTAGAAACTGGTACTACGTGATGGTATAAGTGCAACCAATGCTTCTTAGTTTAGAAGATCGGTTGGTGGTCTAAACTATTTATCACATACAAGGCCTAATATAGCATTCTCTGTCACTTTGATTCCAAGGTTCTTGCATAATCCTTCGGATCCACACCTAGGTAAAGCCAAAAGGATCTTGCAATATGTTACTGGCACTATAAGTTACAAAATTTGGTACTCAAAAGTATCAGATTTTAGATTAATTAGTTTTATTGATAGTGATTAGGCAGGTAGCTTGGAAAATCAAAGGAGCACATCTGGGAATGTCTTCGGTCTTGGTTCTGGAGCAATCTCATAGTGTTCAAGGAAACAAGATACAATCGCCTTCGCATCTTCAGAAGCAGAATACATGGTTGCAACTCCACTGGTTACCAAGCTATTTGATAAAGGAAATTATTAATGGATCTTCAACAAGAGTTAATTGGTCCAACTGAAATATGGCCTGACAACAAGGAGGTGATTGCTATGACAAAAATAAAAAACTTGCTTTTCACAATAGGATGAAGCACATCGACATTTGCTATCACTTTATTCGTGGTCTGGTTGCTAGTGGAATTATCTCATTGAAATTTTGTGGCTCAAATGATCAGGTTTCTGATGTTCACGAAATCAGTTCTTCCCAACAAGCATGAGTTCTTCGGGATACAAATGGGAGTATGTGATTTTAAAGAAAAGAGGGAGTGTTGACTGATTCTTGAACAATGTGCAGAGTCTTGTTATGGTCCTAATTTTTTTAGTATTAAGTACAACTAAGTTTTACTAAGTCAATGTTTTAGTGGACACGTTATTGGGAGTGTTTTACCAGTACTGCACTGTTATCTTTAGTTCCTATTTTTTAGCTTTAGCTATTAAGTTGTAAACCTATAAAATGACATGAGGTCATCTTGTTTTATTTAGTTGAATTGAGAAGTAAAAAAAGTCTTTTCTTTTTCATCACTTTGTCTACTTCTTTTAATCTTCTTTCTTCCAACAGTTTGCTCATGTCATAGGTTATTTTATAGTTGTATCTTATCATTCAGGTATACCTTGAAATTTGCATGCCTTCTATATAATCTTAAATTAAATATGATGCCATAGACTTTTCAGAGAAATTCTCATACTATTATAATTATCATTATTATATTATTACTAGTGAAAACAATTATCCCAGAGTCGAAACTAAGAGGAACGTTATATTGTTATGAAAGTATAAAATAATACAAAGTAGAAAGTAGGGGAGAAAAGAGAGAATTTGTTATTGCTCTTAAATAATATTGAGATGTATATTACAATGAAAGAAACCCTTATATTTGTAGAGAAAAAACTTCGTCTCGAAGTAAGAAACTGAATTGGAATTCAAGTAGGATTCCTAACTCTTAAAGGAATCTACATAATAGATATTCACCATAAATAAAATATATTTATAACACTACCCCTTGAATGTTTAGTTGCTAGATTATGTGCCTCATTAAAACCTTACTAGATAAAGTCCTGTGCAAAAAAATTCTAGTGAAGGAAAAAAAGTACACATATCTAATAATACGCATTTTTGAATGCCTCATCAAAAACCTTATTAGGAAAACCCAATGGGACAAAACCTTGTGAGAAAAAAAGTACATTGCGTATTAACTCTCCGTAATCAACACATCAATCCAAAGACTTTAATCTTCGCATCCCAATCTTGTGTACCATCTTCTTGAAAGTTGCTATTGGCAGAGATTTGGTGAATAAATCACCCACATTGTCACTCGAACGAATCTATTGCACATTTATATCACACCATTCTTTAGAGCTCATATGTGTAGAAAAGTTTTGGCGAAATGTGCTTCATTCTATCTTCTTTTATGAATCATCTCTTTAGGATAAAAGAGTTTTGCAAGTTCCTCATTTAAACTTCTTTAAGAAAATAATTTATTGCCTTTTGAAAACTCTTCCAGAGTTTCAATTCAAGTTATCAACTACTTGTGTAACAATATGAAATATTTTTTATTTATTTAATCAATATGAGGATTATAAACTAGTTTTTCAAGAACTAAAAACTTGTATATGCTTCATGCATTTTAAATCCTTCAAATACTTTCATATCAATTTTAATATTAAATGCATCATGTTTTCTAGTGTCTAGATTGCAAGTCAAATAAGCATTATGCTTACCAAGATGCATCATTCCACTTGATAATTAGAGCATGCTTTAATATATCATAGGAGTAACATACAATATTGTGCTATATTGTATCAAAGATATCATCGACAAAATATCTCTTTTGACGATTGAAATGTGACATAACTTGTTGAGATCTCATCACTTCATTATTTTCATGTAGCTACCCCTCTCATAAGGTTTCATGAAGTTTTATGTCATAAGCTCTTCATGAGCACATTGTCTCTTATTATAACCATTTTGCATCATTTGCTTCTTTTCAAGAATTATCTTATTTGGGATTACTTGAATGTTTCATGCATATCATAAACTTTGTCCTTTAGGGGCATCCAATAAGAGTCTTTCAACTCTTAGTTTCTTGTTATCTCCCCCTTATGTTAGAAAACTAACATATATTCCAATCTATCGTAGAGAATCCATCATTTATGTATCATAGTATATTTATTAATTATATGCCGCGTATCAAATATTAGATGCAAATTATATAGTCTATGACTATAAATCAATTGAGGAAATTTGATCAAAATGTATTAGTTTGATACATATTTTTGTTTATAATTTGTCATAGTTCAGACCATGAAGCTTTGTTCTCATAAGCAATGATTGACCATTTATTTAAGGCATTTAGTGTCAATCATCTTGAATTTTTATCAATATCATCAAGATGAATCGTCCTGATTACGTATTTTGAAAGTTGGGCTCTAAACTCAATTATCTTGCACAAATAATTTTATAAATGTCAAACTTTAGGTTGACAATAAATGTATGTAATTATCTTATTGATGAATCTATTTCACATATCACATGATGGTGAACAAGTCCATATTCACCCTTTATACTTTCAGAATGTAGAGAATTCAGTCCTAACATTAGTTGATCTAATCATCTTATCATGAAAAAAAGAAATCTTGAAGAATCATTTATTTCTTCAATATATGTCTAATGAGTAAACTTCAAGTTTATCATGACATGTGTCATTTTCTTTACTAAATTTTTGATTTACTATTACATGAATAAATTTCAGATTTCTTACTCGGAGAGTAAATTTCAACTTCATTTCTTCTTCACTACTCTACGTCTCATAGAGGTGAGTCATGATCCTTTTTAAATTTGTAATTGCATCTAGTATTTGATTTGCAATTTTTGCATGTGATTAATCTTTCGTACTTCTTGTTCACAAATAGAAGCACATGGATCAAGACGAGACAATGATAGATTTTTTTGAAAAATTTCTCTTTTGATATCATTATCTTTTTCCTCCTAATTTCAGGAAAGATGTCTCATCAAACCGACGATGATTTGAGACAAAACAAAATGTTGCAGCATACAAAATTTCATGCCCCCATACAGAAGTGAGCAATCTAGTTTTCATAAGCAATTGTCATGCTATCAATTGCAAGTATTTAATTAATGACTTAGCAAGCCCATTCTTAGTATGAACATGAGCAACAGAATGTTCAACTCTTATCCCAATGGATAAACAATATTCATTAAATACTTGGTATGATGTTAATAATCGTATTATTTGTGTCAATAATTTTGTAAATATTAAATTGCGAGATGTCAATGGGCACACATGAGACCATCTAGATGCAACATCCATTAGGACCATAAAATATCTAAATGTGCCACTAGATAGGTAAATAGGTCCACAAATATCCCCATGTATACATTTCAAAAGCGCAGGGGACTCAATTCCAACTTTCGTTGGTGATGGTCTCACAATCAACTTGCCTTGATAACAAGTAGTACAAGAAAATTAACAATTTAAAGGAATATTTAGGTTCTTTATTGGATGTTCATTTGAATTTTCTTTAATTCAAATCATTATCAAAAGTTCTCATTCTTCGTGAATGGAACAAAATCATCTTAGCATATCAATTTATAATAGCTTAGTACCTCATTCCATGATCACATGCATTATTCAATAACTTGTCTTCTTTTAGACATTATGCATTGCTACCACATTCACTTTAGAGAATGGAGCATTTTAATGGAACATATTTTATGACTTTTCACCAAAAGCACATTATTTTGCTTTAGTCATCATTATATCATTAATATGGTACATTGGGACTTGAACCAAACGTCTTATCCATATAAAAGTATCTTATGTCATAAATTGATGAAGCTTGAACTCAACATCTTATTATCATGCTTTTAGATGTACGACCATCTTTAAGTGATCATATTTTTTCTTTTAGGCTTTTCCACAAGACAAGTGGATCTTTGACTGTGAGATATTCATATTTTTAAATTTCATCAAGATGATGATGCAAGAATATCATTGTTTTATCACAGTCTTATTTTGATACTTTATTTTCTTTTTTAATGATGTCTCCAAGACATCTAGCATCCAACACCTATGAAGGCCAGTTCTTGCCCAAACTATGAAGGGCAACAAACTCAAGTTTCTCAAGGTTAGTCATATCAACAAAGAGAAAATAAATAAATAAATAAATAAATAAATAGTACCTTGGCCTTAAAACTTAACCTTCACTCTTTAAAACGGTAGAGTCTCATGCTGACAAGGTTAGTCATATCAATGAAGATAAAACAAATAAATAAACAATATCTTATCTTTGAAACTTAACCTTTATTCTTTAAGAGGGTAGAGTCTTGTGCTGATAACGTGTTATGAAAATATAAAATAATACAAAGAAGAAAGTAGGGGGGAAGAGACAGAATTCATTATTGCTCTTGCATAAGATTGAGATGTATATTACAATGAAGGAAACCCTTATATATATTGGAAAAAAACTTACTTGATCTCCAAATAAGAAACTAAATTGATATTCAAGTAGGATTCCTAACGCTTAAAGGAATCTATATAATAGACATTCACCATAAATAAAATATATTTATAATATATATATTTAACATATTTTTACTTTTATTTCTCTATGTATGGATGTGGCATGATCAATTTAGCTTAAGTGGAGAAATGAGGGTTCATATAATCTATTTCAACTTGTCTGGGATTGAGTAATAGTTAAATGTTGTTGCTGTTACGAGACTTGAATGTTTTTGAGGTATGAAGAAAACCTTTCTTTCTTCCATTAGACAAATAAAGTTAAAAAAGTTATTCTTCAATGCATAAAAAATATTTATATATGTTAATGTTAGAAAAAGTTCACTCTGAAAATAAAATTTTTCTTTACACATTATAGTCATTAATTCTATATTGATGCAAGTTGTCTTGAAAGAGCTATCATTTTTTGGAATAAATATAGGACATAACTAAAAAACTGAAAAAATTGATGAACATAATTTAGACTTTTTTTTTCTTTCTATATGGCATATTTAAATATTATTTTTATGATACGATCCATAAGTTTTTATCTTTATAAAAGAATATTTGACTCTTTCATAACAAAATTAATACCAAAAAGTTACTTAGGAATCTATCAAAAGATTTTTATATATGTCTTAAAAGGATAAAAACCAAACACATTGTAGTCAAAAGAGTTTTTCAAAAGCTTACCTCAACAATATCAACTTTTGATTCTTGAGGTGTGATAGATGATATGGAAACTTCTATAATGTTGCATCTTCATTACCAATAAGTTTGTATTGCTTGTTCATATTCATATTCAAGTAGCAAATATGATAAAATTTGTTAGATCTTTTGTAAAATGAAAAATGGTATAAAGTAAAGAAGAAGGTTTTCAAAAAGAAAATAAATTACTCGCTTATATATATGTGTGTATCCGTGTGCGGCGCATGTGAAGTAATCTTTCAAAAACTTGATGAAAGTACTACAATAGCCTAAAACAATTAAAGGAAAAAAAAAACTTTTCCATCAGTTATATACATTTGGTCAAAATAAATGATGGTTGCAGTCATGCATCTCTTAAACTTCACTAATTTCACTAAATGTATGACAAAACATTCATCCTAAATTCAAATTTCTTTCTAAGCAATTTAATTTTTAGGGTAAAATTAATTTTGAAAGCTTTTATTTCTCATTAAATTAATTCTCATCATCGAAACAATTATTTCTTTTTTAATTGTGTTGAACTTAAGATAATCGATCTCCTCTATTCTGACCTAGAGTTACTAGAACTTGAATTCTTAGAATGGAAAAATAAAGAGAAGTTCCCAAATAGGGAAAAAATCGTGAAAATCTTAAATCCGTTTGACAAGTGCTTGTGATGAACTTTCGAACTGAAAAAATTACTATAATGTTCATTGCATCGTGCAACGACTCTACCTAGTTATTATTAATAAAAATTATCCTTCCTGTCCAGAAAACTTGTATGCATTTTCTCAGTAAAGTCAAAATATGAAAACATCATTTGAGATAGTTTGATCATTTCACAAGTTGTTCGAGATGAAGCAATCTATTCGTGTGAAAATATGGTAAAAAGATATATTAAATATCATATGGAATAAGGTTTTCTCTAAAGACTTATCAATTTATGACATAATGCGAACTTAACTAAAGATATCACACAATAGAGAAAAAGATGTGTATAGGTGATATCTACTCATAAGTATTAGAATTTAGATCTCATTTATTTGCATCAATTAAGATTTCATTTTATAATCCAATTCTCATTCATTATATCTACATGATCTCTGGTTTAAATCTTAATCATTCTGATCTTATCATTAATTACACTTTGTTGTGATACAACAATTTAATGGATCTGAACTGATATAAATAATTAGATCTATAACAAAGTTTAACATCACTGACATATCTATTCAAAGGTTTCTAAACATAATACAATTTACTAATTCCATCCACTCATTACTAGTGTCGATACTATCACAATCAATCAACATCATCATTGTCCACTGTTATCATTTACTATCAATAACCATACTCATTTACCATCCTCAACTACTATTACTGTCGATCACTATAATCAATAATACTAACACTAGATACGATTTATAATGAATATTTATATCAACCATTATTACAATAAAAATCATCGAGCGTTATTAATTTTAAGTCATCATTATACATATATAATTCTCACCACCACCATCATTCAATACTACCATTAGTTATTACAATCATTCTGCTATTAACCACTACCAAACTATTACCATCAACTTCCACTAGTATCATTACCAACAGATAGTATCCACAACACCATTATTAGTTAACAACCACTTTCAATTGGCATTCACAACTCCCACCGCTTGAAAACACAACCACCAACTATGATAAAATATTTTATCTATATAATATCAGATTATTTTGTATTTCGTTAAGTTTTGGAGAAAATTTTTAAAATTGCACCTATACTATAGATGTATTTGCAGTAATACACTCATACTTCATAGGCATCATATAGCCCCTCTAGATATTTGTTTAAAGCATTTATTTGATATTTATCAGATGAGTTAAATATCAACCTTCTATGCCTCATCTTATTCTCTTATTAAATTGATTTTTTTTTCAACATTTATATTAATCGTATATAACAAATCAAAGCTTTGTTATTTTATTTGTACAACCACAATAATCAAAAAAGCCAAAAAAAAAAAAAGTAGTTCAATTGCACGCACTTATGTACACTTTTCGAACAAAATATATAATTGTAACCCTCTCCACTGTACTTTAAGTTTTCCTTTAAAAGATCTGATGAATCTTTTGAAATTTAATCTCTTGAATTACTATGTTCTTCCATAACTGAGTTTTAAATTAAGTCACACCAGATAAATATGAAAAAAACACTATAAAATGATACAAGGTAGTACTAAGTCTCCTATAAAGAATGAGCGTTTCACTGTCATTTTAACAATTTTCCTAAATTTTATATTTTATTAATTTTTTTCATATTCCTATGTACAATGACCCATTCAATTGTTATTGTTATTGGTTGTTACGACCATTGTATCTTGGATAGAGATCCCATAGTGAATTGATCTAATAAAACTCAAAGATAAAAATGTTCAAAAATATATATCTCTTATCAATCTTGATAGTTCATGTTGTGATGTCATTTTGTGTTGTGTTAGGAGGTAACCTAGCCAGGACTCCAGAAGAGACTCTTAGACTGATTAGAGAGTCTAAAAGTCGTAGTCATGGAGCTTGTCTTATCAATTTTATGTCACCACATATTTTGATGGAAAATTTTATTGTGAAATGAGGATTATTCTATTTTCACTGAGCTACTAGTTAGGGTGTATCTTGTAACGCACCATAGTCATTGTAACTGAGACCAGACCAAAAATCATCAAAAAAAATTTAAAATATACTAGGCGGATCAGGTTCGCGTCGTCTGTTAAGTACGCAGCGGAATATACTCACACAATTGTCTCACACAAGAAGGAGAGGAAAATGAATTTTTGAACTTAGCACTTTTATTTACTTTTCTTACTTCTTAAAAAAAAACAAGATGCACTTATTTATAGGCTAAAAAAAACTTTTTCACTTCCAAAGAGATAAATATAAAACTTGTATAGTCATAAAACAAAGAGACTCTTGATTAGATGCATGTATCTTGGACTAGATTCATCTTCCTTTGTTTAATTTTTTGAGTCTTTCAATCTTCTTTAATGAATTTGGTTTAATTTTCAACACTCCCTCTTAAACCAAATTCTCTTCCATCAATCATGCCAAGCAAACTCTTGAGCTTCCGAAAAACATCGATCTTCAAAAGCTTTGTGAAAATATCAGCGATTTGATCTCCTGCATCATATATGATACTTTGACTTCCTTCTTCTTCACTTGTTCTCGGATCAAATGGTATCGAACATCAATATGCTTGCTTTGTTCATGAATAACTGGATTTTTCGCCAATGCCATAGCAGAAACATTATCGACAAAAACCTCTGTTGCTTCTTTTTTCTCCACATGAA
>JAOTQR010000079.1:12686408-12696542 GCA_025774065.1 Solanum ossicruentum
AGAGGTCCGTGGACACGAGTGGGTGATAAGACTAAGGTGTGATGTGATCGTGCATGTTTGATACTTTATTAGGCGGCGGGACCGCAGCGGAGACCTTGTCGGTCCGCGTTAATGTGTATATATATACTTATATGTGATTGTCATTGTATTCTGGGAGCTGCTGCAGGTGCAGATAGTCAGTAAAACAGGGGAAGCTCTGCCGAAATTTCGGTAGAATTCGTATACTTACGGATGAGACTTGTGTTTGAACGTTGATCTAGGTGTCTAATCGGCACCAGTCATGGCCCCGGGGTTGGGTCGTGACACTTCTCCCGTTCTGTTATACCATACAGTGTCAGAGTGTTACTGTTTCATTATTCCTATTATTTATTGCATTTATTTGCTATTCCAACCTTTACTTTCCTCTATGAAGAATAAAAAAAGTTTAAAAAATCTATATATAATAGTTTTCTTCAATGAATCAGACACGCTAAAAATGGCTAAAATTTGAAGTTTGTACGTCTAATTTGTTGAAAGAAAATAATAATTATATTTCCAAAATTTGAACACTCAAACCTACTGCAAATAGTTTTGAATTTGAAGTAAAAACTTTATGTATACTTCCTCCGTCCAACTTTACTTGACCCTTGGTAACTTGACACAGGAATTAAGAAGTAGTAAATGATAAGATAATTTAATCAAATTACCCTTTGAATATAATAATTATGATGTCTTGAAAAATATAATAGGAAAATGATTATAATTAATAATAAGGGTAAATTAAGAACTATGATAAGGGTAAATTAGGAACTAAGTGTAAAATTGGCCTTTGTTTCATAAAGTGGACAAATATTGTTGGACATTTCAAAATAGTATAGGAACTAAGTAAAATTGGACAGGAAGAGTAATAAATAACGATAGCTAATCATTAATTTATCAAAATAATAACAAATCTAACAAACTTATTAATGTCTTTTTTTAATGTTTGTGCACATTAATACATGATTTAAACACATGTTAAAATTCACTTAAAATTTCAAATATGTGTCTAAATGCACAAGAAGAAAAAAGGCAAAAAAGACGCATGTGCTTTGCTTGGAAATTTGCTAACATGGATAGTCGGTAAAAAAAAAAAAAAACCTCTTATATCAAACATAAATGGGGCAGCAAAAATGAAATACCCCAAAAAGTTTTTACTCGAGTTACTTTACACAAATTGGATTACATCATATTTTTATGAAATAATTTTGTAGTCCTACTATTCCGCGCCATCCTTTTTCTTAAAAACAGTTAGGTTGGCAGATTTTTGTGCCGGTCATTTTAAAATAGTGGTAGGCATTGCTTCATAAACATTTAAGATTGACTAAATATTTATCCGCGAATTATATCAAACCATCAAATTAAGTAATTTAATCTTAGCAGTTAAAAATAAAATAAGAATTTCATTATAATTTTTTCATTCATTAATTTGACAACACCAAAGTAGATCAAGTTTTTGGCCATATATTAACCTCTAATGTTAAAGTGCATTAGGGATGGCAATACGGCTGGTGAAGGGCGGGTTAAGCTCGTCCCACCTTGCATAGACGTGTCCCGCATAAATTTGTCTCGCTTAAATTTTAAATTTTTTTTATTGTTTTAACTGAATTTAGTTTTTTTTATAATTAATGTCTCAACAACTAATTAATTATTTTTAGTTCATATTTTAACAATTATTTCTTAATCTTTAATTAAAAATTTTTTATTAACATTTTAATAACTAACAATTTATCACTAGTTTAAATTTGAAAAAAAAATAAATTAAATTCAATATTTAACAACTAACAATTTACCAGACATAAGCTATGTTAGGCTTTATTGTCCCTTTCCCCTAAATTTAAACAACAAAACGGAAACACGTAGCGACTAAGAAAAATAAATAAAAGTGACCAAGCATTTATATGCATGCTTTGATTTTTCAGGGAGTGTGGTCAGCACCTATCAGAAACTTGTGGCAAAAAAAAAACATGAAAACAAGCACCTTACAAACAAATGTCTCGCTACCCTTGCTAATTTCAACAGGGTAACCTTTTGATCATGAGGTAAATCAGACAGCCAAATTATAATGCATTGTCAGTCCTTGTTTATTGACATCGTCGGCGTCCTTTGATTCAAAGACGACGACTCGATTGTCGAATTCCAGCCAAGATGTTCACTCAACCTCCTTTCAAGATCTTAGAGATCAATGTGATTTCTGCCCAAGACCTTCCTCCCGTATCAAAAATGTTACGCACCTTTGCAGTTGCATATATACACCCTGACCATAGATTAACAACTAGGGTTGATCATCAAGGCAAAACAAACCCTAAATGGAATTACAAGATGGTTTTTCGTGTCGATGACAATTTTCTTAATTCAGAAACCGCTTCTGTCATGTTTGAGATCTACAACGTTGCATGGCTACGTGATCTTCCCATTGGAACAACACACCTTATGATTAATAGCTTTTTCCCTCCTCTTTCATCTAATTACTCAACCATGAGATCCACCACGCTTCATATTCGTCGTCCAAGTGGTCATTTACAAGGCCTCCTTCATGTCAGTGTTCAATTGATTGACACCAGCCCCCAACAAGTCCTACCTTCTGGAAGTGAGTTGAGCACCTCTATGTGTACAACCGATGTTTCAGATGAAAAAAACAATAGTCACGAAGAAAATGTTGAAAACACCTCAATTGTATCTAAAGGTCATGACACACTGTATGAACAAGAAATTACCAACAATATTAATTATGTGCCAGAGACTCATGACGAGATCAAAAAAGGTGAAAAGAGGGGAATGTTACTGCGTTTACGTAGCAAACGAATAATGTCTAACAGCAATTCAGATTTACTTTCGCCAAATCAAAAGATGAGAAGGACGCCAAGTGTGTCATTTTGCTCAGGGGTGCAACCTATTCCATCAATTGTGGCAGAAGATATGAAAAAAGGATTGTATCACACTGGGGAAGGAATAGATTATGGGAGTTCTATATTTGAAAATTGGACTACATCAGGTGAAAAAGATGAAGAAATCCAATCAATAAGATCCAAAAGCTTGACATGGGGTTCAGATGATCAAGTTCACATGCAAGAACATGTCGAGATCAAAAAGAAATCGCGAAGAAGACGACATGATTCAGATGGAGGAGGACTATTCTCATGTTTCGGCAAAGCATATGGTTGTGAATTCAAGCTTATTTGTGGATCAAGAAGCAGCAAGAATAAGAAAGACAAGAAACTTGAACGCCAGAGAAGCCTTCCTTATGATCATTATGAAGATAACTTACGCAGGTTTTACGTATAATTATTCATTTTCGATTTTTGTTCTAATTCTTCTAAAAATATCAAAATGTTCTAGAATATCCATAACAATGAAACGATGATTTCTTAAATTGTACCAACATATGAGTAATAGAAAGGAAGGGAAAAGGTGAAAGTCTCTCTAGACATAATACCCATACGTATTAGTTTATTTTTATAAATATATTTTTTTTAAAAATACGATCGATGTAGCTAAGTTTCAATTTATAAGTAAAAGTTCAGCGTTGAATTGTTCTATCAAAAATAGTGATATCTTTGAATTTGTACAAACATAAAAAGAACTTTAATTTATACTTTGAACTCATTTTCCCTTTCCTCATTTAACTCATTAAAAGCATGAAATTCTTAACTTAAAACTTAAATTACATTATATCCTTATTATTACTTATCCTATTTACTTTTATTTGTCGTTACTTCACTTTTCAAAATCAACTTGACTAAACTTCAAAACTAAATTGAAGTAGCTAATTTAATATTTGAAATCTAAATTTAGATGGTTGAAAACTATATGAAAAATATTATAAATTGCAATCATTCTCATATTAATATGATAAAAAATACATCTTAAAATGTTGATAAAAGATCATATAATTTGACCTCGATAAATGAAATAGTGACAAGTAAAAGTGAATGGTGAAAAATCATATAAGTTGACCTCAATAAATGAAATAGTGACAAGTAAAAATGAATGGAGGGAGTATCTAATTGAAATGCTTCATTTAGTTAAATAAATTTTTTAAAAAAATCTACCTGAAAGGTTTTGGCAAAGAGTAATACATTTTCTTTAAAAAGAATGACATGATTTGAATTAGCACAAATTTTAAGAAAATAAAGAAGATTTTAAATTTTATGGTCCTAAATTAAAGTAATGTTACATGTATCAAAATGTTCTTTAATTTTATAGCTTTAAACATATCACATGAAAGGTTGAAATTAAGATTTTCACCAAAAAAAAAAAATTATTCTTTCTAATAATTTTTTTTTTAAAACTGAGGGAGTACCATTTTAGTATCTAGATTTTGTAGGTACACATTAACTATATCATGGAATGCTATTGCAAGTGTCTTCGCTGAGTATTCTAAGTCGAGTATATTATTTGATAGTCTTAATATCCTCCGTTCACTCTGTCCTATTAACTTTTTGGAATGATACTCCTTCCGTTCATTTTAACTTGTTGTTATTTTACTTATTGAAATTAAATTATATAAATTTAATATTTTAAGATAAATTTTTTATCATATTAATATAAGAAGGATTGCAACTTATAAGATAAGAAAAATGAATAGAGGAAGTAATAAATTTGTGAAAGGGTTATATTTGAATGGTAAATTTTATTCTTGTACCAAAAATCTTGACGTGTTTGTATATTTTCACTTTTATTTACTTATCAGAAATTCATATATGTCTGTTCAAACTTCTTATGACTCACTTGTTATCAGGGTTGTCTTAAGCACTAGGCCACTAAAGCTATCGCTTGGGCCCCCATTTTCTTTTAAAAAAAAGTGCTTATATATATTATTAAAAAAATTATGTATATTTTAAAATATTTTTAAAAAAATGTGTAAAAGTAAAAAAAAAAAAAGAAACACAAAGAAAAAAGAAAAAAGAAATAATTGTTAGCACATTTCTTCCCCAAGGAAATAGAACAATTTCTGGAATAACTTCTTTAGGTGGGAAATTGTGCTTCCTTAAATATCTCCTAATAATTATTAATTTGATTTTATATTATTATTTACCTTATACTCATTTCTTTATTGTTTGTTTTATTATTTTTGTACTCTCTTTTATTTTGCTACTGCTTACAAGTTACAAAAGAATTGCTTTTTCATCAAACAGGTTTTACTATTCTAATTTTATTTTATAATTTTTCTTTAAAAATTATTGTTGTTGATATTCTTAGTTTATAAATACATATATTCTTGTTTTAGTTATTGTTAAAATTTATTCAATTGAATTACTTAAATATATCAACCAGAAAATATGATTAAAGAATTAAATAAATCTAAAAAATGAGCCTTTGACAAATTTTTAACAAATAATAAAAATGTTGAACCAAAAAATACGAGAGGATGTTCTTCAAGTGAACAAGTTATTAATAGAATTGAGTTAGATGATAATAATATTTAAGAAAAAATCTAGAAGATATTGGTGAAAATGTGATGTAGTTCCCGATAATCAATTTTTTTTAAATAATTTAAATAGTTACATCTCTAAAAATATATATGATCCAAGTCAATGGAATAGTGTAGATACAAAGTTGAGAGATCAATAAAGTTTTCGAAATTAAAATTGATAAAATCTTATCTAAGATCAACAATGTCTCAAAAAAGATTGAATGAATTAGCTATATTATCAATTGAAAAAGAATTATTATAACAAATTGATTATAAAACAATAATTAATGACTTCAAATCTAAAATTGCAAGAAAAGTAGATTTTAAATTAAAAAATATAAGATAATTTTTTAAAGAAATTAGGGTCCCTTTCTAGAATTTGGCTTTAGGCTAGGGATCCTTTCTAGAATTTAGCTTTAGGCTTCCTATCTTGTTGAGTCGGCCCTGCTTGTTATCAATACTGTTAAACTCCAAATTTAAATGTAGTATATTATTGTCTATATATATATTTTTTATCGTGGTATCATTATTAATTTTTGGAATATTAATTAATAAATATTGTAAGAGGTTAGGGTAAAATCATGTTTATATACCAAATGTCTTAGCGTAATTTTATTTGGTGATTAATAATATCTTTGATATTCGATTGCTTGGGTAATATTAGTTAAATTTAGGTCACTTACATACACAACCTCTTTATTTTGCTTCAAATTTTAGTTTTAGCACTTCATCTCAGCCTTGTTCCATTTTAACTCTTCAATTCCATTTTAACTCTCTATTTTCCATGTAACATTTAAACACAAAAAGTTTTGTCCAGTATAAGTACTTATATATGCATGTTAGACAAACATTAAGAAGGTAATATAAATTCTAGAAATTGATGCCAAGTGTTTTATTTTCTCCAAATTATCTGAATTTTCTTTGCATTTACATAAATTGTACTTTCTCTGTCCCAATTTGTATGACTTATTTTATTTTTCTGTCAGTCTACAAAAGAGTGACATATTTTTGTATTAAGTAACAGAACTTAAAAATATTCATTATATTCTTAATGAAATTATTTATAGTCATACAAATATCTATAATTTATTTTAGATCAAAAGTCTTTTTTCTTTCTTAAACTTTGTGCCAAGTCAAACTAACACATAATATAGAACAAAGGTGTCATGCCCTGGGAGGGTACCCTAGACATGATCCACACTCAGAGACTATTGCTACTCCCTAAGCGAACCACTAGGCGTCATCACATTCATTCATTCAACATAACTAACAAATCAATCAGCGGAAGACAATGATAATACGAGGTGGACAATCTAAATCTCAAAAATCATATGAAATAAACAGATTAGTCTGAAAGAAGCTAGCTCAACAGAATCTCCAATCAATAACTCGACTCTAGTCTATGAAACCTCTATCACTATCAATTGATGTCAATGACAGAATTATGGTTACCTCATTTCAAAATGTAAAGCTAATCTAAAGTCTGACTCTAATAGCTAGATGAAATAAAATAAGGATCCTCCAAAGTAAAAGAGTTCACCAACTTTGCTAACTGCAGTAGATCTTCAACGATGCGCCTATTGACGATCTCTAGTACCTGCCTCTATGTCATGAAATGATGCAGTCCAAATGGATGTCAGTATGTGAAATATACGAGTATGTAAAATGACTATATGAAACAAGTATAGGCAGAATAATATAGAATAACATCAACTCATAGATACTCAATCAGAATATCAAATATCTATGTCACGCCTCAGAGGGTATCCAAGACGAGGCCGGCACCCAAAGACTATTGCTAGTCCCCAAGCAAACCACTTGGTCTCATCACATACATTCATTCAACTAATTAGTGGAAGACATAAAGAATATAAAATGGACACATCTTATCATCTAGTCTCAAAATAATAATATAATAAAAGACTAGTAGAAAGAACTAGCTCACAATATTATGTGATATTGCATCTCATTATATATATATTTCGTGGTATATAGTCTATCTCATATCATAGTTGATGGATATAATTATATAGTGTTTATGAGATTGTGTACTTATTATGTCCCTGATCTTGATGTAAGTGTTGGATCTATTTCTATACTTGTGTATTGAGATACTATGTCAGATGATGGATATATCTATTTTACCATGATCTATATAAATATATTATACTGGGGCTTTTCTGAGTGCAGGGTTGTAGTTCGGCGAATTGTGGTTGGGATTTAAGAAGGTACTTGTATTCGTCATTACTTTACTTTAGGTTAGTTCGATTAGCTGAGTACCCTATAATTTGGTTCTCACCATTGCTACATTCTATAAGTTACGAGCCTGGTCCACCCTAATAGATTTCCTTCTGGTTTGATCAAGCTTCTGGATTTTTTGTAGGTAGATGCTTATGTCTCCACAGTCCTTAGGGACTCCACTTTTATGTTTTGGTTCTACTTGAGCACTAAACATTATAACTTGTATTTCATTTGAGAATTTTACACATAGAGGCTTGTACATATAACACCAGTACTTGGGATAGTTATAATTGGTTATCTTTCACTTACCTGTATAATTAGACTGCTATCTTCTGCTTCCATCTTTATTGTTAATTTGTTTGGGTTTTGGGATGACTAACTTTGGTGGGTTAGGTAAGTGCTATCACACCCAGATTTCATATCATGACACTTAAAAATGTTGTCAAAGTTGTCCATGGGCCAACCTACGGCTCGTAGAAACTTCCATGGCTTGTAGGAACCAATCCATAAACTTTTGAGCAAATTTTGGGGTCTTTGGAGCAATGCCACTAGCCCAAACCATGGCCCTTAGAAGCACGTATGACCTCGTAGTTGGGTCTGTCAAGTTGGGGGGGAGGGGTTAAAAATAGATTTTCAGAAGTTTTTTCCATGAGTTATTAGATGGCCATCATTCAATCCATGGCCCGTAACTCAGCTCGTATATTTACTTTGCTCTAGTAGTCTATAGTAAAATGGTCATAACTTTTGACTCCAAACTCCAAATGAGGTGAAATTAGTGGATTTGAAAAGCTAATTCAAAAACCTCCCAACTCTAAACTCCAAATACCCACGATGTCTATCCTGAATCACTAATGATAAGGATACCAACAACATATAAGTACACCGAACACAACCTACCCAGGACCTGGAAGTCACCAGTACATAGCTATTATAGACTCAAATTAAAATATACATATATAGATACAAAACTAGAATATCCATCTATACATACAAATCCAAACTAAATATACAAGGCCAGTGTTTGAATACAAAAGATGACCCACTAGGCAGAAGGATACTGTAGAATGTCCAGAGTTGATGATGTTCACCGATGTCTCATGAATCGTCTGTGCATTCTTAACTCAACGACTATGACTAGTACCTAAACCTACACCATGGGAAGATGATGAAATATAGGGGTGAGTATAAGAAAATGTACCCAGTAGGCATCATTAGCTGATCGAGTGAAATAGTGAACATAAAAAAAATTCCAGGTATGTAGAAATTTAGCGATGTAGAAAAATAAATCCAGATCAATGTATAGGCATGCCAGGAGACCCTTAACCACACTAAACCAACCAAGATGAAGAACAATGATGAATTGAACCAACCCAAGTGGTGAACATTGATATCGACTGACGAAGACTGTGTAGGCTAATACTATAATTGCCCCCAATTGAGACATAGTGTTGTACGCGAGTGAAAGGCCCTATTGTCATGCTTGTACGCCAACTGGGCCCCCATAACTTAGAAGGTAAACCCACTCACAATATAGAACCAATAAATCATCATAGAATCCCTCATAATTATCATAGAATCCCATAGAACCTTCATAGAGCCCAACTCTTTACGTCACCAAAACAAGAGTCAACTATACATGGGCGTTAGGCCATAGTAACTAAGCCCGAATACCCCCTAAGCTCCCCCATAAGCCTAGGAGGTACACCCACACACAATCAGGGTGTGAATAGGTAGAAGGGTACAGGGGTCAGTAACAGATGGTATGAAATCTCAACCAGTGTAAGATATAGTATCATATGGGGCCTCGAACCCCTAATGGTTACCCGAGGCCTCCAACCCCTGATTGTCACCCATGGCCTCGAACACCTAATGATCACTTGGGGCCTCGAATCCCTAACTATCACCCAGGGCCTCGCTAATGATCAATCGGGGCCTCAAACCCCTAACTATCACCTGAGGCTCGAACCCCTAATGATCATTCGAGGCCTCGAACCACTATAATAGCAACAGGGCATTAAACCCTCTTCTCGACCTGGCCTCCAATCAGGGCAGCCAACCAAGGTCAGATGGTCTGATAATATACATAATGGTGGGACGTATCTCTCACGGAATAAAGAATCCCCCCAACACAACTAATAGGGCCTCAAACCTAAGTAACATTAACTGGGGCTCAAACCCCACGAGAAGCGACTAGGCCTCGGTTAATCAATTGGGCCTCAAACCCAAGAATAGTCAATTAGGCCTCGAAACCAAGAATAGTCACACCATGTGTATATGTAACAATAAAAGCTTTGAACAATGCAAGTCTAGGACAACATTGCCTAAGTCTAGGCTAAGGCCCAATAGAAAGGAGATAACCAGAAGTAAGAATTCAACCTGAACTGATCGTTCATACTTGTTTTAATAGCTTTCGACGTCGTTAAGTCGCATAGTTGAATTACATGCTTGAACCCGTCAGT
>JAOTQR010000079.1:12696642-12714387 GCA_025774065.1 Solanum ossicruentum
GCAACCTACGTACTAATGGGTTGGGCTAACTATTTTCTAGCCCAGTAAAAAGAGCGGCCAGTCCGACCTGGCTTGTCAAATTTCAAAGCCTGTAAGGGCTAGTTCAGATGGGGTGGATCAGCTCGTATTGACGGCTCTATCAATCAACGTAAAAAACAAATAACAACAATAATAGTATATTCAGTAAAATTATACAAGCAAGATGTTGAAAGGATAAAGTGTCCACAGATCTTACCACTATCTTATAGAGATAGAGAAGTTGTTTTTGAAAGATCCTCTTCTCAAAAAAAATAATCAACCCAAAAATAGAAAATACTATATATCGAATGACTAGAATAGACAACAATAACATAATAAATGAAGGACAAAAAACAACACAATATAAAACGACACGAACACCTCTACCAACCTACTAATTCACAAGGCCCGACATCATCCTACCTCTACTAGTCTTCTAATCTTATACCCTAATACGCAACCTCCACTACTTCATATCTAACGTCATGTCCTCGGTGATACGAAGTTGCGCATATCCTATCAAATCACCTCCCCCAATACTTTTTCGATCTATCTCTACCCTTCCGCATAACCCCTAAATTCATCCTCTCGCACCTCATGGCACGACCATTCACACACTTCTTCCCTATGCATACCCAAATCATATTATACTAGCAACACTTTTCTTTTATATGACATTTTTTTAGTTTATAAATAATATTATTTTGTTTTAATTAAAATAATATAATTTTAAAATTCTCTTTTTTTCCTTAATCAAATGATTTATTAGCTACACAAATATCTGAGAATTATATAAATTTTTTTAAAAAATTTGTATCAAATTAAAAAAAATGTAATATAAAATAGGAGAGAGTACAAAAATTCTCTCTCTTCCTGTTTTTCAGTTTTGTCACTTTTATTTATTTTATGGAAAAAGCAGAGAGATATTTGTTGATGGCTACAAAGAAGTGAAGACATGTAACCCAAAAGTAAATACAAGTATATAAAATTTAATCCGCCACCGATGACCCAAACCTACACCTACCTCCTTTGAGGTACAAAGAAACGTCAGACAATGGCAACTAGAACAAGTTTTTCTCTTTATTTTATCGTTAATAAAGCAACTTGTAGATATGTTCATTTGCTCTCTTCTTCCTTACTCAACCCCTTTATCCAAACGAATCTATCTTCTTGTTTTGAGTGATATTGACCAACCCCACCTCCCATCCATCTTTTTTATGTAAGAAGAATAATTTTTGTGTTGTAATTGGGAAAAAAGAAATATGTTAGGGAGGGAGTGTTGGTGTTGGGACAATTTATCTGAATATTCCCCTGCTGTTGAACCGCAGAAATTTTCTTTGCCTTCACCGCTTCCTAAATGGCCTCAAGGTATGTCTTCTTCAAATTTCTTGTTTGTTTTTTTCTTTTGAGTTGGGGGAAGAAAATGATTTTTCCTCTCAAGATTAGTTGTTGTGCGAAGAAGAAAAATATATTTTTGTTTTCTTTAATTCAACTCAATTCTTGTGTACTTGTTTATGTCATGCTCATTTATGATCAACAAAATGAAATTACCAGTTGCAAGTCGTAACTAACAAAATTTCTGCTGATTTCTTGAGACGGTGTCAAATATGGTGTTCTATTCTTGAACTTGGTCAACTGTTTGACTGGCAATGGGAACTGTGACTGTTTAAAACAGTTCAAATGTGCACGCTTGAAAAATTAGATTTTCTTATGAAACAGAAACCATGTTGTTCCTTCTAGGTGCTGTAGATAAAACAACACTTTCTGATTATAGAGCTATTGATGGGATTAAACTAAATTTAGCTAACTTTGATAGAGCTACTTCGATTTCTGCTTCTATTTATTTATTCCTCGCACTTTGCTTATCATATTATTTTGGTGTAGTTCATGTTTAATATGTTGCAGTGGTTTCTTCACTCCTATTATTTTCTCGAGCCCAAAGCTCATTTATGGGATTTTTGCTGAATAGAAGCTCAGTTTGCTAATGGCATGTGTTGTTTTGTAGGCAAAGGTTTTGCTACAGGAACAATATGTTTAGGGGAAATTGAAGTTATTCAAATCACCAAATTTAAGAAAATTTGGGGTTGCGGACCGTCATTTGGAAAATCAGACTGTGTTTCCTTTTATAAACCAGATGGAATTCCAAAAGGATATGATATCCTTGGTCACTACTGTCAGCCAGATGGTGAACATTTATCTGGCTATGTTCTTGCTGCCAAAGACTTATCTGTTGTCCAAGATTCAGCTTTAAAGCTTTCTGCTCTTCAAAAGCCTATCAACTACACTTTGATTTGGACTTCAGACTCCCAATACAATGGAAGTGGTTATATTTGGTTGCCAAATGCACCAGTTGGTTATAAATCTTTAGGACTTCTGGCTTCAATTGAGCCTAATGAACCTGATCCTGATGAAGTTAGATGTGTCCGAGCTGACCTGACGGAAAATTGTGAGGCCTCTGAAATGATCTTTAGTTCAGATTCCCTTTTCCAAAGGAACCAATTTCAAGTTTGGGAAACTAGACCCTGCAAGAGGGGCATGCTTTGTGCTGGGGTTTCTGTTGGGACGTTTTTTGGTAGTACAAGCTTCAGTTCTGGAGATGAACTCAATATTGCATGCTTGAAAAATCTAGACTCTTCTCTACACGCAATGCCCAATCTCGAGCAGATCCATGCCCTCATCAAGCACTATGGACCAACAATGTATCTTCATCCGGATGAGATTTATTTGCCTTCCTCAGTTCCATGGTTCTTCATGAATGGAGCTCTCCTTCACCAAGATGGAAAGAATAATGGTACAGTCATCAACTCAAAAGGCTCAAACTTGCCTGCGGGAGGGGTAAACGATGGTCAATATTGGCTCGATTTGCCAAATAAAGATGATGCAAATAGAACCAGCGTCAAATGTGGGAATATTGAGAGTGCAGAGCTCTATGTTCATGTTAAACCATCTTTAGGAGGAACCTTCACAGATATTGCAATGTGGATATTCTGCCCTTTCAATGGACCGGCTACCGTCAAGATTGGATTGTTGAGTTTTGCTTTGAATAAAGTGGGAGAGCATGTTGGTGACTGGGAGCACTATACACTCCGTATCAGCAACTTTTCTGGTGAGCTCTGGCGCATGTATTTCTCGGAGCATAGTGGTGGTGAATGGGTAGATGCCTGCAACTTGGAGTTTATCGAGGGTAACAAAGCAATTGTATATGCATCAAAGAATGGCCACGCGAGTTTCCCACAGCCTGGCTGCTATCTTCAGGGCTCTTCTAAACTTGGGGTTGGAGTGAGAAACGATTGTGCCCGTAGCAAATACTATGTGGACTCTTGCAGCAAATATCAAATTGTAGCTGCTGAGTACCTTGGAGAGGGAGTTGTTGCAGAACCACCATGGTTGCAGTATATGAGGGAATGGGGTCCAACCATCATATATGATGGGCGATCAGAAGTAGAAAGAATAATCAAGCATCTTCCTTTTTTCATGAGATTTTCAGTAGAGAGTCTCATTGAGCTATTTCCTACTGAACTTTATGGCGAAGCAGGGCCAACAGGACCAAAGGAAAAGGATAATTGGTTGGGGGATGAAAGATGCTAGGTGGTTTTGCAATGTGTTTTTGGTATCCCAAATGCACTTGGCACCACTATGAATTGGTCTAATTCCCACCATTTCTTGCATATATTGGAGGCAAGAACGCTGCTAAGGAGCTACACTGCAATAGGGGGTTCAAATGAAAAAGTATCGGTCCAATTCCATGTAAATTGTAACAACAATCATAAATTTCCCATGATTAAAGGCGTATCTGCAGTAGTCCTATAACATGATCAACAAACTAAGAAGCAAGATTTATTTTTTTCAACATAAACCAGCAAACGTGAAGGCTGTAATTAGAATAAAATCTTCCCTTTCTGTCAAAATATACACAATTAATCAGTCTGTCCTGGACGTACTTAAAAGTTAACAATTGGACCAAAAAAATGGAGTATTTGTATACAATTGTTTAGGGCTACAGATGCTAGCAAGACACAGGGACTTTCCTGCTTTGCAACATAGTATAGCAGTTCGGCTAGTTCAGACAAAAGAGAGATTACTTCTCCGTATTCAAAATACAACTGATGACAACAGTTTCACTTTACAAAGAGCCAAGTTCTACCCTACCCAAAAAGAGTGTTGTTTCTCAAGTCATGGCTGAAACCTAAAACTGAATGTTTTCCCAGTCCCTCATAGTATGTTGAATCGCCACAAAAGTAAGAACCAAAAAAGAATTGAACTATAATATAAATACATGCACAGCATCACTTTGCTGATCTGCCATCCCTGTTAAGTCCCTCCCAACTTATCTCTTGAGCACACTCCCCGCAAACAGTGCTGCAACCCCACTTTGTGCCTTGACTTCTAAGTGTAAGTAAATGTGATAGGTTTGTGCACTTCCTTGGCACCAAACGGCATCTTGAACCACCCACTGAAAATACAAGTTTACTGTCCTTTGGCGGCCAAATGTTGGCACTGGAAACCACTGGTTTTTGCTTTGACAATGATTCAGTGGTAGAGACATGCTGCTTAACAGGTTCATCAGGCGTAACTCGCCTCTCTTCCCATTCAATAGATCTCCGGTACACTTCCCATGCCATTTCCTGCTCTTCTTTTGAGAGTTTTTCGTCCTCATTTTCTTGCAGGAGGCTCTCATGTTCATGATAATTCGCGATCCACCTGAAGAAATAACTAACTTCTTAGAAACATTGTTCTTCTATTGATGAAATAGATGATTTTTGAACCCAAACGACATTGCAGGTTACGGTTTTAACTAATAACCACCACATTAATAAAAAGAGAACACCTAACGAAAGAAAAAAAGGGAAAACAGGAGAAGCAGCAACACATCATATAAGCAAAAATCAAAATAGGGGTCATTCTTCTAGAGCATTATGAGCTCAAAATATGAGAAGTAGGTGCTCTGTAGAATTTTTCATTTCTTTTTCATACGTTAAGCAGACACTAAACTAAGAATAAAGTGATCCAGGTCAGTCAAGAAATCAGCTGCTGGATGGTTTTTCACATGTACCAAGGTTTTAGAAGTGATGACGGTCATATCCTCTTACTGCAGCTGATGGATTTTTTATTTAGTTCTGATTCAGCTGGTGCAAGGCTGACATTAGACAATAACCACTGACTTGATAACAGAAACAACCAGTCTCAGTCAACATTGATATATCAAAAAGTTGATTTTAAGAACAATGAAGAAAACTATGAAAGAACTTCTAGATCCAGTTTCTCTAAGCAAATAAGTCTGTTGATATTTAAAGAATTATGCAGAAAGAAAAAGGAACAGAGTTTGTTTGTTTGTTTTCCAGAGAAGGGGAAAAGACTGTCCCTGTTTCTTTCTGCATAATTCTTTAAATATCAAGAGTCTTATTCGCTTAGAGAAAGGAACGGAGTATACTTGAACTGAACTAGACAAATAAAAGCTTTTCCCATTAAAGCAAATCAGTCACCCCGACAGATTCTGGACATTATCTCCTATGAAGTCTAAAGCAAGCAGACTATTACACCTATTAATCAGAAAGGTAAAAGATGACGTGAAATTTATTTTAAAACCCATACACATAGCTATGTATAGTTTAATGAATATGTATATTTGAAAAATCTCAGAACACTAACTCATTGCACAAGCCTCCCACAAAACACGTTGAAAATGAAAACGACAGAATTTATGTTCTGAAGAAATTGTAGAAAAATACGATGCAAGAAAAGAACCTCCTACCGTGGATGATGCCGGCCAATCAAATTTTGCATTAGTTTGTCAGAAGCAGAGCTTCCATTTGGAAGGGTTAATTTTTCTTTCGGACCACTTCCAACATCTACATTTGTGTTTGCCTCACCAGCATGTTCTTTTACTTGCTTCAATTCCAGAGGTACATCACAGCTTTCATCATCTCCAAATTCAAAAAGATGCAACATTTCCTCTTTGGATATAGTTCTATGTACTTGTTGCCTATCAACCACCCGTGCTGCAAGACCTTCCTTTGTTACCTGCTTAAATCATCCACTTAAATAATGCAAGAAATAAACGCTATTCTGAGATGAGCTGATTCGGAATTCTTCTTTTACCTGACGCTTGTATATCTTTTCCTCCATCGTTCCATGTGCCAGTAAACGGTAAGCAAAAACAGGTTTTGTTTGACCATACCTAGAATCAAACAAAGCATTCAGGCTAAATATATATTTTAGTGAAACCTGAGTGTTTTATACTGAACAAATTTGGAAGACACACCTCCAAGCACGATATATAGCTTGAAGATCATGAGTTGGATTCCAAGAGCCATCAACTATAATTACACGGTTGGCAGCATAAAGGTTGATACCAAGAGATCCAGCTCTAGTAGATATCAATGCGCATTTAACCCTTCTATTCAATGGACTGTTAAAACAGTCAACGAGTCTCTGCCTTTCAGATGATTCTGTTCTTCCATCAATCCTATCCAAAATTGGAGATAAAAAAACTCTGAATGACAAAATTAGTGAAAGCAAGAAAACGAAGAGAAACCACATTCTCGGAAACAATCGAGCAAAATAACATTCACCACTAGATCCCCTTATCGTAACCTTTTCTTGACAATTAATACTGTTGTATTTCTCAGCATTAAGGAGTGCAGGCCACCTCCGAGAAATTGTTACAAAAAGGAGTAAGTCAGAATCTAGATTTACAAGGCACGTAAGAAGTCTACAAGTTCATCTACTTCCCCTTATTGTAACCTTCTCCCTCTATCCAAAAACAACAGTAATATTGGGCTTCCTGGCCATAAAAACTAGACAAACTTTGACTAAGTTGGAATAGAAAATCTGGTGTACTCAACATCAGGTCGTGATCGAGGATTGACTAATGCTATATAAGGAAATAATCAATTTCCTTCACCAATGTGGGACACTCAACATCCCAACACATCAAAGATGGGTTATATAGAGCATGGACAACACAACATGAGTTTTGATCTATCATAAGAAATGAACCTTGCACCTAACTCAACCCCAAAAGCTAGCTCATGATATGAGGACTACCCAAAACCATACACGGAGACAATAAGTGAAACACTTGACTCCACTCATTTCTAAATCTGAGGTTTAGTGAGAGGAAAGAGGAAATGTTGGCAATTCTAGTTTAGATGGAATTTGATGATACATGAAAAGACTTACATGACTAATGCAAGGCTTGACTTTACTACTCCTACTTATTTAATTAATGTTCAGTGTAACAATTATTTTTATGTTCCATTTTATCATAATCAGAAGGAAGAGATCCAGCCCCTGAAGAGCTCCTGTGATGAATAAGAAAAGATAAACTAATAAGTAAAACTAACAAGATAAGGAGACAACTCTGTCTTCTTCTTTGAGACACCACTTGGACAGCTAGTAAATAAGGAGAGTTTCTGAAAAGGCGTAGAGGTGTGGGCCACATAACATGTGAATCGATGGGCTCGTTTTATATCCATGTCGACTTGGAGAAATGTTCCTTTTTTCTTTGACTAGATGATTGGAACCCTCATTACTCTAAAAAATAGGTCAAATATTCTTTTTTAAGACAATCAAATTTGCAAGAATTGGAAGACATTGCGAGACATTCGTAAAATGCAACAATAAAGATGGTTTCTACACCAATGCGTCAGAAGATACTTTTGGCAAATAAAAGTGTGCTCCCTCTAACACGTCAAGCTTTTAGATAAAGATGGACGCACTTTAACATAATATTAAAGCAGGCTGAGATCCTATTGGTATTGTGCAATCCTCACCCCATGAGCTAACTTTTGAGTTGAGTTAGTACCAAAATCCATTTTCTTTACATGGTATCAGAGGCAGAACCATACACCATACACGTTATTGTATTTCCTAATGTTGGGCTTCATGTTGTGTTATCCACGCTTCAATTGACAAGCATAAGTATATGATATGATGTTAAATTGTCCCACATTGATTGGATAGTGGACTTTTGTCGCTTTAAATGTTCTTGGGAAATCCTCACCACATGAACTAGCTTTTGAGGATTGTTAAGCCTAAGATCCACTTTCTCAATGTGATATTCAAATAGGCAAATCAAGAATTCGAGTTCCATCTCCACCCATCAATAAACAGATTTTTCAATGACCAATAAAAAATTTACATCTGTATTTGAAAGGGCCTGTTGAAAACATATAAGCAAATAAACATGTGCTCCTTCAAATAGGCAATAGCTCAAATGTTACAATGAGATGGTCACACACCTCAACATGGTACAAGAGTAGGCAGAGGTCTTGAGTATCTCACCACCAATCTTCGTTAAAAGATATTCACAAGTTATAGCCCAATAAAAAAAATGGAACTATGTTCTTAATGCAAGGGGATGTGTTGAATCACGCAGTTCAACAAATGCAAAAGAGAATCAGTAAAATCATGTACTGTAGTGTTAACAATAACAACAATGAGGTAATTTTTATCATCATCCAAAATAGTTTAGTTGCTGAGAAGGATGATTGTCCAAACTAGTTTAAACAAGGTATACACACCTATACCAGTCTTTCCGCCGCTTCCAGTACTTCCCCTTTTTCCCAGGGCGTGTTAGTTTTGAAAGATATAGTTCAATGAGATCTAGGGTTGACAAGCTCTGACTAAACACAAGTGCTTTGTCACCAACATTAGAGCTCATTGTCAGGATGTCGAGTAGCAGAACCATTTTGCCACTATAATCAACGTCTTTGCAATTATTTTCTAGAAGATCGCTCCACCAATCCTGCAAAACAGAAATAGTGAGCTTGGAAACTAATAATGACATTTCAAAAAATAAAAATAAAAAAAAGAACAATCACCACATATAACATGAATTGTAGAATGTAGATACAAAACGAAACACGTATTACAGAAAGATGGCAAGCGTTTCCTGCACATCCATCAATTAACCCTACCAACAAAAAATTAAAGAAGTTAGCAAATTGGAAGCAAAAAGTACCCCATGGAGGAAGCCATTATGATTTTTTCTGAGAGCTTCATTGTTGCTATTCGGCTTCTCTGCAGAAATTGACAAACAAATATTTATATGTGATGGTGAAGATGGGATAATTGTCATTTCAATAACATATAATGGAAATGCTTAATACAAGCCAATGCTATTTATTATCCTGAACTCACTTAAATCAGAGCACAGAAAAATGGTTGTAGAAGCCAGACATGGCTCCTGGTATCAGAACAGGAACAGGTGAAATTTTTTTATCAGTGTTGGTCAAGTGCGCACATTGTATGGAATTCAGCACATCATGCAGTGATATACATAATCAACACTGCTACAGTATCATAGAGATTAACATGCAATTTATTTTTCCAGGAATACATCCAACTACACAGCAGCTCAATTCAAAGATTCCTCCGAATGCCTCAAGAGGCAGATCTATATCAAAATGCTGCAGGCTCAAATAGAATATCATTCTATTGAATCAGTAATTACAAAAAGAAGACTAATTGCTAGATGGTACTTTATGCCCAGAGTGACGGAAAACAAAAATACCTCCAGGAACCACATTATAATCTGTGTTCTCATCACTTGAGCAATCATCAGCAAGAAGGATCTCAACAGCTTCTTCAGGCCGACTGCAGGTTCTGTTTTCTCGCATCAGTTGCAAAATCCCGGGATGGTTCCATATCTATAATCAATAACACTTCTTGTTAGCTGATATCTATTGTCTTATATGCATATATGGAAGATCCCACTGCAACCATGCTAAGTAAATTAAAAACACCACAGATTTTAATTTTCCAACACACTCTGCTTTATTCATTTTATAAAAATGGAGGACATTTTCATCCAGGCTTCAAAAAACAAAATTTCTATTCATTTCCTTTGCTTTTTATGGAAAGAACTATTTATAAAGAAAATGAACTAGAAAACAGGATGACCATGGCTAAAAACCAACAATCAATCAATTATAGCTCAACCCCAGAACAGTTGAGGTTGGCTACATTAATGCTAGATATTCCTCTGCTACATCTAGCTCAAACTACTTGCTCATTATTCAGAGGACTCACCATGGTAAAAATATTTCATGTTTTTTAAAACTATTTTGATGTTGATTGTCTATTATTACAAGAAACAGAGAGGGGAAAGAGAAACTTCTATTTATTTCATTTTCTTTTTTATAAACAAGAACTTTTATTTACTAGGAGAACGACGTTAAAAACAACAATCAATCAACAAATAGCTCAATCCCAAAATAGTTGAGGTTAGTTATATCAATCCTAGGTAAGCCTCTGCTTTTTCCAGTCAAACCCTTCTAAATTTTCAGAGAATTCACCATATGGTTAAACAAGTTTCATGTTGACCTTCAACTTACAACAACCATCTCGTTACCGAGCTGGGAAACAGATATACTTTTTAAAGTTCACATAGGAACATATATCCTATATTATATATTAAAAGCACAAAGGTCCTTAATAAAACGTCATTCATCTTTTTTGACCTTCAAATATAGATTTTACAATAGATTAAGAATATTTAGTCGTTAGCTATATTCTTAATATTTAGTACTTTAAAATCATTTAAGAATCTGTTTATTAATTCTCACCTTAATTCAATCAAGTAAGAAGCCCTAATTTTCCAATCTTTCAAATCATTAAGATTTTACTTTATACAAATTCTTTCAGATATTGACCTTTTAGAGATCGAAAGGTACATGCAAATTATATGCACCTTTCTAGTCGAATACTAATTTCTACAGCTAATTTATAGGCTATTTTAGTTTTAAAAAGATTAATTCAAATAGAATTTCAAAGAAATACTTCTTCTGGGTTTTTTGATGATATCTGGGTTTGGGTTGATATAGGAGTTGAATAAAAAAGATAAATTGTATCATTCACGGTGAAAATGTCATCACGAACTCAAATCAGCTAAATTAGTGATGGGATCAATATGCTCCAACACAATATCATTGGATTGTAAATGAATTGAAGATCGAGTATGAAACAAAATATATTATGTGCAATACATGTAAACTTTCACATCTACTTTACACTTCTCTTCTTATAACTTTAGTTTGGTGTACTATCTTGCGCATTCATCATTATATACTTTGACATATTATTTTATTTTGATTTTTCGACATTTAAAATTATCGTTGCTTATTAAGTAGTATTTGTTTCCATTCTTTATTTTTCAAGTTCTAAAATTTAAGTACACTATATTGCACAAACCAATGCCTTAGCTATTCTAAGCATTAATCTTCGCGAGTAGAATTAAATTATCTAAAATCAACAAGATGCCAAAAATTGATCTCTTTGAAACCTGAAAAGGCTATGTATTATATAATTGCGTTAAGAAAAAACATAGGAAATAGGCACTGGGGACACTTAACTAAATGATTGCCATAAGATGTTAAGAATCAACAAATCAAAATGATTATGTATTTCACTTGATCACAATTAAGTGTAAAAAAGTGTAAATGCAAGATATGTCTTCCATTCACTAACTTGATATAAACACTCAATATGAATAGTTTTTATCAAAAACTAGTCCCTTCGATGCTTTTCAACTATTAAACTATCCACTTGGGGACTCGGTATATTTAGAGGTTGAAGTTGTATGAAAATTATTGGAAACAAAAATAATTTAATTTTAAACTGAATATGAAGTTGCATTAAATGAAGATCAAGAATGCAACAATTGCTTCTGTTCCTGATATTCCAATCTGGAAAATGCATAGGAAAGGAACATTTTTTGTGCATGTAATTTGAGCCTAAACTCTAATCAAACAATGAAAATGGAATGGCCTTGGAAACTAATTTGGAAAATCAAGATTCCTCACAAGGTCTCAGGTTTTACTTGGTAGGAAATTAGAAGAGCATGTTTAACCCATGACGTGTTACAAAGAAGAGGTACACAAATTTGCTCAAGGTGTTGCATGTGTGGGAAAGAGGCAGAAGTTAACAGATACTTATTTTTACATTGCAAAAGAGTTGTCAATCTGTGGGACATGTTCATATGTGTGCTTCGGATTAATTGGGTAATGCCCCGAACTACTTCAGACATCCAGAGACAATGGGAAGGAGTGGGCAGAAGAAGAAGATCCAAAAAGGATCGATGGAAATGTATCCTAGCCTACATTTGGTGGACGTTGTAGAGAGAAAGAAATGAAAGATTCCATGACGGGAAACCCAATAGTATCCAAAAAGGCAAGATGAATAGCTTGAGTCTAATATATTTTTGGCGTACACAGGGAGGATTTGATGGGGGAGGTAGAAAGTTCAGTATACTTTATAATTCAATTGTAAAGTTTTTTGCCAGTTTTTTGGGTTTTGAAATTATCTCCGGGGGTTGTAAACCCCACCTCATGAATCTTTTGTTGATGAGCTTATTGATATGAATATAAAGTACCTTTATCGAAAAAGAAAATAGTTAATTTATTGCATTCAAAGAGGAGTAAAAGAATCTCAATTACTTTAGATTTCATTTATTGATCTGATAATAAATGTATCAGACTTAATATTTCATAATAATTTATATGTATTTATTTTTAGCATTCTTTGTAGATATACTAAGCATATTAGTAAATTTAATGTAACTAATCCAACCAAATTGTTAAATGCCACAGGTTTAGGAGATACTAGATAACTTTAAATTCCATTACCACGTCAATGTAATAAGTGAATTACATCTATTTAATATATACTTCTACTTTACATAATTTGCATGTCTTGCATAAAAAATTAATTGATTGACGTGACATTCACTTCACTTCTTTACATAAAATTTTAGAGTTTTACTTTGGATCTTGACAAATTAAAATTTGGCCTAATTTTTTAATGTGCAAAAATTTTTAAAAAGAATCTTTATAAATTAAAAAATATCTATCTATATTTAAATGATATTTTTATTTATCTATATAATACATTTTCACATTATATTTGAACTACTTTCATATTATAGTAAAATAGAAAACACCCTATGCGAAATGTTGTTTGCGTGTTCTAGCCTTTTAAAAACTAGATTTCTCACTAAACAAACTAGTCATTTAATTATTTTGCTAACATTTAAGATATTAAATCAACTAAATTTTATGAAGACATGTTAGGAAACTTTCCCACTTTGGGTTCTTTTTAGGTATGGGAGTCCTTAGGTTATTAAAACCTTTAACAATTCGTTGACAATAAGAAAACCACGAACATTACTTTGAACTTTTTTATATTTAGAAATCTTTTTATGTTAATAAATTAATAGGTTTGTATTGCTGGAAAGGAAAAGTTTGGCAACCATAAAAGCTTGTAAATTCATATTAAACATTAAGAATATCATGTTTTGACCTCTAGGTTTCAAGATTTTTTCTGTTCATATAATTCTCCGTCTATTAGAACTAAAAGTTTCATAACTATAAACTCTTTAGAATAGATCTTGCAAATTCACATCTTGCATTAAGAAATTCACATTCTAAACTCCTTTCAGGTTTATGAGTCATTTTTTATTTTTAAAGGTTTATGAGTCATTTTTTATTTTTAATAGAACTTAGGAGAAGCACAAACTTCTTAGTGAGATGTGCGTTGATTATTCTTAATCTATGAAAATAGATTTCACATTGAACAAAATTGTAATTTAATTATTTTCCTAATATTTAGAACTTTAATCAACTTATAATTTTGATATACAAAAGCATGAAATCTCTTTGATAAAAATCGTTCAACCTTTTGAGCCCAAACATAAATCAATTTTAGAGCTCGTATGGATTAGCTAAAAAAAGTGACTTTTAAAAAGTTCTTCAAAAGCACTTTTTAAAGTGCAGAAACTTATTTTAAAAATAAACAGTTATGTATTTGGATAAAAGTGCTTAAGCTGAAAAAGAATTGTTAATGTATTTGGTACCAAAGTGCTGTTAAGCACTTTTTTGATCAAAATGTCTGAAATACCCTTAAACCGTTACACATTATAAAATGTTAATTATTAATTTTAATTCATCTTCAATATAAATTGATTATATAAGTTAATTTATATGTATAAGGTATTTTTAATTTTTAAAATATATAATTTTAATAAAGTACATGAAATATTTGAGTATTTTTTAAAATTATATTTGTAATAAGTAATGGCTATATTTCTTGTTTACCATAAATAATTTATAAAAAGAATAAAATAAGGAGAAAATAATTTAGAGGAAAAAAAAGAAAGAAAGAACAAGAAAAAGAAGAAAAAATGGAAGAAAAGAAAAAATAGGAAGAAGGAAAAAATAGAAGAAAAAAAGAGCAAGGAAAAAAAAAGAGCAAAACTAAAAAAAAATGAAAGAAAAAATAAGAAAAAAAAAGTAAGAGAAAAATTATATAGAAATTATAAGCAAACATCAGGACTAAAAAGGTAAATTTGCTGGTCAAACATAAATGACTTTTAAGCTAAAAAGAAAAAAGTAGGGAGGGATCAACTTTTAACTTTTGACTTATTTTAAGTTATTTCTAACTTATTTTAAGCCATTTTAGAATTTGTCAAACACTTCCAAAAGCTAAAAAGAGCTTAAAAGAAGGTTTGACCAGCTTATAAGCCCATCCAAATACCATCTCTATAGATGACCTGACGGAAGAAGCTAGTAGTTTATCTACATTGGAATTAAATGAATAGTCTAAAATAAAATTGACTTCTTCACTTTCCTTGTTTCTTTTTTGATCTATTCTGATATATTTTTCTTGAGCCGAGTGTCCATCGGAAACAACTTCTCTGTCTCCTAATGTAGGGACAAGGTCTACGTACACTCTATCTTCCTCAAACCCCCCTTGTGGATTACATCGTGTATGTTATTGTTTTTGATCTAGATAAATATGACCTAATATTTTTTTCTCATTTAAATGAAGTTGCATTTATTTAAAGTTAATAATGTAAATGTGTCATATACATACATAAGAACTAGTTGTTAAGAATAAATTAACACAAAAGAATAAGACAGTTGAACCATCCAAATAATAGCAGGTCCTGTGAAAAACACTTAGCTCCCTAGCAGCCAATGTCATTCAGTAAACAACAGAAGCAGTAAACAGCTAATGTACATCTTTATATTTATATATATATATATATTATGACAAGGGGAACTCGCAGCCGCTGCCCTTTGTACTTATATTTTACTTATAAGTAATAACATAAGTATTGAAGAAACAAAGCATTGTGCACATAAAAAGTGCCTTATATTTTATATAAATAATAACATCTTTATATTCTACACATAAAAAGTGTATTTTATATTATTTGTTATCATGTTCTGCACATATTGAAGTGTCCGATTTTTCTTTGCAATACAGCTCTCTTTAACATATTACAACTTTTGCAAAAAATAGCACACAAAATAACATAATAAAATAGTTCAACGGAACACCAAAAGCACAGTACTTTGTTTCTTCAATACAGAAAAGCTAAAAGGAACTCCTAAAAGAATTAGAAGTAATAAGATTATCAACCAGATGAATAAGAAAAGAAAAGGTAGAAAGACCTCTAGGAAAGCAAGGCATTCTTAATTATTGCAAGCTGAACAAGATCAATTCAAAGATGAATATGGTGTGGCACTAAAACTCCACCATGAAATAGGAAAAAAGTTCTTCTTAAGAATTCTATTGCTGAGTGACTGAAAAGTTAAAGTAGGATATCTAAAAAGGGTTATTAAGACTAGCAAAAGGAAATAGACTTCAAGGAAAATAACACACTCTTAATAATTATTGCAAGCTGAACAAGATCAATTAAGAGATAAAGGCGGTCCAGCACTGAAACTCCACCATGAAATAGGACAAAAATTCCTCTTAAGAATTCTACTGCTTAGTGACTGAAAAGTTAAAGTAGGACTTCTAAAAGTAAGGTTTATTAAGACTAGCAAAAGAGAATAACCCCTTCTTAAATAAAATGTGTGGCGATTCAAGAAACAAAATAATGTCTATCAAAGTAAATACGTGGAAAATGAGTGAGGGGAAGAATTTGATGGAGAAGGAATCTTAACACAATCCAAGGCAATGCTAAGCAAAAAGAGCAAAAAAAGCCCTAAAGGTTCATTGGGGCGTTAAGCGCAAATAGACTGTGGGCTTTATTGAGAGAAGGCGCAAATGGAGAAAGCATACAGATATATATGTTTAGTCCAAGACTAATAATTATAAGCATAAATAAAAAATATATGAAGGCAATTGATTGTTTTTCAATAAAGTGAAATATCAATGGTTTAGCATTGCTACTTTAGGAAATGCTCATTCACAAGGAAAAGTATGTCCTAGAGCCTTAATGATGACACTGAAGTGCAGATGACGCAAGGCAAAGTGCTCAACGTGTTATGAGCCCCGCTTTAAGGCTTAAGCGCACTTTTGATAACACTGATCCAAGGTAGAAAAGAATCAACTAGAATTAAATAGGAATCTTGCGAAGGATGAGAAAGGCTATGTATGAAGTTGTAGTGTTGTACAACAACATACCTAGTGGGCCCCCACAAGTAGAGTCGGAAAAGGATGGAGTGTTACAAGAAGTCGTCCAAGAAGCACACAACCAATACTAAGGAGTTCTACACAACTGAAACACCAAATAAATAGATGCAGGACTACCGAAGGTGGTCAATATCAAAGGAACTACCACCTTTGAAAAAGCTTCAAAGAGTAGTGAATGGAGAAATTTGATTGAGGAAGAGATTCGCAAAGAGCTTGGACATCAATATGATTGCAAAGTAGCATGAAGAAGCACTGGAACCCAATTTTTTTTCTTCAAAGCCATTTGTTTTTCTTTCCCCTACCCTAGCATAGCGTTTCGCTTCCGGTTCATCAGAAGAATCAACTTACATCTCCCTTCTTCATTGATTTGGGGGAATGGGAACCATCTACCAGTTGAATAGCTAGACATCATGCAAGTGGTTTGATGAGGATAACCATGATGACACGCTGGAATTGGTTGTTGGCCCAACAGGGTAATGCCTTACCACATTGCAGGAGGACATGTGATACCGTTTGTGGTGGTGTCGGTTGGTCTTCGAAATGGAAGCAGCGGCACGAGTAGATGTGCCTATGCGGAAAGAGGTAAAATATGTACTAAAATACAGTTCTGGAAGGGCTCGGATCTTTCATAACCATAAACATTGTACTACTACTAGAGATTCAGGTGATGTAGCAGAGGTGAATACAAATTTAGGTGCCAGCGTAGTGAGCACAAGTCATAGTTTAGAATAAAATTGGTTTAGCGAGGGCGACCGCAAAAGTCACCTAATGGCTAAAGTTCCAACAATCATTCAAAATGGATTCAAACAACAAATTAAGTTAGTGTTGAGGGGGAGTGTTGAAAAGTCATCACCAACTTAATAAATATCTAAGATACTTAAATGAAGAATTTAGAATATTCAAAGAGTTCTAGAGAACTGCAAGGAGAACTCCAGAGCGAGAATTCTAGAGTGAGAAACCTAGAAGCATTCTAGAATATATATTTCCAGTAATAAGTGGAAGGTATAATTCTAGAATATTATCTCTACTTGATCCTTCCATCACCATCTACAGATAGAGGTGGTCATTGAGTTGTATGTGCACTCAAATAAAGTCTATACATTCAAGTAAAGAGTGAGTGCTCGGGTAAGCCAAAAGTGAGTGCGTGATCAAGTGAAAAATAATAGAGAGCAACAAATAAGGTTGATAGAGTGTAAGGGGAAAAAATATTGAGTGTAAAGAGTTAAGGTCAAGGCAGGCCCTCACTATGAAATAATACTTAAATGAGAGTTGGAAACATAATTTATGAATTGTGTGTGT
>JAOTQR010000079.1:12714487-12737819 GCA_025774065.1 Solanum ossicruentum
ATATGGGCCTGGGCCTATTACATATGGGCCTGGGCCTTCTACATACAAGGACTAAAAAACTAACTACATTCTAACAATAATAAAATTCAAGTTGTGAGCAACCAATTGTACGCAAAATACTCAACGGATCATCTCTTACTGCATTGCCAAGTAGCATCACCCATGTCTGTTGTAGGAGCTATTAAGATGGTTCTAGTAAAATGGACCATGATGAATATTGTAAATGATAGCATATTTAGTCTTACCTTTAGAGCATGGATTGAAGACGTAGAGTGTGGGATGTTGGCATGTTTCTCCATTAACACTTTTCTGGGTGGCATATCAGGATAGAAATAGGAGAGTTTTGAGGGGAACATTTATGGGATAGCCTCTTTCTTTAGTGTCCTTTTTGGTTCACCCATAAGGCTCCCATTGTACAGAAGATTGTCTTTTTCGTAGAGAATCATATATTGTTGTAGATACTCACTTTTTGATAGACCTCTTGTATACAGGAACTTTCTCATTATGAATAAAATTACACTTCAAAATAAAGATAGTTATCTTTATTGAGTTAGCTATTTTATTCTAATAGCAGTAACTCCACAAACTGAAAAAAAAATTATACACAACACATTTGCTTGTTCAAGTGATCCTAGTTTGTCTAGGTTAAGGTTTCTAACAAAGAATATTGAGATGGAATCTCTCTCCTTCTCATAGATGACACTCTTCTTAATTATGTGGTGCTCAAGAATCACAACTTAGATAACTGAGGTTTATCTTAGTTCTTTCAGCAGTTTCAGGGCTAAAGATTAATTTGGGAAAGAGATTCATTTAAGATTTCAATGTTGTCCAGGATATACAGAAGCCAAAAGAAACTTTGGACCGTAAAATTAATGAGTTCCATGCTTATAACAGGATTTGCCTCCAGGTGTGAGATACAAATGAAAACGAGTGTGGCAGGACATTTTTTTTTTATTTTTTTTTCAATAAACGCGACACGTGTGCCAGAAAGATGAGGGTGAAAGGAGATTAGCTACCTGAAAAAGGTAGTATCTTTCACTAGAAGGAAGCATGAATCTCATAAATAGTATTCTAGACTCTCTCCTTATTTATCTTATGTCTTTAGTTCATTGTGTGTGAATGTGGAAAAACAGTTAGAAAGGATTAGAAGGGACTTTTATGGAAAGTTGACAGGGGTAGGAAGTTTTCCATTTGGTGATGTGGGACAAGGTTAGGCTGGAGAAAAGTAGGGACAGACTCTACCTATGTTGCTTGGACTCTTCCAAAATGTCAAAGGGTGTGTGTCAGATTCCCTAAACATGGTGTATTGTTGAAGAATCTAATAGGTGTGTCATATTAGCAAAACCTGAAAAATCACATAATGATAGCTTGCTTTTGAAGTGGTTGTGGAGATACGGAAAAGAAATAGGATGTCCATGGAGAAAGGGTAACTTCTAACAAATATGGTGAGCAAAGCCCTTGGCACCCAGATCCTATTCTATCCTCTCACAAGCAAGCCTCTGGAAACACATCAGTAGCATGGCCTACTTTTGAAGCTAGTACAAAAATCCAGTTTGGCTGAAAACTAGTTCCGGACAAGATGCTGATAGGTCATACTCCACTTATGACTCAAGTACTATGATCTTTATACCTTCATTAACACAGTTGGTAATCCTGTCACACAGTTCTGGAATGGTAACACACTTGCTGCATTTCATTTAGAAATTGTTTTCACTAAAAAATCCCCACAATTGTTCTCCCATTTAAAGATTTAGAGATGGTATCCCTCAATAATCAAATGGAGGAGTATGGTATGGAATGTGCAGCAAAATTGAAAGTTCAAAGTCACAAGACCCTCAAGGGTGGGGGAGTTAGCTTTAACAATTGGCCATGGAAGCAACTCTGAAAGTTTTAAACCCCTTATAAAGTTAACTGTTTTATATCGTTGGTGGCTCATGATACATGCCTTACACACACAATCTACAGAGATGGGGACTGTTGTTATGCAGTAGGAGTTTCATCTGTAACAAAGAAATGGGAAGTGGCAGCCACCTATTATGCAGTAGGAGTTTCATCTGTAACAAAGAAATGGGAAGTGGCAGCCACCTATTTTTGCATTGATTGATGGCTTGACAGATTTAAACATTATTCTTCCATCTTTTCAATATTGTCATTGTTAACATACACAGTCCAAGGGAAGCTAAATTGTTGGAACTCCAGTAGTATTAGTAAACCAGTAAAGAAGATCTGGAGCACCATCCCTATATTTATATGCTGGAATATATGGAAGGAAAAAAATGTGTGATGCGCTTAAGGGAAGAAAGTATACAGCAGCTTAAATACAAAAATTAATGGATTTTGTCTTTTTTGGTGTTATCTACAGTATATGAAGGATGAAGTAGAACGTTACATTACATAATCTTTACAAAAACAGGACCTTCTTTGCAAATATCCTTCTCTTTTTAAACAGAAAGAATGCCAACTCTTATACTATCTTGGCATCAAGTTGGTGCAAAGTTGTGGCATTTTCAATACATAATTTAGAATAGCTTTATAAGTATTCAGTAAATATCTGCAGAAGTAGTAAATATAAAGAACACTAACATGTACAGTAGAAGTATATTCATATTGCTTGAAGAAATTTGGTTTCGCATTCCATTGATATGGTAAACCATGTCGTCATTTGCTGCTTTTTACAACTAAACTAATAAACTGTGGGGCTCTTATCATGCATTAATTTCATCCAAAAAACAAAAAAAGCAGTAAACTAAGAAACATGCCAACAAGAAAGTACCTGAGCCAAGGCTTGGTACCCAGCAAAAAAGGATCTCTTCATTATCTTCTCACCAGAAACCTTGTCCTTGGTGAAGCCATGAACATCTAGAAATCTTTTATACAATTTCCTCTGCAAAGGAGAAAGCTTTACAGACATCACGTAGACAGTTTTTGGTGGCAAATCCATCTTCACGAGATTCATGTCCATTCTTTGAACAAATCCTTTTAAATGTTCATAGAGAATATGAGATCGCTGATTCATAATCTTAACATCATCAGCTGTAGAATTGGTGTGTTGACCATTTTCTATCGGATTCTGAAAGCTGCACAAGGGAGACAATATCATCAAAGTACATAGAGAGTAAGGAGAAAAGTACAGTAAAAAGGAAAGATGACTTGCCGATTTCTAAATTCATGGCTACTGCCAAGAAATCCTTCTCTTACAAAATCAACCATCTGCCATGAAATCAAAATAATAAGACTAGATTTCAATATAAAAGTCACCAAAATAAACAATTTCACCATAGCCTTACACAATAGTACTCCATCAAATTGTTTTGAAGAGGAGATCCAGTTAATGCAATCCGTCTCTGGCACTTGACTTGTTTCAAAGCTTGAGTTACATCAGCTCTTGTATTCTTGATAATATGAGCCTCATCACAAACAAGTATGTCGGGCCCATCCTGGCAAACGAAATATATTTGATTGAAATGAGATAAATTTAGCGCTAGTTCAACTAAAAGAAGGGGAAGAAAAGGAATGGAGAGGACCACAAATTGTAACCCCAACAGCATGGAGAAGCATTCAGAAATCCAAGTTAATCTATGAATCAACTACATTCATTCAGACAAAAAAGAAGAATCCAGTGCTATTTTTTCTTTTTATATAACTTTAGAGGACGAATAGGAGTTTATATGCATCATCAACATTTCAAAATCATGTGGGTTAATTGAGATGAAATGTATTATGCTCGACTTCAACTATAAGCATCCATACACTAGTTTTACCTTTTAATTTTTCTTGTCAAAAAAATGCAGAGGAGAAAAACAAATTGAGAATTGTAACAATTAAAAGACGAGAAATTCCTATCAAGGTGGTGCCGATGATGGTCATGGTGTACATTAACTACAACCACAACACTAACAACCACAGTAACAAAGACTGATAAGGACAATGGGGATTGAAATCGATCAAGAGGGCTGATGTATTGGCCATTATGCACAGTGGGTGGAATGGAGATGACGCGATATCTCCACGCCAGGTTGACATCCAGAAGCCTTCTTAATTCAATCAAATGAGTTGAACTTAAGATCAGATTTGCACAAGGGTAAAGAAGAAGAGAAGCAACTCAAATAAAGGAGTTGAGTCAGGTCCATGTCAGAATAATGACATGTACAAAGAATATTGAAACAGAGGCTCACAAGGAAAAATTAGAAGAAAGCATCAACAATAAAGTCGACAGTCCACTAATGGTCCCAAGCTAAAACACCTACCAGTCATTAGAGATACAAACACAGAATATATACAGGAGGCCAATAATTTGAATGACCGAGACATGACCTTATTAAATCCCCAAACTCAAACAGCTCCAGAAAGCACAATTGCTTAATTGTTTCATACCAGATTAGTGTTCTACGAAACAATGGAGATTTCAAAAAGATGGGGAGTCGGAATAGACGAGAAAGAACAGGCTAGAGTCTCTTGTTTCAAGACTTTTGGGACTTTCTGGGAAGCTGCCATTTGGAGACATATTACAGCATTACCACATCTCTAATTATTTCTAATATAATTTAATTAAAACACCTAAATTTCAAAAATATCATATGCAAGAAAGGGAAGAACACTAAATAATCATTACATGAAACATGGGTTAAAATACATATGATCTCCCTGAACTACATGCTTTGCAACTTCACTTGAACCATGAGTGTTGCAATTAACCCCAAACTACAATATTCTTCATTGCAAACCACCTGGAATGCCAAGTGGCAGAGAGATCGGGTTCACTTTCTAAGTGGCACGTGGTAGCTTGAAAAGGATAAAATGATGTATCCTCGTGGCATTTCTTCTGCATGTGTGTTTAATTATGACTTTCCATTGTTCCTTGTTGCTAATCCCTTTCTTCTCTCTTATCCAATTTTATTGATTCCTTTTTCTTCTTTAAATAAACTCAACAGTCTTTTGTCTGATTTGAAAACCCATAACCCCAAAATAACAGTAACACTAAAAAGAAATTAATCAATAATAGTGCAGACAGTGGCAAATTTTTGCCTTAGTAATGAACGAATCGACGCAACATAATCAAGGGGATGTACCGTGGCGTACACTATAAGCAATGGAGTTAATGATAGGCTGGAAGTTGGGGGTAGGTACTTTGACTCAAAAGGATTCAGAATAAGCCGGATTAAAACTGAGTACCTGGACTGCACATTCAGTGACAATAACGCATGAAATGGAGGTGGAAGTCAAGAACGATACATTAGTCATACCCAAGAGAGAGAACTTCAATTATTTGGGGTCTATAATCCAAGAAAATGTAGGATACGGACGCATATAATAAACCCTTGAATTTCAGCTCCCTCTCAAAACCCGCGCATAGCAGGAATTTTAATACACCAGACTACCCTTTTCTTGTAATGAAAGGAAATGAGGAGATTGACGAAGATGTTGTTGACCGCATTGAAGCGGGATGGAAGGAGGCTCATGTACAAAGTATCGTGTGACAAGAATGTCACAGCTGAAAAATAAGTTCTATAGAGTAGTGGTTATCCCGCATGGTTTTATGGGGCAGAGTGTTGGCCTGTCAAGAATGCACATGTTAGAAGATGAAGATAGTGAGCATGAGGATGTTAAGTTGGATGTGCAAGCATACAAGGAGAGACATGATTAAGAAGATAGTCATACAATATAAGGTAGGAGTACAAAAAAGATGAGGAAAGCGAGGTTGACGTGGTTCAGGCATGTGAAGAGGAGATGCTTAGTGGAACTAGAAGGAGCCGTGAGAATTTGTGTATGCCAGACTTTAGAACGAGTAAAGATTAGGCCGAAGAAGATCCAAGGGGAGGTGGCCTACTTTTCTCATCTTCTTCTAGTTTAGTAGTTTTACCAAGTATTTGCATAGTATTCTTCATATTCAAAAGATGAGTAAAGGTAGGCCAAAGAAGATCTAAGGAGAGGAGGCCTCCATTTCTCATCTTCTTCTTATTTAGTAGTCTTACCAAGTATTTGCATAGTATTCTTTATATTCAATCATATTACTATTTGTTTCTTCGATTGTTTTGTTTATCTTGTTATTTTGTTGTTATTTTCCTTTTTATCATGTTATGATTATACTTTCTTTGGGCCGAGGATCTATCAAGAAAACTTCTCTACCTCACAAAGATAGGAGAGTAAAGTATGTGTACATCCTCTAGATCCTACTTTTGGGATTACACTAACTTGTTATTGTTGTTCCAAAAAATTGCAAATTTTGTTGTTCCAAAAGTTGCAAATTAAGACGGAATTTAATAAATAATATTCCCTCTGTCCCGTTTTATGTGGCACCTTTTCCTTTTTGATCGGTCCAAAAAAGAATGTCACCTTACTCTAATTGGAAACAATTTACCATTAAAATTCTCATTTTACCCTTAATGAAATGATTTTCAGCCACACAAAATCTCTAAGAATGATTTTAGACCATAAGTTTTAGAAATCTTTTTTTTTTCTCAAACACTGTGCCAAGTCAAAGGGTGCCACATAAATGGGACAGAGGGAGTAGCAAACACAGTTGGAAACCATAACAGTAACACCAAATTGAAATATATATTTATTTAAAAAACTAGGCAATCGAAGAGTAATATGGTACCTCTCTTCGATCAAGAATCAAATTTGTCTTTTTTCTTTTCTCTAGTTTTAAAATTTTCCTCTCTTGTTTCTTTTTATGTATTTTATTATCCTAACAATATTAAATGGCTCAATAATTATCTATACCTTCTAGTCATAGAATACACTTAAAAGCCTCAATATTGAATAATCCTACATTTCTTATTCTCACCGTTCTTATTTCATTAACCACAAAAATTAATTTAAACCTTTATAAACCAAGACAACAGAAAAGGTGGGACATTTTTTAAGTTGAATCTTAGAAAAAAAAAAACCAAAAGCTATCAAGTCGAAGTCGAAGTCAAAGCATACAATAGCTCAAACACTTCAAATTTCACTCACAAATCTCTACCAACTCTACAAATTTTTGGATCCATAATTTCATATATACATATTTTTTTACAAAAGAAGGGTAAGGTCTGCATATACTCTATCCTCCCCAAACTCTACTTGTGGGATTTCATGAGATATGTTATTGATTTATAAAAGAAAGGAGGGAGGAGGGTACAGCTCAGTGCACTAAAGCTCTCACTATGCACAGGATCTGAGAAACGGCCAACCACAGGGGCCTATTGTATGCAATTTTATCCTACAATTCTACAAGACGATGTTTCTGCTTTGCCTACCAAAAGCCAAATATAACAAATCCACTTCACATAAGTTGATTTGGAAGTTTCCGTTTTGATATTGACAAATACTATCTGGGCGACTTTGTGGAAGTCTAATGGTGGTGATCACTTATCTGGTATTTTGCTTTCAAAGAAATATTTAGAACTGATCAAGTTGGTTTCCAGCTATTTGTTTAGTGTTATTCTTGACATGTTGAGAATATTTTATTTTACCTTCCAGCATATTTGTAGGGATGTGTTTGGTTGACATAGCAATATGGGGTCATACTACTAGATACTACAATTTGACTAAATATGTTGCCAACATGACTAAGTACTGGAGTAGCATTCTTGATGCCCTAGGTTGTTAAATGAAGGTTGTAGGACAAAGACTAGAGAAATGGACATTTATTCCTTTAACTCAAGCTAATTTCACAAGTTCTTACTCCAAAACAATGTTACTCCTTCCATCTCGTTTTATGTGGCACCATTTGACTTAGCACAATTTTCTTTAAAAATAAAAGAAAGAATTTTAAAATTTATGGTCTAAACTCTAAAACAATCCTTAAATATTTTTATGGCTGAGATTCATTTCATTAAGGGTAAAAGGAAAATTTTATAGTTAAATTGTTTCTAATTATAGTAAGGTAACATATTTCTAGACGAACTAAAAGGAAGGGGTGTCACATAAAATGATATAGGGGGAGTATTAATTTCAGTATTCAAACAAATAAATTTCCATAGCTTCCTAATCTACACAAACCTAAAATCTATATTCGACTACAAAAGTTTCATTTATTGATTACGGTTATTATATAGATACCTAATTTCTTCTAATATTTCTTTATGTTCAAGCCAGTTGAGTGCTATTTATATGATTTTTAAAATACCAAAAGTCTAGTACTTTTTTCAAATAAAATAGTATTTATATTAATTAATATTATTTATGATAATATATTTAAATAAAATGAAAGATTAGCGGAATTACATAAGACAATAGGTTTGCAAGATTTAGTTTTTGTTTTAAACTAATTAATATTATTGATGAATGATATCTAACAACTATGAAAGGTGAGAGGAGTGACATAAAACTAAAAGGTCTTTAAGAAATACAAACTTTATGATAATTAATGGAGTATTAGCTATTGATATATATTACCTCCACGCATTATGAAAAGGATTGGTCCTCGAGTACTCTATTAGTACAAAGCTATAAGCTTTGTGATGCTTTAATTTGAATTTGTTCTTCTATTTTAATTTTCATGCGTTTTGTTATACAATTGTGCCTTGATTTTCATGATATGTATATCTTATATCATATATTTGTTAATGTTTATTACATATATTTGTTAATTTTGTTTGCACAATGAATTTTGCTATATTAACTGTGTGAAGCATACACAAGTTAACTAGTAGCATAACTATGAGAAAAAATGCAAATTATGACAAAAGTTGATTAGTAATAGTAAACTCAGTCAAAAATCAAAACCCTGAAATAACAGTAACATCTAATAATTAACACCCAACAACCAACAAATTGGATACTAAAGCATTGAAGAAAAATTTCTTATTTGTTCTTTGTTTTCTCTTTTCCAACAGCTTTTGTTGATGACAATAATACAAATTAGAGCTCATTAGCCCACTCGATGATAGTAAACCCAGTTGCAAAAGAATATATGCAGTAACAATAAACTCATTGAAAATCCATAACCCGAAAATAACATAAATTCAACTAATATGATATTACAAAAAATCGGAATATTACAACATAGAACCAGGCAATAATTCAAGAAAATCTTATTCTTAAAAAATCCAAAATCCACTTTGTTAATAATTCATTTTTTATCAAAAGCTGGCTATTTTTAAACTATACATCTTCAGTCTTAGAAAACAATTTTTAAAAATATATCCATCCCTTCAACCAATCTAGCCCTATAAATTGGTTTATGATCTGTAGCTGGTTTCTTTGTTTAGTTTGAACTTTTTTGATATTCGTCCAGGGGTAATAAATAGGAAAGCTTGAAGATCAAGGGTTAACATAAACACCCAATAGTATCAGGTGTAATATGCCACGTGGGTTAGAAATATAGAAGATCAAGGTTAGCGTAAACACCCAATAGTGTCAGGTGTCATGCCACGTGGGTTAAAAATTACCAGCTTGAATAGCAAGGGGCACAATGCACACGATAACTATGTTTCATCCAAGGGAATTTAATTTTAGATTAAAATGAATATTGTAGTTAAGGGAGGTAACATCAACACCTTATAGTAAGTATGGAAGTTGCAAGAAGTAGATAGTTCAGGAGGATAAAACCCTAGATGCTGCGAGAAAAAAAAATTCTATAATAATTGTTCAGTACTGGGTATATAAAACCACAAGGTTTCTATACCCTTTATAAAACAACGATAACACAATTTTCATTTCTTATCACCATCATAGGCAAAGCACATGCATACAAACTCGTTTTACCTGATAGCGCTTCTTAGTACAAGGAAAACCCCGCTACCCCTCTCCATCAAGCATTTTTTATGTCCTAAGAGTGAGAATTCAAACAAAGCTTCGTATGAAAGAGAGGTCAAATCAGGCTAGCAACCCAGTCAATTGACACACAGGCCTTAGCAATTGTAGGCCAAACGGGATAAATCACAATAATCCCCATGAATTCCAAACACATTATACCCCAAAAATCCCTACCTCGCCCCATGACTTGTCAAAAAACACCACAAACATTAAACCCATGACTAGTCAAAAAACACCACAAACATTAAACCACAAGGACATGAAAATGAAGCAACTGGGGGAGAATCTTCTCTCTCATCTCCATCAAAAAAATCACAATCATCAATCTAAGGGTAACAAACACTACCTGAAGGATCTGACAAATCTCTCTAGCCACATGACGATCCTTTATATGCTTCCCAAGTGACAAATTTCTGAAAGCAGTGTAGCCAATTAAGAGAACACCACCTTTTAATCTCCATTTTTGGAGTAACTTGACCCTTCTTTCCCTGAAAACAAGAGGAAAAGTAAAGTTGACAAGGATGCCACCGATAAAATGACTCTCAGTGGTTTTAAAGAAGAATGTTTTAGAGTACTCCAATACAAAATCCTAATAGCTTATTGATTGAAAAACAGGACATGCAAAGAAAACATAAGAAAATAATTGCTAAAGATGGGTCCTCATTGAAAGAAACACTCTTACATATATGCCTAAAAAACACTAATGTGACATGATAAAAGGAATAGCCTGACATCATAAAAAGAAATTCTGTACCTGGAAGTTTCCTATAATATATGTAACACTAGACGAAGTAGAAGCCTCACTGCCAAGAATACAAGGCAGGAGTCTTCACCTGAATCTGATGACTCACAGAACAAGAAAATCTTGTGGCTCAACTAACCTCATTCAGGTGGCTAATATATAATTAGCATCATCTAGTACGCCAACAACAACATACCAAGTGCAATCCCAGAAATGGAGTCTGAAAAGGGTAGGATGTACGTAGACCTTACCTCAATCTTTATGGGGTAGAGAGGTAGTTTCTGGACCCTCAGTTCTAAAGGAATGTTTTAGTAGACCAGATTGTAAAAACTTGTATCATTTCTGGGTCCAATGAAATTCATAGGTATAGGAAGAAACTGTATCTCTCATCATTGTGGAAATGGCCAATCCTTTGGCCCAGCATACAAGCTTTTCAGTGACCTATAGCAGAGAAGCCACCTGCAGGTAATACTAACCCCCTACTAAATAGCATTAGATTTGGTGTACATTGATGGAATCTGCAGAAAACTTCAAATCAATCTGATAACTAATGGAACTAGAAAAGCTGAAAGTTCTGTACAACAGATTTGGTGACAAAATTTAGAAAATATGAAAGAGAATCACCATGACGACTAGATTGCGGGAACAGTGAGGGATCCAGTGAAATTAAAACGGAGATCACTGGTTTTTATCAGAAGCTTTATTCAGAAACCTCAAGATAGAAGGCCTTCCAGCAACCTAATCAACTCTCCATTGATCACTGGAACTGAAACTGAAGTGTTATAAAGGAAGTTTGAGGAGCAAGAAGTACTAACATGTCTGAAGATGTGTGCCATGGACAAAGCTCCTAGTCCAGATGGCTACACAATGGGTTTTTTTCCCCAAGTGTCGGGATGTAGTGAAGAAGGATATCATGGATACCTTTAAAAATTTCCATACTCACAATATCTTTGAGAAAAGCTTTAATGCCACCTACATGCTCTGATCCCAAAGAAGAATGGTGCCAAAGAACTGAGAGATCTTAGGCCCATCAGCCTCACAGGAAGTGTGTATAAGCTGTTATCCAAAGTGTTGACTGAAAGAGTGACGAAGTTGGTTGACAAGCTAGTAGATGCTCACCAGATGGCATTCATTAAAAATTCGACAATAATGGATGCCATTTTAATTGTAAATGAAGTATTCGACTCAAGAATTACCCAAGGAAAGGCAGCAATTTTGTACAAATTGGACAACTGGAAGTTTCTTGAAGATGCTTGTACGGGTTTTGGAAAGAGGTGGATTCAGTGGATCCAGTACTGCATTTCCACTGTCAGATTCTCTGTCCTCATAAATAGTGCACTTGAAGGATTTTCCCCAGTTAAAAGGGGTCTGAGGTAGGGAGATCGCCTATCCTATTCTCCCTTTTTTGTCATTGTCATGGAGGGACTAAATAACATGATAAAGATGGCCAGAGAAAATGAATGCCTCAAGGGTTTTGAGGTAGCCATAACTCAAACCTCAATATCAAATCGCAACATCGAAGTCACTCATTTACAGTATGTATTTGACACCTCAATATTTTGTCATGCTAATGAAGGGTAGCTACTAGTTTTAAGATCAATCTTGGAGTTGTTTGAAGGAGTCTCGGGATTGCATATCAACTGGAGAACGAGTCAGTCGTACCCTATCAATAATGTCTCTAATACGGAGGAACTGTCTAGGATTTTGGGAGGGGAAGTAGGTTTTTTGCCTACCATTTATCTTGGTATGCTCTCAGGTGCCAAATCAAAGACTTTAAAAATGTGGAATCCTGTGATTGAAAAATGTGAAAAAGAAGCTCATCAGATGGAAATCTCAATATAACTCTTTGGGAGGCAGAGTCACTTTCATTAATTCAGTTTTGGATGTCCTTACTACTTATATGTGTAAGAATAGTGTTAGAATAATACTGTAGCAGTACTGTAGCAACGGTCGGGGGCACTGTAGCAGTACTGTAGCAACGGCCATACACGGCTAGAAACGGCCCTTAAGGACTTGTATATATACGAGGATCATTCTCATTTATCAAGTATTCAATCCAAGTACGTCTCTAAACAAAAGTCTCTCAATTTAATTTTCTCACTCTTTTCTCTAGTTCTCACCTGGTATCAGAGCTTCTACGGTCTTAAAAATCAAAGAGCTTCCACTGCTGGCGGGCAGCTATGACACATATATTCCGCCCGTCTGGCCAATGATTATGTTTAGGTCACTGTGCCATCATTTCGGTAAATATTTTTTTTATATATCTAATTTGTGTAGCACTGTATCATCTTTTCGATGGCTACTTTTTCATATTTATTATGTGTAGCACCGTGCTATCTTTCCGGTGACTACTTTCTCATATTCGATTTGTTAGCACATGCACAGCTGCCGCTGTCAGAAATTCCCGAACTGATCTATTTGATAAACTGTTCTCATTCCTGGTATAAAACCTTCAATATGTCTTTTATAGCCGATGTTTCCACTACTACCGGTGGTTCATCATCATCCCAACCATTCACCCTATCAAACATAGGGATCCCTGTTATCACCACTATCAAATTGAATGGATCTGCCAATTATCTTCCATGGGCAGCCTCCATCAAAATGTGGTTTAAGGGACAAGGGAAATATGATCATCTTATCACAAAGGTGGAAAACATTGCAGCAGCAGAGAAGGCCAAATGGGAACAGATCGATGCCCAATTATGTAATATATTATGGAACTCCAATGATCAGCTTGCAGATGTTTTTTTACCAAATCATTAAAAGGTCCTCGGATAGAATATAGTTGTAACAAGCTTGGTGCATATGATATATATTCTCCAGCTTGAGGGGGAGTGTTAGAATAGTGTTAGAATAGTACTGTAGCAGTACTGTAGCAACGGTCATAAACGACTAGAAACGGCCCTTAAGGACTTGTATATATAGGAGGACCATTCTCATTTATTAAGTATTCAATTCAAGTATCTCTCTAAAAAAAAGTCTATCAATCTAATTTTTCTCACTCTTTTCTCTATTTCTCACAATATGATGTCTATTTTCCCATTCCTGATGAGGTGATGCAAAGACTGAACAAAATTAGGAGGGATTTCTTATGAAAAGGGACCTAGGAAAAAGATTCCACTGTTCAACATTTAGTCAAGTGGAACAAGGTTCTCGGGGGGGAGAAACAGGGGGTCTAGAAGTAAGAAATCTGAAACCCCAGAGCAAGGCCCTTAGACTAAAGTAGCTATGGAGGTATTCTCAGGAGCCTCAACCATATTGGGGAAAAGTAATTCAAGCAAAATATGGAGAGGAGAACAAGTGGATGACTAAGGAGGTTCTTACACCATATGGGGAAGCTTGTGAAGGTCCCATCAGAATCTTGTGGCCTCTCTTGAAGACCAATACAACCATCAGTGTAGGCAATGGCAATAAGACTTCTTTTTGGGAGCATAAATGGTTAGGCACTATTAGCCTAGAAAGTATCCTTCAAGAGATGCATCACTTGGTAGTGAATAAACAAGTAAAGGTAAATGAGGTGTGGACCCAACATGGATGGAATTTCAATGATTGGGAAATTGAGACTCTGCTGAATGTTTAGGAAGGTTGGAAGTTTTTACAAGAACAAGGGATGAAAATGATAGATTATGGTGGAGAAAAAATAGCAGAGGCACTTTCAAGGTAAAATCTACATATAAGTTGCTAAATCAAAGTAGACAACAAAGGTAAACTCTACATATAAGTTGCTAAATCAAGGTAGACAACAACTTTCTCTTTGGTCTCGGAAGCAGATTTGGAAACCTAAAATTCCCTTCAAGGTGGCATGCTTCACTTCGCTTCTGGCAAGAGAAGTAGTTTTGACACAGGTAAATCTCAAAAAAGTTCTCAATGAGTTCTAGATGCAATTTATGTCGAAGAGGTTGAGACAGTCAACCCTATGTTTCTCCAGTGCAAAATAACATCCCAACTATAGAGGTTTTTGTTAGTCTCAGGGGTTTTGCTAGGCGTATGCCTAACAGAATCACACATCTTTTGTACAGTTAGGGAAAAGTAAGGATGGGAGCTGCAGATAGTGATAAATGGAGGATTGTCGCAGCCTGTATTTGGTGGAATGTTTGGAAAGAAAGAAATGCTAGATGTTATGAGAGCAAGAGTTGTGATCTTCAAAAGATCAAACTAAATTGTATCAGGCTTTTTTACTTTGGGTGCAAACATGCGTATTTAGACGACATAGAATCCATTATAGATATCCTACGTTCCTGTTAGGATTCAGGTTCATTTTCTTACTTTTTGACAAGCTGTAATTATAGGTTTAGGTGCAACCTATGTACTGGTTCAATGAATATAAACAAATGCTACCTTCTAACAAAAAAAATGATGACTAGATTGCAGAGGAAGGGATCTACTTAATAGCACACTATTGGTGTGCATTAGTGGAACCCACTGGCTGATATATTTTCTCGCTTTACATAGTCTAAAGTGGTGTCATCCCACTATTTTGCATCACTCTCTCCTTTTCCAGTACTATAAGAATATGGAATTAAAAGTTAATAATAGTCTTAATTTAGTCATGATGCTGCTCTTACATTAGCTATAGTATTGCTAGGAGACTTTTCAGTCCCTCTCTGCTCCAACCATTGAAATCTTCCTTTCTTCTTCCCAACCATTATTTTTTTCTTCTGATCTATTCAACATGGGCGATGACATCAGCTATTTTGCAATAGGTTTCAAATCTTTTGACATCAGAAGGTCTCAAGGGGTGAAACCTGGTACGATTGGGTCAAGAGAGACTGAAACATGATTTCAAGGGCAAGCTTCAGTCAGATGACTATGGAGTAGATTGCACCCACTCTAAAAGAAGCTTCGGAAACACAGGGGAATTCTGTTAGGATGTGGAAATTTCATGACCATTATTCAGAGATTTTCTGTTTGAGAAACTTCAATAAATCTGGGCATTATATTAGCATCATTAATATACTGGGAAGGAAAAAACATTATAATCGCTCCAGAGTGTACATTTAATTCAGGGTGGATGGATATTGCTACTAGAATTGCCTTCTTCATAAACGCTAAAACAAAGAGGACACTTTATTTATTACGTCGTGATATAAAGAAAGGACTGCCCTATGCAGACACTGTCAAGAACATTAAATGGGCTACAACAGCAATGAATACAGCTGAGGTAGATAGGAAAAGGAAATCGTTAATCATCTCTGAAGACCCAGGGAAAGTTCAGAATGAACTGCTACCTAGGAGCGTGGTAGAAGGCTTGTCAGAGGAGGTTGCACATGTTCAACTCACTGGCATATGCAGGTCCGCAAACAGCTCCTGGAAACACCATCATGGCGTAAACACAAAATTGGGTGTTAACCAGTCTCTTTTATAGTTTCCAACGAAGACAGCTGCAGACCGCATTGTGAAGGAAGAATGGAGCTGGAAATCTCACAAATTTCATTTTGACTGGTGGTCATCACTCATCAACATCAAATTCCATCTTGATAAGTCCAAAGGAGGTCTGGATCAGACTCCTAGGGCTTCCACTTCAGTTTTGGCCTCATAAGATATTGCGGGAGATTGGAGATTTTTGTGTCGGTGGATCCAGACGAAGGAGGAAACAGGACTCCAGCATCATCTAAAATGGGCCAAATTGAAGGTTAGAGGCAATGTGGATTTAGTACCTAAGGTGGTGGAACTGGTACACAGGGAAATCTCTTTCAAAGTTCAAATCTGGGTGGAAGTTCCAGTAAGATTTAAAACCAATGAACAAAGAGATAAGAAGACTATGAACCAAAGGGCAGTGGAGAAACCCTATAAGGATGGCAATGGGGTGGTGCGCGGCGGGTTAAGCTCAACCCGCAAATTTTTTAAGCTGCCCGGCCCCACCCTGCATGATAAGTTTTTCCATTTTCAATCTGCCCCGCATAAACCCACACATCACATAAATTTTTAAGTTCTTTTCTTTTTTAATTGAATTTAGTATGAAAAATAAAATTCAGAATTTTTGTCGGTTTTCGCTCATCCTAAAATCCCTAACCTCTCTCGTAATCGAATCCCTAAATCTCTAACTCTTGCTCCTCATCGCTCAAAGGTGGAAGACACATCATTGCAGCAAAATTTTATCAAGCTATATCTGGATTGAAGGTTTGGGTACTTTTCTATTGAGGTTTTAGCATTGTGGATTCAGGAGAGTTGGGTCTTCTCATCAAGAAAGAAGAATTTCACCGACGGCAAAAGATTCTGGTGACCAATTTCTACACCAAATTTTGCCGGGATTCAACGTATCTAACAAACCATTCAAGAAACTGCTCTTTAGTGAAATATAGACCATGTTCTATCATTCCTTTCTTCTCTCTATTTCTTGTCCAAGGTTTGAAAATTAATATATATTTGTGAAAATATATATCAATTTTCTTGAATTGGGATGCTATTATTGTACTTATTTATCGTGAAATTGATTTGGGTTTCCTTCTTTGACTTGTTTATTGTGATCATATATCACTTTTCTTGAATTGCTTTGTTGTTATTTAACTTGTTTATTGTGAAATTGAATTGGATTTTTCTTCTTCGACTTGTTTGTTGCCAAAATTTATCAAATTTCTTGAATTGAGTGTTGTATTAACTCGTTATTGTGAAATTGAATTGGGTTTCTCTTCTTTTACTTCTTTGTGAAAAAATTATTTTTAGTGAATTTATTGAATTGCTCACTATTATTGTTTCTGAGTTCTTATTTTTACATATTGATCATTGTGCATTAGTCCTATCCAATCTTTTACTGTTCATATACTATTGTATGGTTATGCTATTGATTTTGAGTGATTGTATCTTCTTGATCTTCTGTAGTTCATCGAGTTACTAGTTCTTAGTTTAGTGATGTTGGGGACTGATGGTGGCCCAGTGTCATGTCTTTGGCTGGGTTTGGAAGCGAAGGGGGTAACAGGGGGACAAGCTTACTTAAGTTGAAAGTAAGGTCGTGGAATATAAGATAACTTACATGGAAGTCCATAGAGGGGGTGAAGAGTCTTAAGAGGAAACAAATTAATATAACGTGTGTTTAGGAGACCAGAAGGGTAGGCACAAACACCTGGGACATGGACAGGTTTAAATTATGGTACTCAAGAGGCTCTAGAGAAAGAAGAGACTTCATATGGTGTTCATTGACCTTGAGAAGGCCTATGATAAAGTTTCGTGTGATATGTTATGGAGATGTCTAGAGGCGAAAGGTGTTCCAATGGTGTATATTAGGGTGATAAAAGACATGTATGAAAAAGCCAAAACTTGTGTGAGAACGGTGGGAGGAGACTCGAAGTATCTCCTTAGCAATCACCCTTCTACATGATGTCACATTTCAAGACTCTCACCAGCAGAGAGAAATAAAACTGTAGTCCAATTTTCACGTGACTTTACTTCATGTAGCACCTAAGTTGCTCGGGCTCTCCACAAATATTGCCACACCCGTGTCGGATCCTTCAAATATACACCATTTTTGGAGGACCCGACATGCACCCGTTGATGTTTTTGAAGAGTCCAAGAACATAGTCTAGCGTAGCTATTAAGAGAAAGGCTGATATTTGGTTTTACTATAATGAAAGCAGCATCAACTTCATGATTAACTTGAACATTTAACAATATCAAGGTGGGCCCAAAATCCAGATATAAGTATAGAAGAGTGTATGAAAAAGGTTCCCAGACAATATATAGCCACAGTGCTCCCGGATAAACCAAACTATAGCAGGAGAATGGAATCTCCACAATACCCTCATTCATGATCAAAGAGCCACATATTCCGGAAATCTTTGTTTTCTCAGGAAATTATACAGTAAACATGATTTTAGAATAGAATCGTTCAAGATGGTATATCATTGGAACAGCCCATAACATAATTTTAGATCAGAACTGATATTATGCATAGTGGTCTCCTTGAGTCAAATGTCTCTCAGGTTCAAATCCAGCAGAGACAAAAATAGAAGGTGATACCTTCCTATTGAAGTGTGTGACCATTTCATCTTATTTATTTTTATAACTGTAATGCCCGGACCAACTTGCATACATCTCAACTAATTTCATGGGATATACACCACCGTCCACCAACACCAGGTAACACACGTAACTTTGTCCGTCAAGACTAGAACGGATGAGAAAAATCATTTGGTGTTTTTGTCTCTGCTAGAATTTGAACCAGAGACCTCATGAGTTACTACATTGACCACTAGACCACATTCTTGAGTGCACGACCATCTCATCTAAAAGCTCAAGTAATAAGAGAGATCATGCTTCTATTTACTTAATCATGCTTTCAACACGTTTACTCACGTACAGCGCTGCAGGCTTGATTCTTTTTTGCCAAGCAAATGGAGATTCTTTTTAATAAAGGGTAGAGGTGAGACTCAAACTTAGGAAGGTGAGACTCAAACTCAGGACCTCTATCTGCTCTGCTCTAACATCGTAATAAAATGTGTAACTATCTCATCTAAAAGCTTAAGTTGTTGTAGAGAGCATACCTTAATAAACTATTCTCAACACTTCTCATCTATCCAAACCTTGTGGAACAAAATTAACCAGTACCTATGTTGATCGAAAGTAGCGGCCCGTGGAATTAGTAGAGGTGTGGACACAACTGGCTTGGACAACATGGTTGTTAAAAATATGAAGTCAAATTTGCTCTGTTTTAGGCATCGTGAAATTGTCGATAGGAACTTTTCACAACAATTGGACATACAAGTTCCCTAACACATGTAGATACTTGGTCCAGCTGATGTTCTTTTGTTCATATAAACTATTGCTTTCTTTTTCTGGAATTACTGGTACTAACAATAAGGACATTATTTTTTGTCATCCTCCTTAAATTCCAAGATTTGTTTGTTGCTCATTCATAAGATTTGTTTGTTACTCATTCATAACAACTTATTGCTTTAGCAAGGCAACAAGGAGAATAGATGCATGAATCTGATAAAATGAGATAAAGTGATCTTAAGAAGGGAAGATGGGGAATAGAGCATTAAGATTTTAAGAATGCACACCTCTTTCAATGGTTGCTATGGAGGCGCAATACAGAGAACAGGAATTTGTGGAGAACTTTAATATCACACAAATATGGAATGTTGAATCGGTGGATAACAAATGAAGTCAAAAGCTCCTATAGAAGGAGTGTCTGGAGAACTATAATAAATCAATGGCAAGCTTTTGGGGGTAATGTGGAGATTGTGGTGGAAGATGCAGAAAAAATTATTTCTGGGAAAATAAGTGGATTGGCCAGAATAGTCTAAAGTCCAGTTTTCCAATTGTGTACCCAAGAGGTAGTCAAAAACAGGTTATGATCAACCAAATTGGAGTCAACAAGGTTGGCATTTCAATTTCAGAAGCGATCTTAACGATCTGAACTCAAAAACATAATAACAATCAACCAAATGTGGAATCAACAAGGTTAGGATCTGAGTTTCAGAAGAGCTCCTAAACGATTGGAAAGTAGGGAAACTATCTAAATTGCTTAATTAGATGGAAGCTGAATAGTGAAGGGACAGTCTCAGTTAAATCAGCATACAGGAAGTTGAATCAAAACGGCACTGAAAATGAGAATGTGTGCTGGCCTTGGAAGCAGGCCTGGAAAGTGAATATACCAGTGAAAGTATCATGTTTTCTCTTGCTGGTGATTAGGAAGAGATTACAAAGGAGACATCTTCAGATTTGTCCAAGATGCGTTTTGTTTGGACAGGATGGAGAAAGTAATGAACATCTGTTATTACATAGTAAGACAACTACAAATCTGTGGCACAAGTTGCTTAGTATTTTGGGCATTAAATGGGCAATGCCAAGTTCTACCTTGATGATGCTAAGCAGCTGGAAAAGAATTGGGAAAGGGGGAAGTGATGAAAACCAGTGGCAGATCATACTTGTCTCAATTTGGTTGACAGTATGGAAAGAGAGGAATTCACGAATATTTGAAGGTACTAGCACTTCCATTCAAATGATTAGGATGAATTGTCTGAGAGTTCTTTCTTGGGTGTAAACAGAATATGTGGTGAGAAATAGGAGACCTGGTATATCTATTAGGCGATGAATAAGATTATAGGTTATTGGACAGAATTATACTTTTCTGGGATTTGTAAAGTTCTAAACTTTAGCATCTTTGCTGGTGTTAAGTTTTTTTCTTTAATGCAATTGTTACCTTTTAGAAAAAAAACTAACTAGCATATTTACTACTGGACCACCTCTAGACATCACACAAAAGAAGTGGTGAGAGAAAAAAATAGAACTGATGAGACAAGTTGACAAACATTGAAACAACATGCACACCATTCATGAGGTCTTTCATAAAAACCTAAAAACCACACAGTGATTTGTAGCTGGGTGTGATTCGAAGATATTACCAATAAGGATTCAACAAACCTCAACAATAATATGACTTGAATTAAAAACAAAACAACCAAATACAAGCCTCATAACAATTTTAAAAAGATGGGGAACCTTGGAACATCTTCAAGCATACAGACACGGAGAGGCTTCACTTCTAAAGGTTCCCACTTTGTAAATTCCTGCCGCCAGTTATGCAGAACACTTACAGGCGTGACTATGAGAGCAGTTTTCAATCCTAAATCCACAATTCTCATAGCAGCATACAAGAAAGAAATCACCTGTCAAAATAATTTACATGAAATATTAACCACCAAAGGTTAATTGAACAATAAACTCTGCCAGTTTCTTAAACAAACATCAGTTTGAAAGTCAAAATCTGCAGAGAATACATCCCCCTTGTTTTCAATATTTCAAGTGAAAGTTAATCTAATGGAAGTTCTAGTTGGTAGAATACTGTTTGAAAACCTAACTTGCATGCAAGCACATAACAAGTAAAATGAACACAACATATAGTTCATAGAAACAGTTTTTCTCAGTGTCTCTCCCCCTTTATTCCAAGTAAAACTATGTGCGGAAAAGGATTAAAATTGCCTTTTAACGTATTGAAAATGGTTCTAAAAAGTCTCCAGTTCCACCTTTTGGAGCAAGCGCTTAACGTTTTCTTTAGGTTTAAAAAAGCCCACTTTTAACAAAATTATGACATGGCATTAGTGGGTCTTCTAATTAAACAAGTGGCATTAATTTATTGGTCCACATGGATTTTTAAGCCCACCAATAGAACCTGACCCATCCATAATAAACCCAACAAACAAACCCCAAAATAATCTAAACTGTCAGTTCCTTTTAATTTTAAACCTCCATTTTCAACCTGTTCCCACTACTGAAATTTCCAGTATCAACTATCAATCTACAAACCATCGAATAGGTCCTTTAATTAGAATCTAAAACATTACTGACAAAATCATTTAAGTAAAACTCAAGGTGGATAATGCCAAATGCTAGAACCAATGGATCAATAATAAATACAGAGGCAATGGTATACACAGAAAATGAATTCACACATCTAAATTTGACAGACATATGCCTTATCCGCCCATACTGATAGTACTCATAAAGGTCTCTCTTTCTTCAATCATCCATAACTGAAATAATTTGATCTTTGATGAGACCCATTTTTAAGGTTTTTTTTTTTTTTAAAAAAAAAAAAAGGCAGCCGGTTGCACTAATGCTCCTGCTACGTGCAGAGTCCAGGGAAGAGTCCGACCACAAGGACCTAATGTACGCAGCCTTACCGTGCATTTCTGCCTAAGGTTGTTTCCAAGGCCTGAACGCATGGCCTCCTGATCACACGGCGGCAACTTTACTAGTTACTCTAAGGCTTCCCTTCATGAGACCCATTTAAAGTTCTTCATCAATTATAACCAATGTACTTCTAGTAAATTGACCTTAAAAATGCCAAGCATAAAAATTGAAGTTCCAGTCTTCCACTTATTAAAGTTATTTTCAAGGCTTAAAACACATCTTACCTTATTTGATATATTAACCCATATTTTGGTCTTCTCCATCATCATATTCTAATCAAAATCCAAAGGGACCTCTTTTAGCATTCAGAAATATTGGGAATATGGTGAAAATGGAGTATAAATGAAAGGATTGATGGGTCAAGTTATTTTAGGATTTGCTTATTGGGTTCATTGTGGACGGCCTGGGTTCTATATATGGGGTTAAAAGTCCACGTGAACCAATAAACTAATGTCACTTCTTTAATTCAAAGACCCACTAATGCCATGTCATAATCCTGTTAAAAGAGGGCATCTGTAAACCTAAAATCTAAGTTGCACGTACTCTTCATTTTCAATGCCAATGCCGCACCCGTGTCAGATTCTCCAAAAATACACTACTTTAAGAGAATTCATCACACAACCATTGACAATAGTCCAAGCAACATAGCCTAAAGAAAACATTAAGGCAATTTTGATCCAATAGGTGGAAGGAGGGCCTTTTGAAACCATTTTGAATAAGGGCATTTTTAACCCTTTTCCAAACTATCTGGAATTAGGCAGTGTTAAAGGCCATATACAATTACACAGAAGAGAACTACTAAAAGTTTAGTACTATAGGAAACAACATGATAAGTTAACCAAAGTCAGGACAAAAACTGAAAATAGTGCACAGAAATGTGATAATGTAATTCAGCCAAATAATACCTGAAACGTTTTACCTAGACCCATAGTATGGGCTAGGATGCAACCAAGACCTTTATCCCCAGACTTGACTTTCCTGATAGATTGAATAATATTTTCCCACATAAATCGAATCCCAGCAACCTACAATGACAAAAAGAGGCACCAATACTTACATTATCAGAAATTCCTATAGACACAGAACACTATCTACACAACCAAGAGCCAAATAATGAGTTTGGATGATAACAGACCAACAACAACAACAACAACAACATACCCCAGTGCCTCAAAAGGCTCCCGCTCATTGCGGGGTGAGGGGGGGTCGGAT
>JAOTQR010000079.1:12737919-12748230 GCA_025774065.1 Solanum ossicruentum
AAAAAGCGCAGATAGTTTAAAGAGCCACTTTGCTTTATTCCATCATACTCCAAGGCCAAAAAATAGTCAATCTTTGGATGATAACAGACCAATACTGAAATTCACATACAGCTACATAATGCAATCAACAAGACTTCACTGATCGAATTAGGAAAGAAAGATTAGATCTTAGTTCATATTTCCATTGATTCATATTATGAATCAAGGCAAATCTACTAAATGAAATGTAAGATTTTAACACAAGTCACATCCACCATGCTATCTATCTATATAAGCATCAACGTACAAGCTAGCATTCATCAACTCAGCACTTAACACACAGTAAACAGGTTCTCCTAGTTCCATATCAGCACTTAACACACAGTAAACAGGTTCTCCTAGTTCCATGATTAAAACAACCTGTACCAGGTTGGCAGATGTTGAGTAAATACGAAGGGACAGAGTGGCACTAAACTTAAAGAAGGAAACTGAAACAATGATGCGAAAACTTTCTGATTCCATCTAGAAACTTGCAGGCAGTTGGTTGATCTGTTAAATTACCATACTGAAGAAGCAAAAAAAGAGAAAAGAGATCAGAAAAGATGTACATAATGCCAACTTCTTTCCAACTTTTTTTATATATCTTTATTTTTATCCTACGGTAAGCGGACTTGGACACTGGTGCCAAAGTATGATTTTCTTTTTCTTTTTAATGAAAAATGTCAAATTATGATCCTTGTGAGATGTCAAATTTGGTTAAAAATTTTCAGGAGTACATAGAAAGTACTGGATATGGATACAAAATATTTTCCTATGCAAATGACATGAGATTAGTTGAGTTTACTAGGGTATAACTAGTATTACTAATAAAGACATGTCACTTTTTCAAATTAGCTGGGAAAACCAAGAAAAAATTCTCTTTTCTTGGTAAAAAGATTGATCTCCAAGCCAATCAAATGAAAACATAATCGTAATATTGAAATGTTTCCGGCCACCATCCAGCATACCCGAACATGCCACTATACCAAAATAGCAAATCTTTCAGTTCCTTTGGTTTTGGGATTTTCACATTCAAAGTAATCTCTCTATTTTCTCCCACGTCCCCCCTCCCCCTCCATCCTACCAAACCATAAGATGATTTAGTTGTTTGTCTTTGCCATGGATCTTTTCAAATTTCAACCTTGCCTATTGTTAAAGTAAAGGTCTTTTATGCCAAAAGTAAGAACGATTTGCCGAAAATTCATTAGTTGTAGACAGGATAGGTCAATAGGTATAATACTTTTTTACCAACTATTCTTAGGTTTCTTCAACTTCTTTGCCCTTGAAAAAAATAATTAAAGGATCAAACTCACCAAGACCTCGACTGAATCAAACACAAAATTGTACTAGTACTAGGATCTGACTAAGTTCGGATTATGTAAGGAGTGCTCCTCATCAAAGTGAAAAGTCGGAATAATGTAGAGTTTCGTCTTTGTTTTCTCTGCAGTATAAATTGGGTGTCCTAGATTACATTTACTTAGGTACATGTCTACCTGCGGCTATGTGTAAGCAACTATAGAGTACAGTTAAAAAGAAAAAAAAAGGTACCCACTATGTACATTGAATATTTAATAGGTTAGTATATTTTGAAATGCTGAGCTTTCTCACTACAAGTACTTCACCGACAAATGAAGAGCTCACGTAACATAGGATTGGCTGGGGATTTCCAACTGGAATGGTGTTTCTGGCATTAATAGGAGAGCAATTTGTATGAATTTGTTAATACGTAAAATGAAAGAATGGATAAACAATAATAAGATATTGATTACTTCAAAGTAATTATTGGAGACAAAGGAACCAGAGGTTCACAGTGCCGCTCAGAAATTATGAACAAAAGATTATGCAAAATAGAAATTTGTTCAATAAAATAACAAAGAAATTCAGTTAACAAAACAAACATGCTTGTTCCTCAAGTACACGTCTAAGAAGCATATTCTTTTCGGAGCCTACCATTACAAAAGAGGAAGACGACTTCACAAAATTTCAGAATACTTAAGTGCCCTTGAGTTGACATGCCGAAAGGCCTGGTGACCTCTAGATGTATAAGCTAGGTAGATACCCAAGGTGAAATGCTATCTTCTTTATGTGAGGAAATAACAAAAAGTGGACATGAGATAGAGAAGATCTTAGTGATGAAGCCGTGAAGGGAAAGGGGAAAAAGGGAGTCAACTTTCTCATTCTTGCAACATGCCAAACTCCTATTCACAAGACGGAAAACTTCAAAATATCAAAAAATTGTCGTGACAGGAAATCAGAATACTACTTGAGAGGGCAAGAAGTTGACCACACACGAGATCAACAACTGCATAGAAGGAGACCTGGTGAGGTTTCAGTTTTTCTGAGAGGCTGCGTGGAATCCTGACAGCCACTTCCCCCTCCTCCCTCACCACATTAACTATGTAACCAGTTTCAACATCACCAAGCATCTCCAAGCTACCACTTTCATACGAATTTTTGCAACAATTCCCAGAATTCATGAACATAGTCTTGCTTGAAAATTTTGCTCCCAGAGATTTGAGGCGTTCTTGGCGTTCCTGCAAGTATAAGGGGAACTCAAAGGCGCTTTGAGAAGCAAACATTAACAGAAAAACATGTGATTGCCTGGACTTTTACCTTTTCAATTGCAATCTTCCTTTTTGTCTCCTCCCCTAACTCAGTATCATCGAGGATTCTTCTAATTTTCTTTTTAGGCCTTCTCTTGGTGCTGCTTCAAGAAAACAGAGTGTCCTTTATTATATTATATATTTTTAAGAAGCATAGTCCTTCCATTATTCTCAGTCTATTTGTAATACAGAGATGAAAACAGTAAACATGCTGGAAAATAAGGAGGCTCATCAACCATTATAGAGCATAAATACAAATATAGAACTTTTAAGTCCACTTGGGCGCAAGAGATTTGGACATCCATATATGAGGCAGAAAAGACCCTTTTTTTTCCTCAAACTAACCATGCAACAAAATGCTTCAGGAAAACTCTCATTGATGTCATCAACAACCACGAGAAAAAGAGAGTAGGAGAACAGGGAACACATCAAGCATGAATACTCCCTCGTCACACACTTTTCCATTAGAAAGAGACACAGCATTTTCCAAGACATCAGTGGAACTACTTAAAATAAAATTTATTTATCTAGAGAATGCAAACTCCTTTTGTAATATTAATATGCTACATGTTAAGAGTCCCTGACACTAAGAGTAGCTAGCTCAGGCACATATGTTGAATGAGCTTAATTGATTGATTGGTTGCATTGATCATGCCAAAATAGACAACATTAAGGCAAATCCTAAAAATGTGCCACTTAATGATGCAGGATACACATTTACATGATTATCAAGTACATGGTGTACCTTCTATGCCCATTGATATCAGCATCTGAGTTATCTGAATCCGTGTCTGTACTTGAATCTACCAAACCTTGAGATTCCATGATCTTCTCTAACACTGAAACCAACGGATGCAGGATACTTGGGGAGCAACAGCAGCATTGCCAACCAGTTGTTTTAATTCCTGATAAAATTTCTTCACCAAGGTTCCTCCTTATACACACACTACAAAATAGCCTTTTGCATGATTTACAGCTTAACAAATCACTGCAACGCCCACACCATCTGCAGTAGCACTCTGAGCAATCAACATCCTGTACAATGTTAACGAGATATAGAATGAGAGCAATAGGCCACTGCGAATCATTGCATCTTGTTATTGGATGGAATTTAAAGTCAAAGAACATAAGTTTAAAGTAACAGGTAAAGACATGCATATCCATGATTGCAAATATCCAACACTACAGCAGTCTCTTGACGCATCTAAACAGAAATTTCAAAGATGCTATTAACACCTAGATTGCATAAATTTGAAACTATCTTCATTATAACTGAATAAGGATAGTTATAACTGACCTGCATCTTTGTTTTCATTGAAGTTTTGCAGTCCAGGCAAACTAAAACTCTTAATAGAGGATGTGCATGGACTTCAATAGCCACTTTATCACAAGCAGTACAGCGAAAGTTTTGCTTCTCATGGCATGCAGGAAGGGAACTAACCAGAAGCACATTATCTCCATCCCTTCGTGGATTTGATTGATCTCCTGTCTCACTCAAATTACATGTAGGAGACAACATTTCCCCAAGAATATCTTCCTCATCACTATCTTGTGTAATGATCCGAGACTTTTTACTTTGAGGCTCCATTTCTTCAGAGTTGTGTAAGCGTTTCAACCCTTTGGCCTCGGGATCAATTTCATGTAGACATCTTGAAACAGTGGAATCAATAAGTGATGTAATTTCATTGCTTTTTGGTGCATCCCCATCATCAACAATGGAAAACTCTTTCTTGTCGAAGCCAAAATCTTGAGATAAATAACCCTTAGTGTCATCTATTGTATCTTCCAGTATCTCATCCTGGTTGAACATAACAGGCATACCAAATGAAGTAGAATATAAAAGAGGAAAAGACAAACTATGAAGGGGTCAAACAAAATTAAACAGACAAGCTTATGTAATCAACTATTGTTCCAATTTGATGGAAGATTTTGCATAGCAATTGTTACCCTCATCAACATTACTGCCTCAAGGAGGAGACTAAAGGTACAGAGTGAACGAGAAGACCTCGATAGTTCTTTAGTACCATAGCCATATATAATCACAACAACACAATTTTGGATAGCATACCCACTTAATTACATTTCCGATACGAACTCAAATGAGTAACACAAAGTTCAGGTTAACATTCAACCTTTTTTCCTTTGTCCAGTTATGAAGGACACATAATGCTAGCTACTCTTCAGGACTCTTACCTTCTCATTCTTCTATCCTCATTTTAATAGGGAAACAATAACCCCCAAGGCCTCTGGTTAAGTGGTAAGAGCAAAGGTCGTGATGTGTAGATTAGGTGCAAGTCAAGGGCTCGCGTCTTACCACAAACAAAAACTTGGTAGATCATATCGGTAACCGCAAGTAAAGACGAGTAAAGGCCCATTTTCCCCCGGAGTATCAGAATATGCATCATTGATGCTCGGTGATCTCTCTATTATCAAAAGAGAGAGAAATATAGAGAGAACATCAGTTAGTCCCCATGCATGTTGTTAATAATTCCAACTATCACGTTGACAAAAGGCACTTAAGGATTTAGAAAGGGGATTCCACCATTGGAAATTCTAGCACTTAAGGATTTAGGAAGGGGATTCCACCATTGGAAATTCTATCTTCTTCAAATTTCAACATTTGGGAAGAAGCTCAATAGGTAATATTCATCTATTAGAAAAAAAATGAGTTATTTATGGATATGGTTTTTGGGTTATTGAGCATCAAGAGGTAAACTCTAATCCAAAACTAGTGGTTTCATTTTTCAATCGATATTAGTAAACTAATTATGGATTGAATCAATGATAATGAATTAGAAATCTGAACCATTGACGTTTCGAATTGATGAAATTAGGAAATCGTTCATACTTGAATGAGGCAAGGATACGAGAGAATTGCAGATTGTGGAGTAATATAGATTTAATCACCTTGGTAGTTAGCCCTAATAGAATATACGGTAAAACGATTGGGAATTTGACTATAGCTTGTCCTTAGTAGATAGTTACGACATTTGTCAAATAAATAACACAACTTGATATTGATTGATTTTAAATTGTTTAACAAGCAAATGGTTAGCCTATGAACACGAGTTTAGGGAAAGGAAGCTAGTAATGTGATAGGTGGCTCTTCTTTAACTTGCGTTTTTCAACAATAACATGCTTTGAAAAGTGTTTTCCAGCATTGAAGTAATTTATTGCATTGGGACTAGTAACCAACTAATGATATGTGAATTAGCAGAAAAATTATTTTGACAACATGAGTTCTGTTATAATGTAAAAATGTCGAATATTCAAATGATATATGATTTATGGTTATTCTACATTATTATCTATGATAAAGTGATTTCTGAAAAGAAGCACATATACAAGTTGATGTGTATGTTTGTATCCAGTGTGTATATTGAGATACTTATAATAGGTAGCAACATTGCTAGAATACCATTATTTAACAATGGAAATTGTTAGGCCTAGTACACATGCACTAAGATGATGATACAATGTTGTGCCTCCAATTTTAAGTGGAAAAGAACTAGCAACAAATGTCACATGCACTAAGATTTAACTGGACAGCTACATTGATGACTACAATGACGGTTCAATATCAATCCTAGCCTTGCTCGTAACTTGATATGTATAACTATTTTCATGAAACTGCAAGTACTACTTGTTAATTAATAAGTAATGTTAACTTTCATGTTGTGTTACTTTGATTTGGAAGGAGCATGTTTTACATATTGTATATGTATGTATATACTATTCCCTGATATGACGGCCAAGAGTGTGGCCTAGTGGTGAATGAAGTGGTAGAGAGACATGAGTTCTCAAGCTTAAATCCCAGTGGAAACAAAAAAACACTAGGCAATTCTTCCCATCTGTCCTAGCCTTGGTAAATAGAGTTCCCTTGATGGGAGGTATCCCGTGAAATTTGTTGAGGTGTGTGAAAACTGATCTAGACACCACGGTCATCATAAAATGGCTATGGTTAAGCTATCCACTCTACAGACGACGTGACTAACCTCCTCTTCTCATTATATACAGACCCCCCAGCAGATGGGGGTGTTACAACCCCAAAAATGTGACCACTGGTAGAGAGTTCTCTAAGAGTAAGCCTCAGACTTGCTGCGCATTATTTTTATTATTTTGTTAGACCTTTCCCTTCTAAGATTTTCTCAACATATTTCAGGAGTTATGCTTCCACTAGTCAGTCTTGAAGATTCAAGAACTGATTTCACAAATCTGGTGTTTGTTCATTATTGAAAAACAATTGGTAGTGCCATTGTGTTGTGGTGATTAATCTGTTGACAACACGATGGGAATGCTCTGAGTAAAGAGGAGACTATCGGACTTTTTTGTGAACATGGGTAGGCTAGCAAGGCGCGCCAAGCTTAAGCACCGTACATGGCACATAAATTGGGTTGCGATGTGAAGTCCCTCTGCTTCCTCCATGGAATTAGTGAATTTCCAGAGTCAGATTTTTTTATCACAATTGTTCACCCTCAATGCAATGGGTCAAGTTCTTCACGGATGATAACTTCTAGAAATTTATTAGATACTAAAAAGATAGTTTAAAGCATGCTTATTACCAATTTCTTTCTGTTCTTGTGTCTTCTCTGTTTCAAACACCTTCTAAGCTTCAGATCAGTTTTTAGATCATCTTCCTCTTTAACCTGGAAGACAGATTAGTAAAAAGAAGAATTGTTAACAACGGAATCAATAGCCCAGTGACAACACTAGAAGTTACATCTCATCAGCAGAAAAATTGAAATTAAACATAATAGGCATTGGCCTCTTTAAAAGAAAAAGAAAATAATGTGTTAGGAGAAAAAAGCGAGAAAGCAAAGAAATGCAACAAACGTCTCATCCGGCTCCATATTTTCAAGAATATAGTATCAATGTCAAAGAAAAGAACTAGAATATACCATTCACAGACCTTCTTAAACTTCCTCTTCTGCTCTTCAGAAAGATTTAGCTCTCTTTCATTTGCAATGGCATCTGCAACAAACGGATCACCAGAACTGTCTTCAATATCGTCAATCTCCTCAACCTGTGATTGGAATGCATATAAGACAAATGATTCTTCTTAAGTATTTTTCAAGACAAATAAAACAAGGAACTTTTAAGTAACCAATGGCACATAGGAGATACAGTACTGTTATAACACGGCAAAAAGTTTCTAGAATTTAGCATACCATGTAAGTTTTTTTTTCTGGATCAAGAATACCATTGTAAATTTACAGTATACTTGTCATAACACTGGTATAAATCAGGAAATAATTCATAAAATGCCCACTTGTCAATCATGAAAAGCAGAAGCACGTTAACACCAAGCCTCATAGAGACTATAGGGTCTCATCTTGTATATTTTTACCTAGCTCATCCATAACTAGTAGAGTTGTCAATACCGGCTGGCCCACCCCATCCGGGCTAGCCCTTACATGCTTTGGAATTTGATAGGCCAGGCCGGGCTGGCCCTCTTTTTTTATGGGCTAGAAAATAGCAAGCCCAACCCATTTGTACGTGGCCACGGGCCTTGTCGGGCCCCCACATTTTTATTCTTATATTTTTTAATAAATTTTTAAATTAAATTATAATTTAAACATGTTAAAATAAATAACAACAGGACAATATTACATAGTATTAGTGTTAGTATTACTCCCTCTGTCTATCTGCACTTGTCCACTATACTATTTTGAGATGTATCCAACAATACTTGTCCACTTTATGAAATCAAAATATAATTTCAAACATAATTTTCTTATCATTAATTATAGTAGTTATTTGCTTGTTACATTTTCCAAGACATTGTAATTGTTTTTTTTTTATTTTCTTTTGGATAATCGTGGCGTCCGTTACCCGCCTTGCAGACCCAACTATTATTCCACGGGGCCTTGATGCACGACCGGGTAACACATCAGTGGCCCTAGGGATTCGATCCTGTGACCTTGTGGCATTTTTGCCCAAGGTTTAACAATTGGACCAACCCCTCAGGGTTCATTGTAATTGTTATATTCAAAAGATGATTTAGTAAAATTGTCTCGCGAGATGGAAGAAAAGTTGAGAAACCTCGACGCATGGAGTAGTGAAGGGAATGTGAACAGTATGTGGGACACGACTGCAGGCTACATCAGAAAGGTAGCTACTGAGGTTCTTGGAGTCTCGAGAGGGGCCTTTGGTGGTCGTCAGGGTGATTGGTGGTGGAATGCGGAAGTTCAGGGAAAAGTAATAGATAAGAAGGTTGCTTACACAGAGTGGCTAGCATGTAGGGATGACGAGGAAAAGCAAAAGCAAAAGCTTAAGGAGATTTATAAGAAAGCTAAGTCAGAAGCCAAGATAGCGGTGACGAATGCTAAGTCAGCAGCGTTCGAGCGCCTTTATGAGGATCTAAGTCATAAAGGCGGGGATAAGAGATTGTATAGGCTCGCTAAAGTAAAAGAAAGGAAAGCTCGCGACTTGGACCAAGTGAAATGCATCAAGGATGAGGAGGGCAAGGTGTTAGTGGATGACACTCCCATTAAATTAAGATGGCGAACTTACTTTCACAAACTCTTAAATGAAAAAGGGGATAGAGTTATCGAGCTGGATAAGTTGGCACACTTCGAAAACCAGTGTGATGTTGGGGATGACAATCCGTTCGAAGTAGAGGAGGTAATAGGGGCTATGCGTAGGATGAAGAGGGGGAGGGCAATCGGACCCGATGAGATTCCAGTGGACTTCTGGAAGAACATGGGCAAGGATGGCATAGAGTGGTTGACTAGACTGTTCAACGCTATCAGGAAGATTGCCAAGATGCCTGATGAATGGAGAAGGAGTACAATGGTCCCATTGTACAAGAATAAGGGAGATGTTCAAAACTGCAACAATTATAAGGGTATCAAGTTGTTGAGCCACACTATGAAGGTATGGGAGAGAGTTGTGGAGATGAGGGTGCGTAAAGTAGTATCTATCTCGGAGAATCAGTTTGGATTCATGCCGAGGCGGTCGACGACTGAAGCAATCCATCTTGTTCGGAGGTTAGTGGAAAAATATAGGGATAAAAAGAAGGACCTTCATATGGTGTTTATTGATCTCGAGAAGGCGTATGACAAAGTCCCAATGGAGGTTTTATGGAGGTGTTTAGAGGCGAAAGGTGTCCCTGTGGCATATATCAAGGTGATTAAGGACATGTATGATGGAGCCATAACTCGGGTTAGAACAGTGGGAAGAGACTCCGAGTATTTTCCTGTTGAGATGGGACTCCACCAGGGATCTGCGCTAAGCCCTTTCTTGTTTGCCTTGGTAATGGATGAGTTGACGCACTTTATACAGGAAAAGGTACCTTGGTATATGCTATTTGCAGATGACATAGTACTAATTGATGAGTCGCGGAAGTTAATGAAAGGTTGGAGGCCTGGAGACACGCCTTGGAGTCCAAAGGATTCAATTTGAGCAGGACCAAGACTGTATACTTGGAGTGCAAATTCAGCGTTGAGAGGGCTGAAGCAAACTCTGAGGTGAGGCTTTACACACAACCTATCCCCACGAGGGTAAACTTTAAGTATCGGGGGTCCATCATCCAGAGCAGTGGCGATATCGATGAGGATGTCACACATCGTATTGGGGCAGCTTGGACTAAATGGAGGCTTGCCTTTGGAGTTTTGTGTGACAAAAAGATACCACCTAAACTCAAAGGTAAGTTCTACAGAGTGGTGGTTAGACCATCGTTGCTGTATGG
>JAOTQR010000079.1:12761062-12773323 GCA_025774065.1 Solanum ossicruentum
ATGACCAAGCCTAGCTCGGGGGGTTGTAGGCCCGGATAACCTTGTTGAGGGGTTGGTACCTCGATCGCCTAGCTCGGGAGGTGGTAGGCTAGGTAACCTTGTTGGGGGTTGGTACCCATCAACCTTGTTGGGGGTTTGTACCTATCAACCTTGTTGGGGGGTTTGTACTCCATCAACCTTGTTAGGGAGTTTGTACTCCATCAACCTCACGAAGGAGTTTGTCCCTTATGCGCCTCTCCAAGGAGGTGGTAGGCCTTTGATTGCATTATAACGGTCACTCCTTACACTCGTATTATGTTCTACATATGCATGATTTTACCTCAAGCATCATTCATACATGTCATATTGTTAGTATGCTATCTATTGCTTATGATTATGCATTTTGCCTACAATGCCTATCTCTTATTGCATTGCATCCTACATACTTAATACATTCAAACGTACCAACGCATACTCTATGCCTACAAGATATCACCATGTAGGAACTGGAGCTCCTATTGATTCTCCTTGTGGCTAGACGAATTATTCAAGTTAGCTTATGGTGAGTCCTCAAGTCCGGGGACAATATCTATCTTCTCTCAAGCTTATGTTTAGAATATGTCTTGTATGTTTGGATTACCTATTGTCATTATTATAAGGGTGAACCCGGTTGCTTGTATTGGCCACCGCTAAGTATCTAAGGTTTAGAGATGTTGGACATGTTATGTATCTATGCTATGAGCCTCGACTCTCTTGTTTCTAGGGATTTATGACATGGTAATTTACCCTTAGCCCCAATTCCCCTTGTTTATGCTTATCTCTCATTGCATTTTAATTGCTTCCACGATCAAGACTGTGTAATGATATGCTATGAGGCTTGTTTGGGGTTTCCTTCAGGTTCCCCATTTGCCAGTCACATCTAGGCCCTAGGCTTGGGTCGTGAAAAGCAGACTGTTGTTTTGTCACTCTAGCCATTGAAAGACTGAACGGGGACAGGTAACAGACAACAGATGAGAGTCTTGCTTCTTCACTCGCGATATGCCACTACGCTTGCTAGTTGCCAAGACACCAACACAGTAGTTGTGACCGTGAGCCAGTGAGGCGTGCGTAAGTCTCAAAGAAGAGAGAAGAGAAGGAGGCAGTGGTCTGTGAGAAACCTTTTTGATTTAGGGATTAGGGTTGAGTCAAAATTAAAATGTTTTGAGTCAAAATTAAAATGTTTTGGGTCAAAAATCAAAATATATTATAATCTAAAATATTATGTTAAATTTATTTAATAGAACTTCAATTCTTCGGTGCACTAAATAACCGTGACCCTTAATCCGACTCCGAACCAAATATTTGGAAAAGAAATTGACACCATACCAAAACGGGAAGAACCGAAAGTGAAAAATCGAATTAGTTTGATTCGGTTTAATTCTTTGTTTTTCAGTTTTAAGCCCATTCCTATATGGGACAAAGGGCATGAAAAGTAAAAATAGCATAGGTAATATGGAAGTAATCCTTGGGTGATGAGCAAAACCCGTGTATTTATTGGGTTGCCTAAGATTCCAAATTAGGGTACAGCAACATCCGTATATAGTATAGCTTAGCTTTAGTCCGTGCTATCAGTGTATGATGAGCCAAGCAGCATCTACTCGAAAATCTGAGATTCTAAAGGGCCACCAAATATCATTGAGTAATTAACTCTAGCTTATGTGCCTTAGCCAGCTTATAGTTAAGCGAAGATGTGTGGAAAATTAAATTAGGTCAATTGGGTGTGACCATGTCACACAAATAGGAAGAAAACTGCACTTGGTAAAAGACCTTTCACTGATCAATTAATTATGGAGGCATTGACAGTCAAACTTGCAAACATTCCACAACATAAACAATGATTGGACATACTCTCTTCCGGTGGGTTCATCTGTTCTCATCCACTGACTTCACACCAATTTCTTTTAATAGGTGAGAAGAAACTGAAATGACTTCACCAGTTTTATATGCCTTGAAGCAGTTTCATCAAAAGTTGTTCCTGTAGAATTTGTCTCTTTTGCCTTCTAATAAATGTGTTTTAAATTTTGCAATTTAATTTTGGAAACTACCAAATGAATGTGAAAACCCCGAAACTTGGGGCTACAGTAAGTCTACCAAAACCAGTTGCATCTCCTAAACCTGACAGCATTAGCCAAGTTTAACTTTGGCATGAAACTCATAAAGAAAATATCAAGTGCCACTTCAAGTAATTGGGAAATTAATTGACTTCCTCCAAAAGGGGCGATCTAACAGTTGAACAGTTGGAGTGACAACATGTGAAAGCAGGGAACCAAGAACCAAAAATCAAATTTAGTAGAAAATACATTAGATGAGTTCTTCCTATTGACCAAACCATTGTGGACAAACTTACTCATCACCTATGCAGGTGGGGTTCAAATTTAGCAGAGAAGATACTAGGTGAAGTTTTCCTGATGCACCTAAGGTATGGCATAGTGGTCAATGAAGTAGGTTAAGAATTATGAGGTCTTAGGTTCAAATCCCAGAAGAGTAGATAAGACTAGGTGATTCTTCCCATCCGGATATTAGTCGAGGTGCGCACAAGGTAGCCCGAACACACGGTTATCAAAAAGATAAAAAGCTGCCTAATTGCCTAAGCGATGTAGAAAAAAAAAGTAAATTAACACCTATCCTAGTAGGAGGTACGAGGTACCAGTGCCTATCTACCCCTACACCAACCTCCACACCCCACTACTTTTACTACTATTAGTTTTGCTATTATTTAAAAAAAAATTGTTGCTATGTCTTCTATCAAGTAAACTAAAAGCAAATGCTATTCTTTTGTGCCCTGTTTCTAATGAAATTTAACCCTGAGTACATTGCCCAATACATTACTAGTGTATACTAAACATCCTCAAGCATGCTTTTATCCCTTATGTGTTCATCCAGAACTTCGAGATTACAAGAAGGTGAAGCTCCTTTTATTTGCAGTCATCTCTCAAAGCTGATTTCATTCATAGTGATAAAATCAACAAAACCATTTGACAGATAAAGAATAATTCTTACCAACAAATGAGCACTTTCAGTCTCCAGTTCATCAAGGACAGCTTCCCACTCTTCTTTGAAAGTTTTCATTTCATCAGTTACAGCATTTTCCAACTGAAGTGACCACATTTCAAAGCAAATAATAAGGGGGTTAATAGTTTTATAAACATGCGAAAAACTAAATCAAACAATAAAAAGAAAATGAGGGAATTCCAAAATGCACCTCATCTCCTGTAAGAGTTTGTGACAACTCTTCCCTAACATCAGCCTCAACTTTAGACAGTGACTCTTCTTCTAAAGCCTCTTGAGCCTCTGCAGCCTATAACAAAAAACAGAAAAGCTAAAGACAAGTACAACCCAGAAAATTCATTGTCTAACCAAAACAAAGAAGCAATAGAATTCCAACCTTACTCTCAGTTTCTAAAAGCTCAGCAATGAGCTCCTCAATTTCCTTATCAGTTAATGGTTCCTACAAACCAAATCAAAACATAAATATCATTGGTGCAACAAAAAAGGAATGAAAAAACATGAAATGGGTGGGTAATGTTTAACCTCAGTAAGAGATTGCTGATTGTCATCATCGTCGTCATCTATAATGGGCTCATCTGAGTCATCGTTAATAAAAGAATCATCAGATGAAGCCTTTTCTACAACTTGTTCTTCCATTTCAGTATGTTTTTCCTCTTCATCTTCCATCTCTTTCCCTATTTGAGTGTATTAAGAAGTTGGTTTTGATTTTCAAAATCAATGGGAAGACAGTATTGGGATTTGGCGGAGTATATAATAAGAATTGAGAAACGGGGTTTCTTTGGTAAAGATGATTTGGACTGACACGACGCCGTTCCTTGCGGTTCTGCCGCTCCAGTTCTACCCTACACGCGATCTAATTCCTTTCCATTTTTAAAATGGGTACACTGCTCAAATAGATTAAATTTGGCTTCGAGTTTCTATACACCTTAATTAAGATCGACAGTATTTATAATTAATTTGTAGTTCAAAATCGAATTGAAATTGATTGTTCAAATCTATTGGATTATTGATTTAATCATTTTGGTAACGATTTATGCTTATTTTGTTATAGGTTATCATTTTTAACAATTTTAGATTTTTTTCTTAATGGATTAACAAGTAACCAGATAATAAATTAAATATCTAAATTTATGTATCTCTCTTATTCTATAATTAATTTATTTCAAATTTTAATATAGAATCAACATAGAACTATAATAAAAAGTATGTCAAATGCCAAAAAAGGAATTGAAAAAAAAATATATTTACCATTCAATTCAAATTATCATTCACTTCAAATTGAAAATAAAAGAATATTAACAATATTTACAATCACTATTTAATAATATTCGTATTAGAACTATGATAAATCGAAACTCTAATTTGTTATATTAATCCTTATGCTCTAGAATATTCAATATAATATTGACTAGTTTGATAATAAATCACATAATATCCCAATTATTTTTATCTATTTTTTGAAATTCGGAAGTAGTAAGTGGTTCCATAAGGGATTTTTGAAGTAAGTTATTTATCTTATTATGTTAATATTAATTAAGGATTTCTTATATTGCTAGAACGACCCTCACAAATTGTGAATCAAGTCCATGGCAGCGGCAGGAGCATTGGTGATATTATCATTTAATAATGCCATGTGAATCACTAGAAACATGTGAACTGTATGGTTAACCAAGTTAAGAGATAGGGACTCCAACACAATGGTAAGAAAAAGTCACTCAGTAAATCGATGGATCACGCACTTGGAGAGAGCGATAGGGGCATGCCTGACTCTTTAGAAAGTATACAACTGTTGAAAAAGGCACAAGAGGTCAAATTTCGATTGTTGTGAAAGTTACCGAATGAATCTATTTCATTCTAATTCGATCTAAGAAGAAAAAAGTCACGTTCCATAGGATTTGAACCTACAACCAGAGGCGGACCTACGCGTGCTCGAGCACCCATTGACCTCGACGCAAAGTATGTATAGGTATACAAAAATATTAAGCTAACTGACATATATTATTAGTAAGCACCCATTGGATATAAGTTTGCTTTGGTGGATTGGTTTATAGTTAGGTGCTAAAGGCCCTTGATTTTAATGGGTCTAGGATCCAGTCCGGCCTAAGGCAATATCCTTTTTCTTATTTTACTTTCTAGTTCTCAGTAGCCTTGATTTTTTACTTCCTAGTTCTCAGTAGCATTAGTGTGCCCTATTTTAGTACCCCCTGTCCTTTCTAGCCTTTTATTTGTAGTGGATTCTACGAGGTTTTGTTTTTTCACTTTGTCTAATTAGATAAAGAGAAAAACAAGTAAAATTATTAAGTTATTGTATCAAAGAAAGAGAAAAAAAAGTAGATTTCAAAAGATTCCAACAAATTGTCATTTCAGAAGACATGTATAGTTTTGATTTTTTTAAAAAAGTAAAATATACCTATCAATAAGTTTTCTCATCCATGAATAATATCAAAAACAAAATTTATAATAATATTAGTGTCACATTTTATAATATTATGTAATTTTTTAATGTAAAGCATAAATAACTCAGAAGTGTAAGCAATGATTTTGTTATTCATATTCATCCCAAAAATTAAAAGTGGACAGGCACACTTATTATTTACATCATACAATAAACATTCATTTCAATGATCTCAACTGACATATATACCCTATAGCTTGGGTGTGCACAAGCAGATACTTAAATTTGTAAGAAATTGAACAAAAAGACACACATGCACTTAAATTTGTAAAAAGTTGAACAAAACGACACATGTGTCGTACGTTATAATTTGTGTTCTATGTGGCATCCTACATATATCATGCCACGTAAAACACGTATCTCTACTTGTTTAATTATATACAAGTTTAAATACCTACTTATGCAAACATTAGAGGGTGTGTATACTAGCTAAAACAAACTTAAATAACATGATTATGTATTATGCCTTTATTATTTGTGACTAGTCTTCTTTCATTATGATAATACTAATTTAATTTTTCTCATTACTAATTTTAACTCAGAAGTGTAAGCAATGATTTTATTATTCATATTCATCCCAAAAATTAAAAGTGGGCAGGCACACTTATTATTTACATCATACAATAAACATTCATTTTAATGATCTCAACTGACATATATACCCTATAGCTTGGGTATGCACAAGCAGATACTTAAATTTGTAAGAAATTGAACAAAAAGACACACATGCACTTAAATTTATAAAAAGTTGAACAAAACGACACATGCTTCGTACGTTATAATTTGTGTTCTATGTGGCATCCTACATATACCATGCCACGTAAAATACGTATCTCTACTTGTTTAATTATATACAAGTTTAACTACCTACTTATGCAAACCTTAGAGGGAGTGTATACTAGCTAAAACAAACTTAAATAACATATTTATGTATTATGCTTTATTATTTGTGACTAGTCTTCTTTCATTATGATAATACTAATTTTAATTTTTCTCATTACCTATTTCTATATTGCAATAAAAAAAACACTATTATAGTCAAATAGTTCTATACATATACAATTATATGGTATACAATTTATAATGATGTTATGTTAAAAAAAAAAAAGGTTAAGCACCCACTATCACAAAGTCTTGGATCTGTCACTACCTACAACATCGAATTTTGGAGACCCACATTCTAGCAAATTGAACTAAAAACATCACAGTCAATACGTTTGAAAAGAAAAAGAATTCTTTTTGTACCCTAAATACGTCTTGCATGCATATAGTCTCATTAAATGGAAATCTTTATACCCAAATGAGATTTCTTTTTCTAAAAAGTTTGTAGTATATGTATATATATACAATTTTATAACTTGTCATGACTATTTATTTTCAACGATAAAGAGTACATAGTTGGTATCAACAATATGTGTCGATGAAATTTAGATACTTAAAAGTTCTATTTTGAATTTGTTGAGCATTCATTTACAAACTTTTACCTCGTGTGAAGTCACAAATTTGTATTTTCTATAGGCAGATAAATAACGTGAGTTAATAATGTTATCCATTAAATTTGTAAATTCAAAAGTTCTTCATAATTATTTGATTTTTGAAATATGATTTAATCTTTTTTATTGAAATTTTGATATTCTAGATTGAATTGTTTGTATATATGTGTCACATCCGAAATTGAATCATGATGGTATCTATCATAAACCTTTAGCAGGTATGCCAAAATACTAAAATAAGCAAGATTTATAAAATTAGAAATAACTTACACGTAAGCAATAACAATATAAAAAAGACTCATAATATAGATATGTACAAGCGGTACAAAATATACAATAAACAACAAAAATGATCAAGAAAGATGAATGTACACAGAAGCCAAATTCTAAATCTAATTTCACTGGTACAAGAGCATCTGAGTACAAAAGTAAAATTAAATACAACAATCTATCTAACAAAAATACAAAAATATAGACAACAAAAGTAAAAAGGGGATGTAGAAAACCTTCAAATACAAAGTTCACCATGATTCAAAGAACAATGGCCATGAAAAATAGAGATACAATGAAGATGACTTGTATTAGACATGGCATCAGAAAGAGATGCAAAATATAGTATTTGACCAAAATAGAAAATACTCAATAGGAATCATAAACTAATCAAGCTCAGATACATACTATGTAATTATAAGAAACACAACAACAACAACAATAACAATAATAATAATAATAATATACAACGTCACAATTCATAAAACTGTGACAGAGAATAACATACAATATTGGATATAGTTAATGCATACATTGAAATTTGAAGTAATTTATCGAGTAATTCAAAATAATCCATCAAACTCATCAAAAAATGCAATGCCAAAGGTATATTCCAAAATAATTTCTTGGATCGTTTAGAATGACCCCTAGGACTCATCAATGAATGCCGTATAAGAAATATAATCTAATATGATTCTTGCACCATTTAAAATCTCGAACTCATTAATGAATGAATACAAAAAATATAATTCGAAATGATTTGTCAAACTATCTATAATGATCTCTCAGACTCATAATGAAAATCAATAAAGAAAGGTTTAGAAAGCATCACCACGAATCATAAGTAAAGGTAGCATATCTTCCAAATAAAACCGCAAAAAAATAGTGAATTTAAAGTAAAATTCCTTGAAGGTTAAAATTTATAATGGCTCTGAAGGCTATTATTCAAAATCTTGAAGAAATTATTATTCTACCTTTTTAATAGTTGCTCCAAGTCATGTTTAATCAACTTGTGAGCTTGATTTTGGAGTTTTATTGGAATGTTATAAAATTTGGAGGCTTTTGAGTTTTGGAGGCTTTAAGTTGTTCAAATAATTTTTGGTATCAACTTGAGCTAATGTTATGTCACGATACAGGCTAAACCCTATGTGTGACACCACGATTAGGATTCCTGAAAAAACCCCAATCAAGCATTTTAGCATATCATGAGCATACATAGGCAAGAAAGCATCAAAAAATTACAACAATAAGTGAAAAAGTAAATTAGTCTCAATTGCTTCAACAAGAACGAAGTATCAATAGTCAAAGAAGAACATTATAGACTTCATACAACATCCAAACATGCCTATAATAGTACTTTCATAAGTGGGAGCTATGTATATATTCCTTACTCACTCTTTAGAAAAATAGGAAATAAAATAGTCTCAACCATGAAACAGACTAAAAACATTAAGGGCCATGAAAAGATTACCCTTGGTTCACGAGGACCCACTAATCAATCAATTTGCAAAGAAAATCTCCAACTAGTCATGCGAATGAGATGGAGTGTATGATCTTATATTGTGGCATAATGTAGGCAAAAAATATGTGTTACTATATTTGGATGTACTAACTATGTAGGCAATGCAATGAAATGAAAATCATGTTGTGCAATGACCAATTCAAATAGCATGCTAGGAAAAATTTGAAAACATAAGTAAACATACGAAGGTCAAACACAAGTAAATCACAAGAGTATCATGTAGAAGTAAGGAGCATAAATAGTCACGTGAAACATCATAGAAAATCATACATATGTGGGATCTATAACCAACAATAAAATTACGCGAGCTATAACATGAAATTCTGTTATCTTTACATTCTATGAAAAAAAGAGAATCTACTTGCCAAAGTAAACTCTATCTTGTTAAGCAGCTAATCATGATTATGTGTTATATGTGGATCCACTAGCTATGTCATTATCACGACCTGACTTTACAAGTCATGATGGCGCCTACCTTAACCTTTTGATACGCAATCTTACCCCTCACCCGGAATAGCTAGTAATGGGCATAAGCAAAAACTGTTTAACAATATAGTTAATAAAAGAACTGAACATATATTAGATATATACCTATAACATACCAGACCAAATATCTTAGGACCTAAAAGTCACCTATACAGAATTACTATAGACATAATACAATATACAAAATCTTAGTATAACTTTCTTTAAATATACATAGCCAAACTATATATGGGGTAAGTCGTGAATAACAAAACATAGTCACTGGTACAAATGGAGACCAGAAAGATCCAAGAGTGTCCAATGCTTACCACTAGTCTCCGAATATGATAACTACCATAGAGGAATAAGCATTATCGGTTTTTTCTAAGACCTGCATCGCGAAACAGACGTAGAAAGCAAGGGTGAGTACCAAGAATATGGTACCAGTAGGCATTATAAGTCAATTGAGTAAGAACAGTAAATAAAGCAAAGATAAACCAAAATATTACTCTGCAAGTGTCTAATCACAAAAATCAAGTGCATAGGCCAATGAATATAGAAGTAAATAGAGATTGAATGGTTGTGTATATATGTGGGTGTAAGGTCCTACTATCTATGTCTGTATACCAATCAGGTCTCTATAAGCCTAGAAGGTACACCCACACACAAGAAAGGGTGAATAAGTGTGAGGTTCGGGGTGACAAGTCTGAACTAAGCTCATAACCCAATCATGTATGCATAATCACAACTTTGACAAAACCATCACACTAGGCCTTTAACCTAAATTGTATACCTCGACTTGGCCTCTAACCCATATTACCACTTAGACTTTAACTGGAGCAACTCAGACTTTAACTGAAATTATGACTTGGACTTTAACCTAGGCTATGTCCGAGATTTTATCAAGATAAGGTCAGACGTGGCCATGGTCTGCCTTGGTCCTTAGACCTAGACTAGTCAACAATGCCCACCATCAATGTCGCCTCTAATGGTATAGCTTTTAACTATATGACCTCTAATTAACCATGTAGTCTTTAACTATATAGCCACTAACTAGGGTATATATAACATAACTTATTCTTGTTTACACACTTCTTAGTGTGAGGATATGTAATCATTTATAGAAAAGGCTCAAGCCTTTAATTGTAGGAGATTTACTTTGAGTTCCCAGGTGACATCATCAATTCTATCATATCCAAGCTAAGTTATATCATAGCCTATCTAGGATCAACTCTACAAACTTGAGTCAACTATTCTAGTCTACAAGGATCTATGCCTCTCAGGTCACATCGAATACAATATAGTCGTCTACCGATCTTGACCAATGTAGGTCTAAGGCACCATTAGGCTAAGCCTAGACTAAGACCCAACAATAACATATAATCATAAATACGATTTACAATGAATACATTAGTCAAAGTGCCATGATAGTATAGCAGATAACTAATATAACAACCCTTGGTAATCTCAACATGTCAACAAATACTCTATCAACAAAGATAATCAAGAAAAACACAAAAAACTAGTATACAAACCTCTAAGTGTTTTCAACATGTTACACAACTATTTAGACTAGCATATAATCTATCAGTACAATTATGTAAATGTATATGACCTTTAACCAATCCTCTTCTTACTATCTATGCCATCCCAGAAACATTCACATGTTTAACCAGTGTAAAAGGAGGGAAAGACTGTAGCCTATTTGTATGTCGATCGTACGTATCCCTAATCACTCTGGTGGTACTTTACCCTTCCAAACAACCTCAAAATGCTGCCAATTTGTCAGGAATAGGATCACATCATCAATACGATTATTTGGCATTAAATTTATAAGAAATGAACTTAAACCAACTATGGAGCTAAAAAGCGGGAAATGGGGACCATAATCGGAATCTTAAAACCAACTCTATATAATGATCCTTATAAGTACCTAATCTTGTACCTCAAATTTGGGCTCAATTCGATACTCAAAACAATGTAAAGCAGCCCAACAAGTAATAACATTTCATTTCGTAGCCATCGAAAAAAGGTTGTAGCTATTCTATCAAAATAACCTCAACATCTCCATTGTATCCCACACCTTAACACGATAATAAATAGAAAAAATATCCAAAACTAACCAAAAAAAAGGTTGTCCGCAACCACCATATCAAATACACCACAATATGGCTCAGAATTTCATAAAAATGATACTGGGACATAGAATTACGAAGGAATGTTGTTAAAAGGATGTTACCTCTACAAAAATGTTGGGGAAAAGGCTTAAAAATTGTTCTCCTTTTAAAAATAGCAATTGAAGCCTAACTCAAAAGAAAATTACACAATGATGATGAGCTCGCGACGGAGAGTAATTTTAATTAAACTTTCGAGTTGAGAATCTAAGTGTTGGGAGTATTGGAAGGTTGGTTGATCTTTTTACTAGTTCTATTGTTGTTCTAAATGGAAAAAAGATGAAGGTGATGGTTGTTTATAAAGCCAAACTTATCTAAAGCTAAGAGGGACCCACTTCAAGGTGCCTGCTTGTGTAGTCTCACTAAAATGTACATATCTCTCTATTCTGAGGTCATATCAACTAGTTGTTTAGTGCATTGGAACTTAGACTCGCAGACCTCCGATTTAGTGGGTCAAACCCTTCTAACTCTTTAAAATTTAGGAGAAAAGTTTTGAAATATTTAACGCAGAATTTCATACAATTCCTTAAGGGCAACTTCCTTGACACCCACCCTTAAACATACAAACGTTGTGCACTTAAAATGCTTCATAAAACATCCTTCCTAAAGTGTTAACAAGTCTTAGTCATATTCCAAAAGTATAAGTTAATTCTAATGTCCAAATAGGTAGAACTACACAACATATAAATGAACGACCAAGCGACTGAACTATTAGTGCCAAGAAGTCACAAATGACTTCGGGTTGCTATAGGAATGCTCTAACCGATGGAAAAGATACACAACAACAACAACAACATACCTAGTATAATCCCACAAGTGGGGTCTGGGGAGGGTAGAATGTACGCAGACCTTACC
>JAOTQR010000079.1:12783926-12803775 GCA_025774065.1 Solanum ossicruentum
CCTGAGGCGGAATAATATGAGTCATAGGAGGATCCGTTGGCACTAAGGAAGGACCCATATGAATCATAGCTTGCTTATTTGGAGCTATAGAAGGCCAATCAATACTGTAGAAACTGGTGCATCAATAGTAGCTAGGGTTGGCGGTGCTCCCTCTGATCTAGCCAAAACACGCAAAAGCAACTCTTGAACCAAGGGTGTAGCATCACGGGCTAAAGATAGTGGAATATAGTCTGTAGGCCCCTCAGGCTCGTAATCCGACTCTAGAGAAGCTAATCTAGCCTTTACTCTGGATGGAGCTGCCCCTCTAGCATATCCTCGACCCTTGGCCCTATCACGGCCCTGCCTCGACATGAGTAGGAGCCATATCAGCTTACTCAGGCCCTTTCACCGTTCATCGGGATCTAGTAACTGGCATCTGCATGGAAGGAGTAGATTAGATACTTTCAAAACATGTGATATGAAGAAACACACGAATAGAAGAAAAATATGGAATTTTTTCCTAACAAGTGCCTTGTAGCCTCTTAACATAGGTATGGACGTCTACATACCAATCTGCGAGACTCTACTAGACACACCGCTCTTGAATCTCGAACCCAATGAACCTAGCGCTCTAATACCAAACTTGTCATGACCCAAAATTAGATCGTGACTAAAGAAAGTAACACAAAGCAAAAATAACCACAACATAACAATGGAATCCCAAAATTTAGAGTCATGAGTAAAAGAGTATCTAAGATAGTACGAATGAGTAAATATAACTATCTTAAATAAAAATACAAAGCTATATGATATTGTCTAATACAAAGTCTAGAGTAAAAAGCAATAAGGGAATCTCAAAAGACCTATGTCGACTTGAAATCTGAGCCTTAACACTAGGATCAGGGATATATGAAGATCTCTGGTATAATAGAATCAACTAAACTGTGTGGGTCCCTGTGCTCGACAAGTAGGGGTGAGCACACTGAAGTGTACCTAGTAGGTTCAACCGATTGGGTAAGAGAAATTGAACAAACATGCAATAACTAAGAGTATCTATCACCTGTATCACAAGGTCAATATATGATATAAACATAAATAAGAGTAGTAAAAGACAGTAAGTGCAATCAATGATGCAATGCATATGAATTATATGAATACAATGGTTTTGTAGGCCATGTATGAGGTGAAATCAGGACCACCATAGGGCTAATATGCACATCTATCAATCTGAAGCTACCAGATAGAACTCGGGAGCGTCACAAGCCATGTACCCAAATTTCTCAAGGTGTTGCAGGCTCCATACTGAAGTATCTCAAGGTGTATGCCTTAAACTGTAATGTCTCAATATATCATAATATCTCAAGTGGTACAGATGCAATAAGATGTATGCATGCAATTCAACCATTCAAGTACGAGATATGTGTATACCAATGCAACTAGTAAAGTATGAGATATGTGCATACCAATGCAACTAGGTATATCAGCAGAAACACAACTTAGTCCAAACTTGGAACAACCCCTTGGAACTCATCCTAAATCAAAATTACAGAAACCAAATATGTATTCATACCGGAAATGATAAACCAGACTCAATGGAATAATCAAAATTTGATTCTGCAATCTTGTCGGCATAATATCCAATGCAAGTCTGTCATGCCTTAGGAGGGTACCTAAGACGTTGCTGAAACCCAGAAACTATTGCTAGTCCCTAGGCAAACCACTTGGCCTCATCACAGTCATTCAATCAATAAACACTATTAATCAGCGGAAGACATAAGAAAGTAAATGAGCATATTTATCTAATCTCAAATAATATAATAAATAAAAGGCTAGTAAAATAAACTACCTCAACAAGTCTCAATGATCAACATTCGACTCTAGTTTATGAAGTCCCTACTATCATATCAAGCAGTGCCAATGACAGACCCATCGCTACCTCATATTAAAAATAAGCTATCAAATCTAACTCTATAAGCAAGATGAAATACAAGTAATGAATTCTCCGAAGTAAGGAAGGCTCACCAATCGACTGACTGCTCAGGTCCTCAATGATTCACCTATTGATGATCTCTAATCCATGTATTTGCGTTATAAAATGATGCAGCGCCAAGTGGTGTCAGTACGTGAAATGTACGATATGTAAAATTGCTGAATGAAATAGAAACATGTAGAATAATATGAAGCAATCATCAACTTAGAATAGTAACATGTAAGACCCCGCCTATAAGGGGTATGAGAGATGCAAGAAAACAAGCTTGGGAAAATTTTTGGAGAAATCGTTAGTGTTTACGAGAGGGGTTTTTAACTTGCTTTCTAGCGTTGGATCGAACTTATCTATTTTCTTATCAAAAGGAATAAGAACAATTCTTCGCCAAATGCTGTTGCAAAAGCTATTTCTAATGCCTGATGAGTCGACCAAACCCCCTTTCCTTCTCTTACTATTTCGATAGAGGAGAGAGCAAGTAAGTTTCTCTATTTGACAATTGGGGTAAGGGGAATTGCTTCACTTCCACTTAATAGCCTTTAATTAAACTTTCAAGCGGCTAATTCAACTTCCCTTCAGCCCCTTTCGAACGACCTGTCTGGGGAACAAAGTGGAACATCCTGAACTTAGCGCACCTGCAAACATGCGTAATTCATTTTTCTATTCAACTGAATGCAGTGCGGTCAGTCCACCCTTATGATGTGTGTGGGTCTGGAGTACAATAGAACGAGTTACGAGGGGGTAAGGCTGCATCCCAAGAGGATGGCGGATAGGCCCCCGTGATCCACCCCACCTCATATTGTGCCAATCGACCCCCTTTTTTTTGCTTTCTTTAAGCGGAAGACCAAATCATTTCTTCTCCAATAGGTTTATCCAGGGCATTTTGGAAGTCAATTTGGAATGAGAGTGCTTTTCGTAGTTTTTCATTTCTGAGCCTTCCAGATCTGATTGAACAGCCATTTAGCTTTCTCACACTTTGATAGAAAAGTAGAGCTATGTAAGATTGCTTCTTTACGGTCTTCGTAGAGTCGTAAAATGGACTATGACTCATATATGGTTTCGTGGAACCTGGTCAGACTTGGTGAAATTTGGGATTTTCAAGAGTTCAATTTAAGACGTAACATACAACCCATAAAGTCCTCTACTAGTTTTAGAGGAGGTTTCATGAAAAATTCTAGTAACTCAATTTCAGGATCCCTAGTTTACGAAAGGTTGTCTATAGCTCATAGAATGCTCTACGGCCCGTAGATGGTGTCTTATGGTCCTGTCCAATGATTTTTATATTAGAAGCTCCAACCTTTCCAAGTCTGTTAATAGCCTTATATAGCCCCTCCATGACTCCCCCATGCAATTCTAAGTACCTCTCTCATCAAGTCAAGCACAAATGATTCCAATCGCTTAAGTTCTAGCATGAGTTCATATATGTGTCAACTTCAAATCATCATATCTCCTAGCAAACAATGAATTAGAAGTTGAATCACCCACCAAATGAAAGAGCTTTGAATTATCATTCCAACGCTACTAGTTTCATCTTATTTGGAGTTCAGACCAAAAAGTAATGCCTGTTTTAGTGAAGTACTGTCAAGCTGTCTTTTTCTACCACCTACTCTGCGAATCATGAAATGAATTACGACCCATAGATGGGCTTTCGTGGAATCTGTCCGGTCAGTTTCAAGAAGAGTATTTTTGACCTTTTCCCACACCCTAAGCCCAATGTACATATACCCACCATGTTGACTAAATTTATATGACAAGTATTCTTATGTGGATGAAAGGCTATTACATGATTTGCAAGACAAATGTTTCTATGATAATTATGGACTCCCAAACTTGTATTAAACTCATGAAAAGTTTTCATGATTTATAAGTAAATTTATTGACCCCTTATTCTATGTTTTATTCTCATGTGAATTGTGAAGCCTACTGGAAGGGGTTATGAGCTAAGCTATATTCCTCACCCTCTAATACAAGGCAAATATCTATATGAAGGGGTTATAACCTAAGCTATATTCTTTATCCTCAAGTACTATTTATAACTATGCACCATCTAATGCCTACATGAAGGGGTTAAGACCTATGCTATATCTTCATCCTCATGTACTATCCAATACCTACTAGAAGGGGTTATGACCTAAGTTATATTCCTCACTCTCTAGTACAAGGTATTCGGATGAGCTAGTCATGCCACTTTGTTGTGTTACGTAAGTTATGCAAGTAGGATTATTTTCATACATATTTTAACCTAAGTATTGATTATACATATCATATTTAGCTTATGTCTATTGATTATGATTATGCATCTTAATTATTATAGCTTACGATCATTGTTGCATTGCACCCCGCATACTTAGTACATTCCAAGTACTAATACATACTTTATGCTTACATGATCTCACTATTCCGGGATTGGAGCTCCTATTTATCCTTCTCTTCGTGGCTAGACAGTTATTCGAAGATTGCTATTGGTGAGTTCTCTAATCCAGGACAACATCTGTCTACTTTCATGGTTTATTTAGACTACTCTCTTTTGGAATATTATCTTTGAGGTGAGCTCGGAGGATGTATTGTCCCCGCTTTATTCGTAGTTAAAGGTGTTGTTGGATACATAGGTTGTATATTATGAGCTCGACTCTTATTATATCTATGTGTTGTTGGAGTCTGCCCTTAGTCCCTTCTCCCTTTTGTGGTGAATGTTTTTATGTTGACAAGTTGGAAGTCTCAAGTCCCTAAATACCCCCATAGCGTGAGTCCAAAGTCCCGCTTCCCTTAGAAATTATGTGCTATATGCTTATTTATAAAAATTATGTGCTATGCGCGCGTATTTATCTTTTATTGCTTTCGGCGAAACCAAGGATGTGTTATGCATGCTTAAGAGTCTTATTTGGGGATCCTCTTTGGGTTCCCATTCGCGATGTCACAGCTAGGCCCTAGGCTTGGGTCATGATATAACCAATTAACATGTCACATATCTATCTAAAGCATGAATAAAGAGTAAACAAGTGACCCACCAACCAGTTAAACCTCATCGATCAAATGAAACTCAACTCAATAGAACTCGACTCAACTCATCTCATCTCATCTCGATTTAGAGTACTTAATATGAGAGCTTTTAGGAGTTTCTCTTATTTGATGACAACTACTTATGAGCCAGTTATTGTACAACAATCACGCTGATATTGCCACAACGCTTCCATACTTTCCAGGTAAGAAATGAGTATGATCCACGAGGAATCTGAACTAGCTTCCCTCTATTGTTTCAAGGACGTAAACTCGAGAGGGGACCATGAGATGTAATGGTTCAATCCTCTCCTATGCTGGGCCGAGCATAGGTAATGAGTGCAAGAGGGACTCATTCTTACTCATTTTGGTGCTCGATACTCCTCCCAACACTCAATTCTTATAAGACTCCTCCTTCTCATCTCAATTAGCTCCACAGAGGTACTCATCATCTCAATTAGTCTCATAGAGACTCTCATCATCTCATCAACTCAAACTCAAAGGTCCTCTATTAATTCAGGGACTTTAACTTATCTCAGTTAACTCAATTCTCATTTAAGAAACTCAAGGACTCAGATAATCAATTTATAAGAAGTCGTTTAAACAAAACTCAAGAACTCAATTATGAAGACTCATATGATCATCAAGTTCAATTAACTAATCCTCATACTCACATCAAGACTTCACTTAACATACTCAAACCAAGGCTCTAGACTCTATCCTAAGTTCATTCATGCATGCTTTCGCAATTTAACATGTAGTGTTTATACAATATCTCATGAAAAGTATTCAATTCAAGAAACAAGTTTATGATGATCATCAACACATGGAAATACATATAGAAAGTAAAAGTTTCAAGAAAATAATTCAAGAATCATATATGTAGGCTCATGAACTTTCAACTTTCTTCTATGACCATCTATAGGGTACATAAGAGAACAATCTCATACTTTCAGTTTAGCCTTATATACCTGGGATGAAGCTATCAACAATCAACTTCAAGAATTTTCCTTCAAATTCTCCAAATCTCCGCTTCTCTCTTTTCTTCTCTCAAGCCCTAACTCTTCGATGACTTAGAAATGACTTAAAATGGGGATTTTGACTCTTTTTACGCTCAAAACGGTCTGTTTTGATCGTGTACTGATTTTAGGAGGGGTTGAAAATTGTCTGGAATGCCCCTCACAAATTTTTAGAAAAATTTTTACTTCGGAATAACGGGTCTAGGGCATGAACCCGTCGCGCCTATGTGTATTTTCTTTTCGAAAATTTTCCGAATGAGTTTTCCAATCCCGTCGAAAAAAATTTAAAAAAAATAAGTGCAAGTCTGCTACAGAGGCGCGGCGCCTTTATCGCGCATAATTACTATTTTTTCATTTTCAGACCGAAAATTTATCTTTTCATCCAGTTGCTCTAAAAATCAACCGATATTATTTTTCCATTCAATATTCCATGCTGATCGCATATCCGACCTCAGATTTACAAATAGAGTATGGGAAGATGCGCTATGCGCATGTCTCTTCTCTAGAGGTATTTCGGTAATTTTACCAGGTGTTATAAAGTCAAATAAACTAGTTTAAAACTCCAAATACCAAAATACCCTTGGTAACTCTAAAAATTATGACGAGACCATTTTTAGTGTTAGTTTCACTATCTGAAACTACTGAAACTATCAGAATTTTGATCCAAGCTTCTGAACTCCGTATATTGACGAAAGTCAAACTTTTGCTCTAGAAACAACTAAAAATGCAATTTTAGGCCTAAAAACTTCATTCTAACTCCTTATTCGGTTCTGTAACTTCTCCTAGAATAGATTCAACATTTTAGAGCTAATGAAATTGGCGTATTTTTTATCTGACGCTTGAAATATAAAATGGTACAAAATCTCACTTTTTTAACAACTTAAGCTTCCAAAAATGCCAAAACTCATATTTTCAACTTTTAAAAACTCAAAATTTCACTTCCAATAATATAGATAGTTCAAAGTAGGTACAAAGCAACTTACGAAAGGATAAAATAGTAATTTTCACAAATAGGCTCAAAAATGACCAACTAGGTCATTACAACCCTCCATTTCAATCTGTTTGTCTACTTTTTTTAAGTCGATTTTAATTTATTTGTCCTACTTTTCTTTTTAATCTATTTAAAAAGAATGTCTCTTTCCTTTTGGGAACTCTTTAATTCTATCATTCAACGTGAAATGTTTAAAATCACAAGAGTAAAGAGTATTTTTGTATATTTGACATATTATCAATTTAAAATTACCAAAATTAAGAAGCCTTTTTTTAAAAAAAAAAAAAAATCCATGTCAAGTAAAACTAGAACAAAAAAAAATGAAGGGTATTGTTAAGCATAAATGACTATATTGATACTCAAATGATAGTAAAAATACTAAAATGCAATTAGGGGGAATATCTTATTTCAAACATAAAAGATTGAAGAGGCTAAATAAATTTTAATCTTAAAGTGAAACTTAATGGTAATTGCTATTTAGAAAATTCCTTCAACTACCTTTCATTTATTTTCTCTTCAGGTCCTATTGGTTCGGATCTGCTAAAGTTTAAATTGTTTTACAAACTTCATTAGTGGTAATGCTGAAAATTTTGCTAGCAGACAGTTTCATTTTGTCACAACTTTCATTTTACAAATCTCTAGTTAAAACAGAGAACTAAAGGAATAAATACTTTAGTCCTAACTTATTGTAAGAATTTCAAAGTAAGAAGCATATTATGGAAGATGTCAATTATCTCAGATTCTTAAAGCTCCTACAAGCACTGTTTGTGATATATATATCAAGTTTTAAAATTTCAGTGTGTGAAATCAAGAATACACATATTATTGATGATTCTAGGCAAATAATATTGATAGAGAGATTTGGTTTTGCACCAGATGGACATGTAACTATTTCTCTAGGCCATGTCTCTTGGAGATCAGATGAACCAGCTGCAAAGCTTTATCCTTCTTCATTGGGATTTTGCCTTGTTAGAGATGTATCGTTTTCACGACTCTTGAATGAGTCAAGTTATACGGAGAATTTTTGTGTTTTATCTAGTAAGTATGTAAATCTTGTCTTCAGATTTGACAAGCTTGGCCCTGATTCATCCTACAATACATCAACCACGATCGATGAGCCTGATGAGTATAATTTAATATTTGGCAACTGTCAAAAGGAATTCCTTGTGACAATGAATGTGCACACTGAAATGTACAATGTGAATAATAATGGAGAAAAGGATTTTCTTCCAGCTGGTCAGACTCCATTGCCTAAATTCTATTTTCTTTTATTCATTTTATATTTTATATTTTTGGCCATATGGGGATTCATTTGCATTAAACAAAGGAAAATTGTTCACAAGATCCATTTGATTATGGCTATGTTGTTGGTTTTCAAGGCTGTGAAGATGATATGTGCGTCAGAAGACAAGATGTACATTAGAAATACAGGGAAGGCCCATGGTTGGGATGTAGCTTTTTATATTTTCGGATTCTTAAAAGGCGTAACACTCTTCACTGTCATTGTCCTTATTGGAACTGGTTGGTCATTCTTGAAACCTTTCCTCCATGACCGTGAAAAAAAAGTTTTAATGTTTGTGATCCCCTTACAAGTGGTCGAAAATATAGCTTCGATTGTGATAAGTGAAGGTGGACCTGTTGAGAAGCATTGGTTAGTATGGAATGAGATGTTCTTGTTAATAGATGTTATGTGTTGTTGTATTGTACTTGTCCCAATTTTATGGTCCATTAAAAGCCTTAGGGTGGTATCCAAGAACGATGGAAAAGCGGCTGAAAATCTTAGAAAGTTAAAACTTTTTAGGCACTTTTATGTTGTCTTGATTATGTTCTTATATTTCACTAGGTTTGGAGTTGCTATGATTGAAAGTGTAGTAACTTACATGCATCAATGGGTTAGTGTTGTAGCTACTGAAGGTGCAAGCTTGATGTTCTATATGTTCATATTCTATAATTTTAAGCCAATTGAAAAAAATCCATATTTGGCTATTCACAAAAATGATGACGATGATGAAGACGAAGATGATGATGATGAAGACGAAGAGGAGACTGCATAAGAATCTGTCCATTAAAGTGCAAGTCTCTTTGGCAACATATGTGGACCTGCCATCAAGTGAAATTGTACAATTAAGTTTTATTTTATATTTAATTTTAATTTTTTAGACACATTAGTGTATGTAGAATTTGAAATTCTTCTAGTACGTCAACTTCTTATAGAAAAAATTATTTCATGTTGTGATGCAATTTCTTATCTAAAATTTTACATAACTACTACATGTGCAAAGTCGAGTTATAAAAATCTAGATAGCTGAAAACAATGAAACTGTTGTTTATATTTTTTCAAATGAAGCGTTTTCAATTGGTTAGCTAATATCTATGGCGTTTGGTTTTAGCATGATTTCTGCTATTCCTAATGGAGTAGAAAAACTTAGGGTCAGTTTGAAAAATCTTTGTTAATTAGAATTGGTGTAATTGTTAGGATAATATTATATAGGCTGGTAATTATATTATATAAAAATTATGATGATCAATTTGTTTGAAATAGTGTAATTACAAGCATACAATTTGCATATCCAAATATATAACATAGTTAGATTCAATTTGAAAATAAAAATTAAATTACCAAATTATATTTGAAAAAATAAGTGTCTTTAGAAATAATATGAAATTAGGTATTTGATATACATATTTTCTCTTACAAATGTATTAGTTAATACACTTATATATGACTTAACAATTATTATTGGTAATAATTAATATATATTTTAAATTATTAATATTTGAATTTAATTAATTATAAAATAAAAAATATACATTTTATATGAATATCACACACAAAATGTTTGAGAAAAAGATTAGTATTACAGATATAATGTAAAACCATTCAAAGGTTTGACAAAGAAAGTAATTTATTAATTCTAACTTAAAAAGTATCACCATTCAAACCGTCGTGACTGGCATCCACACCAACCACCTCATAGCTGAACCAACACTTATCATCCAAAGTAATGCCATCATCTAGCAGTTCTAGCCAATTTTGAAAACACAACATAATCAGTCTAAGTCTAAAATAAATAAATAAATAAACTAGCAGAAATCTTAACTATTACTACTCCAGAATCTCAAAGCCATCATTCTAAAACATTAAAAAAAATGTTTTAAAGCAGTAATAGCTAAATTTGATAAATAGTCTTAATGTCTAAATAGATGGACATAAAAAAAAATATCTACAACAGTCCAAACAGAAGTAGCTCAACTTCAGTCTAAAATAGCATTACTAAATTTAGTGTTACAATGATCCTTCACATGATTTTTTCCACTTTTCAATCTTTTTAGAATTTAGTGCTTTTTCTATAGTGATCTTAGGTCATTTATTACTTGCTGAGACTAACATTATTTGTCGCCAGGTCATTTGTTTGGATTTTGCAAAAGTTTCTATTTTTCAGACATTTTAGAACATGGATAGTTGACATAGGCAAAAGTTCAGGTAAAATTATGATAGTTTCATAAGCTCCAGAAGGATTATTTTAGGCTAGGAGCATGTTTGGCTCACTTTTTCAGGCTATCGGTGAGTTGGTGCCAATAGGCATTTTAACCTTTAAGCATTGACCTAAGTATGAGCTTAGTTAACATTCTTGAACGTCATGCCCGGATGAGAATTTCATCAACATGATTAGCTTCTCAAGTCAACTTTGGTCTAGAATGACTTTTCTTGCATGGCTTGAAACTTCCGAACTTATTTTGAGTCCCCTTGTGGATTTTTGGCTTAAATCGATGTTTGATCATGGGGCCCACTCTTTGTCGAGTCAACCTTTATTATAAATTTTAACTATACCATTGAGTCCATGATACTCAACAGGGTAGCATAGTTCATCTGTGCATGGATTTCCAAACAAATTTCAAACACACAAACAGAGAGGTTTCCAATTTTATGAACTAGCTGGTGCCCCTTCTTTTACCATTCACAATCACGGACTTGGTCCCTGTATTCACAAAGAACATTGTAACCCTCCATATTTATATACTTAGTTCTTGCGTTCAAGGAGAAGACTTTGAGCATACACTCTATGATCGTGGACCTTGTCTCCATGTTCATAGAGAAGGATCTTGGTGGACCTTGATGATTGCAGACCTGGTCCCCGCTTTGGACCCTTCAGTATTACATCTCATTTTTTTATGCAAACTCAGCTCATTTTCCATACTTCAAATTGCAATATCTTGAATTCTAGACCTTCATTTTTCAATGATTCAGTTGTGTTTTGTCCAGAATTAGCATGGATTAATAGTGGAGTATTTGGGGAAGCATGAAGACCATTGTGAGGAGGTAATTTCCATAGCAAAATGGGCACCCAAACTCTTCTTCCTTGACTTAATTGAGGCTTTTATTACATGTGTTAAATTCTCCCTTTCAAGCCTCAAATTATATCCCAAAGTAAAATACAAGCTTAATAAGATATTTGGAATATTTTTAAAGAGTTGATTTTGAAATTTTAATGGCAACGACTATGAATAATGCATTTTTTTAATCAAAACATCCATATTGATATGGTGATCAATATTTTGCTAGCGTAGCAGCAATTAGAACTGATTTAAAGGTAGGTGGATCTTGTTTAGAAAGTTTGGAGCATGTGTGATTGGCTTCAAAGTAGGCAATGATCCTTTTTTTTTACTAAGCCTGTAACACCTCTCATGGGCATTGAAAATGTCCTATGGTGTATTTCTTGAATATCTCAAAATTCGTATATGAGTTCAAAAATCTGACTTCATATTCTTTTCCAGGGAGAAAATTATATAGGTAATGTGTGACCCTCAATTTTTAGATGACCCGTATAAAAAAATAATTTTTCAGCAGGGGATCAGAAACCATGAGCATCCGTGACTAGTCCGTGACGCGGACTGGGCACATATAATTGCAAATCTTCCTCTGCGTCAGGTCTGCATCGCAGACTGGACGCAGGCTAGTTCATCTGGTTCCTTCATTTTCTAGTTTCGCTCAAGGGCATTTGGATAATAACCCAATGCCTATTTAGACGGAAAGCCCTCATTCCTTAGTCATTTTCAACCTTAAAGCTCTCTTGGATCTCTCAGATTCCTCTCCAAAACATCATCAAATATCCCATTAAAATTCAAGAATCTCAAGAACTTGCTTTGAATTTCAAGAACCCAATTCAAGCCTCAAGTCCTCCTCAAATCTTTCTTCAAAAAATTCCAAGATTTAGGTATGTGGGTCTTTATCCATGGGTTCTTCACCCATGCAGTCCAACTCTCTCTTTTTATGAAATTTTATGATTTTAAGGTTAGAAACTTCATGGGTACTTCCTATTATGTATTATGTATATGAGTTATATTTAGTTTTATCAAGTATTGATTGATTATGTATGAATATCTATTGAAAGCTTATTCCATGAATTGATTTATATCTATTGAAGCTATGCATGATATGGACTATGAAAACTATGAAAGATTGTGAACTTATAAGATAGATTTTATGGTACCCAAATTAAGGTTTTTACTATAATGTTGGTGGATTGATTTGCATGACTTTAAAATGATTTGATTCTACTCCTTCTTGTCTTATACTCTTAAATTGCATGATTTTGAGCATGTCCCCATATACCCACCATGTTTGACTAAATTTACATGACAAGGATTCGTATGTTGATGAAAGACTATTGCATGTTTTGCAAGACAAGTATTTTTATGGTAAATTATGGGCTCCTAAGCATGTAATGAACTCATGAAAAGTTTCTATGATTTTCAAATAAAATGTTGAGCCCTTGTTCTATATTTCTACCCTCTTATAAGTGTATCATGTCAACATGAAGGGGTCAAGCATGATGTTTATTTTACCTTCATGTGCAAACTAAAGCTCACTAATAAGGGATAAACATGTTACAATTTCTACCCTTATGTGAAATGTGATGCCTACTAGAAGGGGTCAAGTCTATGCATTATTTTTACCCTCTAGTACAAGGTATACGCCACGTGTAGGGGTCAAGTATATGAATGAACTACTCATGCCAAGTTATCATATTTTTATAATTCATTCATGTTATGATTAAATTTATTATTATTTCAAGTATTCTGTGGGATTAGACTTTGCACCAAATGAGGCTTAAGGTTGGTGCTCAATCCAAGGGGTCCTTATACAAAGTCTTGGTCTCTTAACTATGTGCCACCATAGGATTATGTTATTTTCCTAAATGGTCTTTACTAATGGATCCAACTAGGTTTAGTTACCCATAAAAGGTGGGGTCAAGTTTGGTTTACCTTGGTAAGTAGACCACTCCTTTATTCGATGTGGAGTGAATATTGGGATCCCAAGTAGTAGCTCGCCTGGTATTATATATCGATTAGGTCTCCTCCCACATATGTATGTTATGTTATGCAAGTTGATTATCTACATGCATGTTTTAACTCAAATATTGATCATACATGTCATATTGAGCTTATGTCTATTGCTTATGAATATGCATCTTGAATATAATGGATTATGTCCTTGTTGCATTGTGCCCCGCATGCTTATTATATTCTAAGTACTAGCACATACTTTTTGCCTACATGATCTCACCATGTAGGGACCGAAGATCCTATCGATCTTCCTCCACATGGCTAGCTGGATCATTTGAAGATAACTTTGGGTGAGTCCTCAGTTCCGAGGATAATATCTATCGTACTTTCATGCTTTTACTAAGACTTATCTAATATTTTTGGATGCTTATCTTTGAGGGCGGGCCCAGGAGATGTCATGACCTCCACTCCATTCGTAGAAGAGGTGTTGATGGAGATGGATATCATGTATTAAATTTGACTCCTATTATGTCTACGTTATTATGAAAGAATTTTCTTAGTCCCTTACTTCCTTCTATGCTCTTTTTATATTGATGATGAGATGGAAGTCCCAAGTTCTACTTACCTTGGACTCTATTGTTACTTGCTTGTTGTCTTATTATGCTTTTATAAATAAGGATATGTAAATGATATGCTAAGAGGCTTGTTTGGGGTCCCTTTGGATTCCTCATTCTCTGTATCAAATCTAGGTCCTAGGCTTGGGTCATGAAACAATCCTACTAGGTAATATTGATAATAAATTTTACTTGATTTAGGAATGTATATTCATAGTAGTTATTCTTGTTCTATTTCATCTTTTCTTCTTTACTCCTGATTGTGCCTTAGACAAGTATAGTCCTTTGGAGACCCTTAGTTTAGGATTGGGGCCTTGCTTCTTGTATGATTAAGGATGAGTATGTTTTTAATAGTGATATAGGTGAAATTAGACTAGGTTTGAGCATTATATGATTTGGTATGGACTTTGCTAGCCTTGTAACTAGGTGTGGCCTGCAGTAGGGATTGATCCATATAGTGTGGTTTGAGATAGTACTCGAGACTTTATTTGCTTTCCATAACCATAACCTTGACCTATTTGCACCTAGTCTTAGACTAGAGCTTATGCTTTTGGAGTAAAGCATCAATCTTAGAGATATTTCTCCCTCTACTTGATTTCAAGTCATTTGTGATTCCTCAAAATATATCAAGCTTTATGCTAGTGATACTTTTATTAAATTATGATTATTCTATGTTATTGGGATTGATGCTTTATTCGAGAAGTAGTTGGACCCCGAATTCATCCTCTCTACCTTCATAATAGAGGTAGTGGTATGTTTTCCAATCTTCCGTGCCTCTTTTGGATACTGGTGATGGAATTTGGTTGCTCATTCTCTCTTAATTTGTGGTACGATCTCGATTCATGCATTGATTCATCATTATCATGCATAGAAAGGAAAGTTTTTATGCTATTAATATAAAATTTGTTTAAAACTCAATTTTAATCAGAGTAGTACCACTTGGATCACCTAATTATCAGATTTTGATACATAGGATGCTTTAGCAACATGCTCTATTTTATTTGTGACTATGGAGGCATTTAGGATGAGCTTAGTTTTATGACCTTACTAGTGATGCTCTGACACCCTTTTTGTATGGTTACAAATATTACCATCGATGGAGATGGTTATAGGACCTGGTTTGGGCCCAGTCAGTTTATACAAACTACTTGTATCCTAATGGAACACCCTAGCTAAGAGTATCATTATACCATATCAGGGTATTGCATGAGTCCTATCTTTCTAGTTGGGCTGGTATCGGTCTATACATGCTGATACACATTATTGATGGATTCTTTTGTATATTTTTGCATTCACATACACCACTTTTCTCAGCATATTGATTGTTGTTTAGCACTCTTGATAGTATGGGATGTTGATTGGGTTATATTTGTTGCTTGTACCATTTGGTAGAATTGGATTCCTATTGGTGTCATGATCCAAACTAGATCCTTGACATAACATGAAAATTGAAACAATGAAGGACCATAACTTAGCCATCTTAGTGTTTCATCAAGTATACATACTATAATAAAAGCTATATATGGAAAGAGGTATGGGTCTCATATCAAAATAACAAGAAAGAAAACAACTTAGTCCAAAAGAGAGACAATATCATAGACTCTTTACACATTATCAAATCATGTCTCTATTAAACGTAGCATAGGCAAGACCTATGAACATGTTCCTAGCTTATCCTTAAAGTAATAAAGTGACATAGTCTCAAAATATCAATAGGATCTAAATAATTAAACAAATATAGAGTATCATTGGCTTGCCCTCGAAGCATGAGGACTTACCATAATATCTTCAATAGCCTTCAAAAGATTGCCTCAAGAAGAAGGAGGAACACGAGACCCTATATTTTTGATAATATAGGTAAAATATGAATTAGTACATTGGAATATACTACGTATGTAAGTAATGCATGATATACATAGATATAAGTACATAAAATATGGATAGCATGATCCATGAATCACGAAATGTAAGACCATAATATCATAGGCATGCAGTAAAAGTTGAAGTAAAACATGATCATAAGTTGTGTGGTCTAAACATCAAACTCATAGAAGGCTTAAAGTAATAAAATCATTTTGTTGGAGATTTCTATAACCGACAATAAGATTATGTGAGCAATTAGATGGAATTCAATGTAATCCCTACATTGAGAAAAAGTAAGACTACTTACCAAGGTGGAATCCATCGATATTCACTCATTCATTCATAAGGGTCCAAATATGATCAACTAGTGTAGCCTAAAAATGCAACAGATGGTGACAACATAGTTTTAGACAAGTTGCCACTAGGATTACCTTGGGAAGAAAACCTTCAGCTTTTGGACTAAACCCTACCTCAAGCCTTCTCAATACTAGGTCAAATCCCAAAGAATAATATGTCATAATATTGTAATTAATTATAATTTAATCATAATTTTGAGTAAGTGAAGACCATCAATCATATTAAAAGTAACTCATAAAAATCTTAGGTGATTCATCAATGTGAGAATTGTCCTTTATCACATATAAACCCATCATTAGGTGAGAATTATGCTTTCACTCACATTCATTCATTATTCTTTCGTTCATGATTCCTTCATCATTAAAAGGACTTCATAAAGCATCATCGAATAACTTCTCAATAATGTCGAAAGAAGCATTTATCATTCATGATCAACATTCATCATAGACTAGGGAGATGACATAGGTTTAATCTTAAGTCAACTTAAAAATATGCAATTTAACGAAATTATAATTTTAATGGAAATCAACAAATAAGATTATAATTATAATATTCCACATTCGTCATCATGAACCCTAGAAATCCTTATAAAGAATACTTGAAAATCATCATAATCACACAATTTGATAATAATTCATGCTTAATTGAATAAATGGATCATAATTGAAGAATAATTCATGGAATTGGATGATACTTGAACAATATCTATTATGTGATCATGAAGCCTAGATAGAATTTGTAGAGATTTCATAATAAGATCATCAATTTCATGCAATTGTCATAAATTCATACTAGGATAGATTAACAATCATAACCTAAATCATGATTGAAGAAATTGAGTAGAAGTTGAGAAGATCCATAAAATACATACTTGATTTAGATGAAAATTTGAGAAATTGAAGAAACTCCGAAGAAGAAAGGAATCCATGGATGAAAATTCACATACCGTGAGTGATTGTCTTGAAAACATTGGAAGATTAGTGGAGGAATTAACTTGGTCTTTGATGGAATTTTGGTTGAAGGAGAAGAAATCCTTAAGAGTAATTTTCTAGATAGAATTTTTGTTTCATAAATGTCTAAATTATAGAAGAATATGGTCAATCTGGGGGTTAAAGGGGATTTACAGGATAGGATTTAGTCCCAAATATTCTCTAGATTCAGTTAATAATGCATAGAGAAAGGTCCAAAGAACCCTCATTTAATATTAAAATTGTACAAAAAAATTTGAGCTATCATATAATAAGTGTGCAATGCGAAGTGAGTTCATCATAGGTCATTTTTTAGTAAATTGAATCTTTGTCAGATTTGGACTTGAAAAATATTTGAACCACCATGGAGCAGGTGTGTGATGCAGCCCTATCATGGACACTTCTAATTATTGAAATCTTCAAAAATCTTATTTTGCAATCCACTTGGTATAAAATCCACAGAGACTATTATTCACATATTTTACCTTATTGTATCATACCCCAACCTTCAAAATGCTTAGAGTATTATGATATCTCCCCTTTGGGAATATTCGTCTTCGAATGACATAAAACTAACTTGAGTAGAGTAGAGTGTGTAACTAGCAGCGCAGTATGAATGCAATAATACAACTTTGAAATATTTTTCAAAATTATTTTCATGAGTATGCATGCATGTAATAGGACATAGAAAGATTTACATTCAGGAATTTTGATGTATGAATTATGAGTAATTAATTACCTTAGGCTTGAGGGGAAGGAATGAGGTAAGAGTATCGTTCCATCATGTTCGCTTTCGTTTCCCATGATGCACTCTCAATTTGTTGATTTCACCACCAAACTTTGACAAACACTATTTCCTTGTTTCTCAATCTTTTAACTTGGCCATTAAAATTTTCAATTAAAGCTTATTCATAGGTCAAAGTTTTCTAAATGCTCATATTGTCTAACGGTACAATGGTTGTAACACATCTCAAAAGCCTTAGGGTACCTTAGAATTGATTCCTTGACTAACATATCATCCATTCATTTTTGACAAATTTGAATTCGTATTCTTATTCAAGAGATAAAATTTTATGTCAACTATATTAATTTTTATCTTGCATATTTTTTCCCTTTTCAAGAATGGAAGTGACCTCTAACATCACAGGGAGGCCCATTTTTGTACAAAAGTATCCTAAATTTATTCTAAAGCAAAAATAGGAAAAAATTGAACTTCACGAAAAGATGACCTGTGTGGGAGCAAGTTTGCGTCATGGACTGGGTTCACTATAGTACATATTTATTCGAAAATTTTTATATTTAAGTGAGCGCAATTGGGACAAATCCTTGAAACCCTATATACGGAAAAACCTAAAAACTTCCTTCATTTTTTATCCTGATTTCACTCACAAACACTCCCAAATTCCTCCCAAGATTCCTGTTTCATGTTCATCTTAATTTCTAAAATGGAGGGACCATTTCATTTTTGTAGGCTGGTCTGGTCTATTGCTCTTCTTCCACTAAAGGACAAGCAGCAAGGTGATTTTCAAGCTTTTCAAGACTCTTCTATCTTTCTCAATGCCCTTAAAGTATGTGGGTTTCTTCATCCATATGTCCTTCCACCCATGGAGTCAAATTTCTTTTTAACCAAATATTTAATTTCAAGACATTTTTTTATGGGTACTTTCAATTATTCTTCATATGCATGATTTAAGTTGAAAATTATCAATTACTGATTTGAATATGGATGAACATTATCAAGGGTTGATACTATAAATTTATGATATTTAAGCTAAGCTTCTGATGATGCTATGAAGAGCTATGAAGATTTTTGGGTTTTGAGATGATTTTTATGGATTGTTTTTAAATGGTTTCAAATGATTAAGTCTAATCTCTCTAGTGCATATTACTCTTGAATCTCACTATTTTAAGTCCTTATACATAAACCCACAATGTTTTGACTAAGGTTATGTGATGAAGCATCTTATGTTGATGAAAGGTTTATTTGTAAGATATGTAAGTCATGAATGTTTTGAATGATTAAGGGCTAAAGTTTGTTATGATTCCATGGGAATGTTATGAAAATTATGAAAGATTATGAAGGCCTTCTATGATGGTACGGTGCTCTGATTTTGATGAGCTAAACCTATTATGATATTAGGATATACAACCTTATGCATTATGTAATTATAATTATGATTTTTCTATGGGATAATGACTTAGCATCGAAAGGACCTTGGTAGATTTCCACTATCCCTTAACCACATTACAATCGTAAGTTTGTAATTTGCATATTGCATGATTCACTAAAATGGGTGGGGTTCCCATAAGGTACATGAAAAATAATAATCGAAAAGGGTGGAGTTCCTTTAAGGCTCTTATCATATATTAACTGATATGGGTAAAATCCTATAAGGCATTTATAAAGTACTCTCCAAAATGGGAAAGTTCTTATAAGTGAGGCTAGTCTACCTTATCAAGTAGACTACACTTTTTTTGGTGCGTAGACAACATCGAGATATCACATATTAGCTCACATGGTCTTAAGTATTAGTTAAGGTCTTTTCCCACATATGTACGTTATGGTATGAAATTATGTTTATCTTTCATGCATGTTTTGACTAAGGCATTGATCATTCATGTCATATTGAGCTTATGGATTTTGAATATGATTTTGCTTCTTGTATATTATGGCTTATGATCTCTTTTTACATTGTAGTACGTACTTTTTGCCTACATGATCTAACCATGTAGGGACCAGAGCTCCTATCCATTCACCTCCTCATGGCTAGTATGATTTTTTGAAGGTT
>JAOTQR010000079.1:12808097-12825317 GCA_025774065.1 Solanum ossicruentum
CTCCATTTAGTCCATGTTGCCCCAATACGATGTGTGACATCATCATCGATATCGCCACTACTCTGGATGATGGACCCAAGATACTTAAAGTTTTCCCTCTTGGGGATAAGTTGAGTGGCAAGTCTCACATCAAAGTTTGCCTCATCCCTTTCACCACTGAATTTGCACTCCATGTATTCAGTTTTGATCTTGCTCAACTTGAAACCTTTGGACTCCAAGGCGTGTCTCCAGGCCTCTAACCTATCATTAATTTTAGTCCGAGTCTCATCAATCAATACTATGTCATCTGCAAATTACATACACCATGGAACCTCCCCTTGGATAGATCGCATCGGCTCATCCATCACTAAGGCAAACAAGAAAGGGCTCAACACAGATCCTTGGTGGAGTCCCATCTCGACAGGAAAATACTTTCCCACTCAAGGACGGGCATATTAGGGAATTGGACAATGTACTCACCAACGAGGGTTGACACTTCATAAGGTTCAAATAACAATGGACTCACAAATAGGGGTTGACACTTCATAAGGTTCACACAACAATTTGAGACTAACATGAAGCTTTTTGGCAACAAAAGGAGTAATAAAAGAAAGAGTGGCACCCGGGTCTGTCAATGCATACATAACAAAATCAAAAACCTTTAACATAACAGCAAAGACATCGGGCATATTATCCACCCCTTGTCTCCCTTGAAGAGCATAAAATCTATTGCCTTGGTGCACCCTCTTTTTGGCCTCCTTTTCCCCTTTGACCCACATTTACACCTTGGCCTTGTAGACGACCATCTCTACCTTTTTTTTGAGCATGAGGAAAATCAACAACCTTGTGACCCATCTCACCATAACCGAAGAAAGCATTAGAATTCCTCAAACATGGACCACTATGATTCTTTTCACACTTTGAGCATCTAGGATTTGTCATTCCTCTATTACCACTTTGGAATCTTGGGTTGGTCACTCTATCATTGGCAAAACTCTTGTTAGGAACATTTGATGACCCTTCGCGTTGGAACTTGTGGCCCTTGAGGAAACTCGCCCTTTTAAAACCTTGGAAACCACCTTCAAAACGAGCCCTCTTGGACTCACCACTTCTTTTTTTTTCTAAGCTTTTCCCCCTCTAGTTGCTTAGCATATGTCATGAGATGGGACAAATCCATATAACTCACTAACATAGTGGTACGACACTCCTCATTGACCAAGGTGGACACCTCTGACCTAAATTTGTTCATCCTTAATCTAGGTTTGGCAACCAATCGTGGAGCATACTTAGATAGCTTGTTGAACTTGAAGGTAAACTCCTTGACACTCATGGAACCTTGCTTAAGGTTCATAAACTCCATCATATTAGCCTCTCTTAGCTTGATAGGAAAGAACCAATTGAGGAATGCAGCTTTGAACTCTTCCTAAAGGATAGCATTATCAGTCCCTTTCTCCAACTTCCATTGTGTAAACCAAATTTGACCCACACCTTTGAGTTGGTAGGCCTCCAACTCCTCTTTTGCCTCTGAATTGACCCCCATGATGGATAACACCTTGTACACCACATCTATGAACTCTCAGGGATCCTCATCCGTCTTGGACCCATGGAACTCCGGTAGGTTCATTCTTGCAAAATCCCTTACCTAGAAGCCAAAGTGGGAGCATAAGTGGCTTGGGCCCCTTGGTTGATTTGGTTGTTCATAGCATGAGCCAACATTGCAATAGCATCTCGGAACTTATTTTGGCCTACCTCTCCAGCTTGAGAAGCTTGAGGAGCGGGAGGGGTCGGTTGCTCCTCGGTTGTACGGGATCTCCTTAGTCTCCCTCTTGGACTCAGCATGATCTAGAAGAGCAAAGAGCACTCGTTAGGGGAAAAGCCTTATACTTACATCTAAGGCATGATATAGACCATGAAGAAGTGAAATATTTCCTAAAATGCCTCATAACTTCCCATTCATAGTTATGGCACGCTTCACAACTATGAATAAGACTTTAATCGATGCGGTGTGTTGGATTTCGAGGACCATTAACAACCTAGTGCTCTGATACCAAGTTTGTCACGACCCAAGCCTAGGCCTAGACGTGACACAACAAATGGGAATACGAGGGGACCCAAACAATCCTCTTAGCATATCAATCACATATCCTTGGTCACGAAAATAAAGTAAACAATGAAAAAGAGATATAATAAAAAAAAAGAAGCGAGACCAAGGGAAAACTTAATATTCATAAAAACATAAAGAGTCAAGCTCATAGCATAAGTATATCATAATATCCAACAACACCTCTAATATGGAATGGAGTGGGGTCCAAGACACTTTTCGGGCTCACCCTTATAGTAACACGTGCTCAACATAAAAAAGTCTCGAACTATAAAGAATAGCATAGATAGTGTCCTCGAACTTGAGGACTCACCGAAGCTTGCTTCAAAGGATGGTACTAGCCACGTGGAGGATGATCAAATGGTGCTCTGGTCCTTAGATGGTAATATTATGTAGGCATATAGTATGTGTTAGTACGTTTGAATGTAGTAACTATGTTGGATGCACATGCATAATCATAAGCAATGTATAAGTATAATCTTAATATAGCATGCATGACTAATGCTTGAAGTAAAACATGCTTGTAAATCATTTATCTTACATAATATATATAGTATACACATGTGTGGGTAGTGACCTCAACTGACATAGACCAAGTGCTACAACTTGGAATCCAAGGCATGACAACCCCTCAGCAAGGTTGAACGAGCATGACACCCCTTGGCTGGGTGTGGTCTACTTGCCAAGGCAAACCAAACATGCTAACATGACTAGTTGGATCCACTAGTATAGCAAGGGTAATATTCATAATCCTATGGTGGCACATAGTTTAGAGACAAAAGACTTTATATAAGGACCCCTTGAGTCGAGCCCCTATCTTAAGCCTCAATCGGTGCTAAGTCTAATCCCACGGAACACTTGAAAATAATCATAACTTGTATAACTTGTAAGAAACATGGAACATGATCGGAGTAGCTCTTGAAACATACTTGACCTCTAATTGTGAGCCTAACTTGAAATATGAGAGTAGATCATAATCATATATGAACCCTTGCTTTAACATGAAATGGCTCACAAGAGGTAAAAAACTTGAAACAGGGCTTAGCTTGTAACTTGTACAATCATAGATAATTTTCACGGATTCAATACATACTTGAAGGCCCTTAATCATCATGTAGTCACTTGACTTGTAAATAATGAAATGGATCATCTATGACTTGAGAATTCTTTACTTGACATTTTATCAAACACTTGGTGGGCTCATGATACCAGTTCAAAATCATGCCATTTGAGAGTGAAATAAGATGAGAAAACTTAATCTAAATCAACTCACCAACAAGTAATAAAACCCTCATGTAGGGTACCTTGAAATCCATCATCAAAACTCATAATATATCATAGTTTCATAGCTCAAAACATACATAATCTCAATAGATATAATCAAATCATGGTATAAGCTTGAAATATATAGTCGTGTATAATCAATCAATATTTCATAAAATCCCAACATGATTTATGCTCAAAATTCATAATAAAAGATATCCATAGGTAATACAACTTGAAAACATGTAATTTTCATGAAAAGGAAGATTGGGGTCCATGGATGAAAGGACCCAATAGATGAAGGCCACATACCTCAAACTTGGGTTTTCTTGAGTTGATCTTGAAAGATACTTAGAGCTTGAAATTAATCCTTGAGTTCCAAAGTTAAGCTTGAAATCCTTGAATTAAGCTATTTGGTGAAGTCTTGGAGAGGTTTTTGAGACGGTCTTGAGTGATATAGAGTTGAAAAATGGCTAAGTATTGGTACTTTTATGCATAAGTGCGCATGGGGCTATGACACCAATGTCCTTGGCTGACACAGAAAAATTAAGGCAAAATTTGTACTAGTCCGCATTTAGTCCATGACGTGGACCCATCGCGGCGGAAGGAATAGCACTAATCCGTGTCCAGTCCATGTCGCGGCTTGGTCACGGATGCACACTAGAAATTGAAAATTAGAGAAATTTATTTTCCGCTATGGGTCCTCTAAAATTTGGGTTATACCCATTTCCCACTCAATTTACCCCCGATCAAGAATATAAAGTCGGATTTTTGATATCACGCACGAATTTTGAGATATATGCAAATCACAATTATGGGCATTTCCAAAGCATATTTTTGGGGTGTTTTATTGACATCTCAATCATCTTGGGTAGACCATTCCTAGCCACCGGATGAGCTCTAGTGGATACGAAGGTTGTTCAACTTAGGTTTAGAGTGAATGACAAAGAAGTTGTCTTCGATATCCATCAGTCTATGAAGCATCCCGATGAGTTGAAAAGTGACGTTTGGGAAATTGATGAAGTCTAGTAGCCAATTTGTCTAAGTCGTGTCACGACAATAAATTAGGCTCTAATTAGAAGGAAACCCAAGGATTTTGATGTTTTAGCTTAGTTTTGAGTTCACTTTCAATTTTTGGATTCTTAGGTAGTTATTTGATTGTGTTTTGATTGCTATTTTTAACATTGGGTTGGTTGCATACAAAGTGCAAGTGAATTTATGAAGAGTACGCAGGTAAAAGACTAAGGTAGCAGATTTTGCTAAGGAATGCATCAGGTACAATTTCTACGACTAGGCTTACAAGTCATATTGCACTTTATGACTCGTAACCCCATCTCGTAGAGATTTCTAGCTACGAGCCAACTTTATGACTATTAGATCAATCAATGAGTCGTGAATGGGGATCGTTGATCTCAGGCAAGTTTCTAAATTTTTCTAAGTGTTGAGGGATCTATATAACCATGATTTATGAATCGTAAATCCATCTATGACTCAAAATCGGGATCTCGTAGACCTAAGCCCAGCGATTTTATGTCATGACCCAAGCCTAGGGCGCAGGTGTTACACAGTGAATGGGGAACTCGAAGGAACCCCAAACAAGCCTCTTAACCTATAATTACACATCATTGGTTGCAAAAGCATATAAAAAAATAAAGAGTAAGAATAGGGGCTAAGGGAAAAAGCTTGCATAACATCATGATCAAGAGATAAGAGGCAAACACATATCATAGATACATAATATGTCCAACAAGCACCTCTAATTCATGGATAAGAGCGGGGGCCAAGACAAAGCAACTGAGCTCACCCTCATAGTCAAGATAGAGCATAAAGAAGAATATCTCATTACATAATAAGAGCAACATAGACTAAGGTCTCTGAAGTAGAGGACTCACCAACTAGCTTGAGTAGTACTGAACTAGCCACGTGGAGGAGGAAGATGATCAACTTGGGCATCGGTTCCTACATGGTGATATCATGTAGGCAAAAGTATGCGTTAATACGTTTGAATTTATGAAGTATGTAGGGTGCAATGCAACAAGAGATAGGCACCTTAATCAAAATGCATAACAATAGGCAATAGGCATAATATAGTAATATGGGATGTCTGATCAATGCATGAGTAAGAGATGCTTAAGTAACTCATGCTCATATAGGGTAGTCATATTTGTAGAAGAGACCAATCTAGCTTTCCAAAGTACAAACCCCTTGCTAGGTTGTTAATGATATCACCCATCACCCTAGTATGTGAGCTACAAACCCCTCATCTAGTTTAGAGATGATCGCACCCATCACCCTGGTGCGTGAGGTACAAACCCCTCAACTAGGTTAGTGGCAATCTCACCTACCACCCTAGCATGTGAAGTACAAACCCTCATCAAGGTTAGTGGCAATCTCACCTACCACCCAAGTGTTTGAGTTATTAACCCCTCAACTAGGTTACCCGGATCAGGCATAGTCTAATGCAACACTTTATATAGAATATATCATATACACAAGATCTTTTCATTATCATATAGTCATTCATATCATATCTCATGCTTTTGACCTTCAATTCCTCAAGAAACCACATCCTAACATTTGATCAAACACTTAGAAGGTGTATAGTGCTAGTCTAAGATCATGCAATTCAAGATAGAAATCATGCAAGAATATCCATTGTAAAAACCATCAATTTACAAATTGCAACACCCTCAAGAAATATACATCAAAACCCTCCTCAAATCTTACAATAGATCCAAGATTTATAGCTCAAAATATAGGAAAACAGCCACAACTTCACATAGATTTATCATAGTGTGCAATGAATTTCATAATATGCAAGATCATTTGTAAATCAATTTTAAATCATGTAATTTGAGTGAAAGGAGACTTAGGTATCATGGGTGAAAGGGACCCATGAAAGAAACCCCACATACTTTAGCTTTGGAGAACCCTTGAAAGAAATTGGAGGTGGAGACTTGAAGCTTGAAGAAGAACCTTGAAGGGAAACCTTAGTTCCGGATAAGGGTTTGAGACTTGAATTTGGGAATGAAAATATGGCTAAGTATTTGAATGAGTATTGGGTAATGTTTAGGGTGATATGAGGGTGAAAAATGACTAAGTATAGGTAAAAACACTTGAGAACACTTAGGCCCAATACTTAAAAGTCTTGGACCACATAGAAAATCACTAGACAGAAAAATACACCTCTCGTGTCGCGGAGAAGATGGGGAGACAACTTCTCTTCATCTGCAAGCCCTTAGCGCATTGCGCTAGGGGCGCGGAATGCTTACTGGAATTTGTCACTTGAAAAATCATAATTGCTAATCTTTTGCTATTAAATTGGGGTTAGGCCCTTTCTCCCCAAATTTGAACCCCTGAACAAGAATATGAAGTTAGATTTTCAATATCCTGCATGGATTTTGAGATACATGGAATTTAAAATTTCGGACACTTTTGAGGCACATTTTCGGGCACTTTTGGGGTTGTTTCAATATCTCCCCCTTGGGAACATTCGTCCCTGAATGTAAGAGAGACGTATAAGACAAGAGAAATCATGAACAAATCAGCCCCAACAAAAATGCAACATTATATTTAAACACTATTTTCAAAAATTTAACATAAGTGTAAAATCATCATAAAATTGTCAACTTAAACACGAATGCATATGAATGACATAGGGGATGAAACATAAGACTTGAAATTACATATGGGCTTAGAGTTAGTACCTTAGGCTTGAGTGGAGTAAAAGAGATAAGGATACCACTTTCACATGTCTTCTTCGGCCTCCCAATTAGCACTTTCGATTTGTTGGTTCCTCCAAAGGATCTTAATGGATGTCACCTCCTTGTTCCTCAATCTCTTCACTTGCCTATCCAAAATCTGAACCGAAACCTCCTCATAAGTCAAGTTATCCTCAACAACACCCACAACATCAAGAGGCACAATAATATTAGGATCACCAACACATTTTCTCAATACAAAGACATGGAACACCGGATGAACCAAATTCATTTCACTAGGCAACTTCAACTCATAAGCTACCTTGACAACATCTTTATCACCTCATAAGAACCAACATATCTTGGACTCAACTTTCCCTTTTTACCAAAACGGACCACACCTTTCATTGGAGAAACCTTCAACAAACCCAATCACCCACTTTAAATTCAAGGTCTCTTGTTCTCACATCGACATAGGATTTTTGAAGACTTTGGTCTATTTTTAACCTTTCTCTAATCATCCTAACCTTCTCAAGAGCCTCCATAACTAGATCCGGTCCCAATAAAGCAATCTCTCCAACCTTAAACCAACCAACCAGTGATCTACAATGTCTCCCATAAAGAACCTTAAAAGAAGCCATATCAATGCTAGAGTGATAGCTATTGTTGTATGCAAACTCAATCAAAGGAAGATGATCATCCCAACTACCCTTAAACTCCAAGAAACAATCCCTAAGCATATCCTCAAGGGTTTGAGTGGTTCTTTCGACTTGGCCATCCATTTGAGAGTGAAAAGTCGTACTATGGTGAACTTTTGTACCAAGACCCTTTGAAAAGACCTCCAAAAGTGTGAAGTGAATTGTGCACCATGATCCGATATGATGGACAAAGGAGCCCCATGTAACCTCACTAACTCATGGATCTATAACCTTGCATACGATTCATCCCCATATGTGGTCTTATCCGGTAGAAAGCGAGCCGATTTCATCATTCTATCAACCATAACCCAAATGGAATTAGAACTTTTTCTTAAGGAAAGGAAGCTGAAAGATGGACAAAGAAGTGACAACTACAGACTTCTTCCTATACAATTAAATGTTTATCGATAGTATTCTCCTTATGTTTTTATGTAAAATAGAACTAAATGAAAATCACAATACCATGCGATGTATCTCATATTATCAACATATCTCAAAAACCACGTGCAATGCACGTGCCTCCAAACTAGTAACTAATAAATGCTTGAGCAAGGGAATAAGTAGAATAAAAGTAAAGGAAGGAATCACATACCAATATGCCATGAGTGAGAAGATGCATGATAGCATAATATATCAACATATGTGGGAAAGTTACCGTAACCGACAGTAGATCATGCAAGCTATAACATAGAATCCCAGTATTTCCCCTATATCAGAAAAAAGAGAGTCTACTTGTCAAGGATAGAACATGTCATAAGCTATGTGGATCCACTGGTGACCCATATAGGAAAATCATAAAATTTTATGGTGGTATGTAGTTATGGGACAATAAGATTTACTACAATAGGCCATGCCTCAACTAATGAGTGAGCTTTAATCCTAAGGTCCTCTCGGTGCTAAGTCAACATACCACAAGATACATAATATAAGCATAAAAATCATATTTGTCATAAATCATCATAATTCATACTTGTATATCATCATCATAAGATTGATCGTAATCTCAAAGTTCGTAATGTCATATATAAGAGTAACTCATTTCATGCCAAGTGTAAAGTAGGAGGTGTGCTCCCATCATCAATACATCAGTCATATCAAGTGTAAAGTGCGAGATGTGCTCTGTCATTAGTATACTGGTCATAAAGAATGTAAAGTGGGAGGAATACTCCCATCATCAGTACACCCCCATCATCATTAGTGTAGAGTGGGAGGTGTATTCCCATAATCAATACATCATCATAAAAACATGCATAATTATGATCATGGAATAAATTCAATAGAGTAACATGAGTTCACGTTCAATAAGCTTAAAATCATGAAGATAAAGCAGGTGCACACATACTCTTAGGTTTAAAGATCATTTAGATCCTAATTGAAGGAACCCATTCATAAATTTCATATACATTATAGCATACCTGAGAAAACTCATGTAAGTAATGTAAATTGAGAGTAATTTAGTCATATTTCAGTATATAAATGTAAACTACATCATAATAATAACATTTGAACAAAGTCATGAAAATCCTAATTTGATTATACTTGAAATTAATACATAAATAAGAAAAATAAGTTAAGCTCTATGGGTGAAAGGTATCCATAAACGAAGACCCACTACTTTGATGGAAATAGAAGGAATTAGGGTGAATTGATTGAGACTTGCTTAACCTTAAATGAAATTTTCAATTGGAGTGGAGAGGAGATCTTGAGTGTTAATTGGAGGAGTGAATTTTGAGTCTAGGTGTTTGAAGTGTAATTGGAAGACCTTACATAGGTTAGGGTAACATTAAAAGGGTAATTTAGTTTAAAAACTGTCCAAAAAGGAGTTTAGAAATTAGGAAAAGGACCCCAATGCCCCCTCACAAAATCAACATTCAAAACTAGACGAAACTTTGCAGGAAGGTCCCACTATGCCCCGTAGTGGGCTGCCTTAGGAAATTTAGGATGCCCTCCACAAGACCCATCATGAGCCGTGGTGGGTTCCGTGGTGAACCACCTCACCAAGGCAACTCCCAATCCTTCCCCCACATCACCATGTGGTGTCACTACGAGGTCCTTTATGAGTCATGGTGAGTGAGCATCACGAGCTGTGAAAGATCTCTTGGTGGGACACCTTCATTTTTTTGAAATTTTTTAATTTCGAGACTAGTTTTCGGTTTCCAATACCGGGGCCTTACAACTTAAGTACGGATAATCAAGCTTATCTTTCTACTATATATATATATATATATATATATAAAGAGAGAAAAAGTGTGTATGATAGAACAACTAATTTTTCATAAAAGTACATGCAGGGAGAAAATTACTAAAATAACTAATCAATTATTAGATCTAAAACAAACCCTTTTTATAATTAGTATGTAAGATATACATGCTTACAATATTTTTAATATACATATTTGAAATTAATTATTCATTTTCAACTAAATAAATTTAGAAAGATTTAAATAGATTAAAAGGATTTTCTGCTGTGGCGAAGCATGGTCAAATTTCCCAATTAAGATAAATTTTTGGGAATTTAGATCTTGACATTATCATCAGGAGGAAAAAGCTCAGTTTGTTGACCTTTTAGAAGCTCCAGTTCCAAGTGACAAATCACTACCAAACCCCCACTCCCTTTTCTTCCCTATTCCTTTTCTTCCAAAAATTCACTCTGATCTTCCTTCCATGCATACATGTAGAATGTAGAATACTACAAACACTAACAAATAATCCAACTTCATTTAGAATCCCAAATTTCATAAACTGAAAAAGAAACCTGCCTTATATATGCACTTCTTATTATTATCGCCCCGAAGACTACCAATTCCAAACCCACTATTCACTTTCTTCAATTCCAACCTGCTTTTCCGATTCCAGTTCCCATTCTATTCTCGCCAGTCTCACTATTTCGGATCGACGATCACTCCTCCTACAATGAAGTCGGTGAAACCGAACAATTCTCCCATAGAGGAAGGTGTGGGTGTAGCGAGGAGGTGTTGGATCAAGTTCAAGCAAGAGTCGACGTTTGCACTTTACACTCCTTTTGTGGTTTCCTTGGCTTCTGGAACCCTGAATCTTGATACTTTCCGCCATTACATTGCTCAGGATGTTCACTTCCTCAAGGCATTCGTTCAAGCGTCAGTACTTCCACTCTCTTTTTCCTTTTCTCTTTTAGATTAATAAAAATAAATGTTTTCAGTTATTGTCCGGTTTTCTTCTGGTGCTATAATATTTGATTGGTGTTTTCAATTATAATTGTTTGTAGAATTTATTTCAGTAATTTATGTTTATTTTTCTTCTTGGTACTCATCTTTGGCGGGTGGAAATCATGTTTGAGAAAATGTAAAATAACTAGCTTTGTCTCATGAATGAATCAGTAATGAGCTTCAATAGTGAAATGCAGAAATGAGAAAGAAGGGAAAAGAAGAGGACATTTGTCATTTCATATATGATATTTTGAGAAAACAGTATAACAACTATAACAAGGACTAATCTGTAGATGGATTTGGACAGTTAATAATAAACACAAAAACATACAGGACAAAGGAAAATACTGGAATTAAAAGTTACAAGAAATAACAGATTGACTTAATTAAACTTACACTTAGGCCTAAAAATCCTTTTACTAATAGTCATATTCATGACATTTCATTCCCCTAAGGAACCTTGACCTCAAGGGTCAAAATTAGGAGATTGAGAATCCATGAAAGTGTAATTCTCCCAATAGCTTCTTCATGGAGCAAACTGCCCAATTGCAAGAGAAATTATGTTGCAGCTGCATTTCCCTTATTGACTATTTTGTGATCCAGAATGACAATTGGCTGTACTAAAGGCTATCCCTCAGATGACATGTTGGAGGCTCAATAGTAGGAACTACATTGTAACCAATCTTTTCCTTCAATTGGGAAATGTGAAAGATAGGGTGAATTTTGGATGTGGGAGGAAGTTGTGATTCATAAGCAACAATGAATGATCTTCTTGATCACTCTACAGGGCCCATAATACTTTGGAAGTGAGTTTCAAATTACACCTTAATGCAACAGAAGTTTGCCTATATGGTTGTAACTTAATATACACCTAGTCTCCAACTTCTGCTTCTCTTTCTATCCTCTTCCCATCAACATAAAATTTCATCCTTTTTTGAGCTTTTCCAGGTTACTTTTCAGGATTAGCCATAACCTGCCTTTCTTGCAACCATTGATACACTGCAACCACTTTGGATTGAGATACCAACTGAAAGTGAGTTGTGGAGGGTCATATCCATACAAACTCTTGAAAGGAGGCATCTTGTTAGCTGAATGGTAATTGGTATTATACCAATAGTCAATCAAGTCCAGCCACTTGCACTATTCACCTGGTTTGTTGCTACATATGCACCTTAAATAATTTTCCAGGCACTTGTTCATCCTTTCAGTTTGTCCATTAGTTTGAGGATAGTATGCTGATTTAAACTTCAATCCTTATAACAATTTCTTTTCAAAGATATCGAGGAACACTTCTTCTCTATCACTCGCTATAGTAGTAGGCAGCCCATGTAGATTATAAAGATTGTTCATGAATAATTTAGGTACTTGCATTGCAGCCCATGTAGATTATAAACATTGTTCATGAATACTTTAGGCACTTGCATTGCATTGAATGGATGAGTGAGTGATAAGAAATATGCATACTTACTAAATTTGTCCACAACGACAAATGTGGTATTCTTGCCTTTAGATTTGGGAAGTCCTGCTATGAAATCGATAGTGATGTGTTCCCAATATGAATAGAGGTTAACAGTCCAGGGTAAGCCACTCGTTCTTCCTTGTTCCTTTGTCTAACTTCACATTCTAATACCACCCTTTGAACATTAGTCATCATTGAAGGTCAATAAAATAATAGCTTGATCATTTGTACTGAAGCAGAGACTAGAGTTTCTGTTACGACCAAAAGTGTGAATTTGGTGCACCAATTATTGTCTTAGTCCACTACTACTTCCAACCCAAATCTCCCCTGTGAACTTGAAAACCATCTTGTCTAGTAACATCCTCTACAGCTGCAATATCTAGATGAAGTTGAGTTAAAAATTGGACAATTTTTTATCTGTTCCATAGCTGCTTAGGATCTCCTCTATCCACTTAGGCTGCACCTGACTGATAACACTGCAATTAACTTCAGTATATGTCCTAGACAAGGCATCTTCAGCAGTGTTTTCCATACCATTCTTGTGATGAATTTCATAACCCCATAAGCTTTGGTAAGCCCTTTTATTGTAATGAAGTGAAGATTTTCTAATCCTGCAAAACCTTAAGACTGAAATGGTCAGTTTTAGTAATAAAGTGGTGAGGGGTGGAGGTTACCCTCAGGGGTTGGCCTGGTGGCAATTGAATTGAGCGATGATATGCCCAAGATATTCTACCCGTTTCTGTCCAAAAGCACACTTGGACTCCTTGGCAAGCAACCGACACTCCTTCAACAGTTGTAACACAATCTCTAAATGTTTTGACATGAGCATTTAATGATGCGCTGTAAATAAAAATGTCATAAAAGAGACTAATATGAACTTCTTGAGATATGCTCCAAAGACTTGATGCATTAATCATTGAAAAGTTGGAGGGGCATTCGTAAGGCCAAATGACATTACCTGAATTGCTAAAACCCATGATGGGTCTTAAACACATTTTTATGTTCATCCGTCTTTCTCATTCTTACTTGGTGGTACACTGACCTTATGTCCACCGTAGAGAATATTTTAGACCCATTCAATTCATCTAGAAGATCTTCCACACAGGGATGGATATTTGTTGTTCATAGTTAATGAATTCTACCTTCTATAGTCAACACAATCTCCAAGTACTGTCTTTCTTTTTAAAAAGCAGGGCAGGTAATGCAAAGCATGGATGACTAGGTACTACAATTTGAGAGCTTAAGATATCCTCAATAATGCTCTCAGTTACATTTTTTTGGGTCAAATGAATACCCTTAAGGTCTTAAAAGGAAATGTTAGGCTCCTCACAACAATGGAATGTTGTGATCACAAGGCCTGTTAGGAGGCAATTCCTTTGGTTCATCAAAGACCACTTGAAATGATTTTAACAAAACTGTTATCTCGAGGAACCTGTTGCCTTCCATCATCATTGTAGCTAGCCATGGTGCAAACAACATCTATCCCACTAAGGTTTTTGTTGAACAATTTCAGTAGCTTTTATCCCCAGTTGGGAAGAGTGTGTTCTCATTCTGATAACCAAACAATGACTAGAGACTATCTTAAAGCATTGTCCACCTGAGGGGTCACAGTAAACAAAGGACTACAGACTATCTTAAAGCATTGTCCACCTGAGGGCTCACAAAACTATGAGTTGAACCACGCTCATATTCACTTATTCAGGGTTCTGATAAATCTCAAAGAACTGTTCACACTTCATAATCCACCCCTTTGGGTTAGATCCTTGAAATCAAGAAAACTAATCTTGGCTTTGAGTGAATTGTTTGGTGTTTCTGGTTAAACAAAGGTTGGTAACAGAAGAAGTGGAGGATTAACATTTAGCTGGGTGGTGTTTGGTAAAGTAATAGCAGTTTGGGTAGTCAATGGAACATAGGGTTCACATAGAAAGAATTGAAGTAGGTCGCAAAGGATTGCTCTGGAGGGAAAAAACAAAAGGAAATGAAAACCCTTCCTACAGGATATCTAGTAGTAGTGGAAGGAGTTACCTGAGCTGTTGGAGTGTATGAGGCTTGCCCAGACTTGCGAATATCAAGGTTTCCTGGAGCTATGGAGGTCATTGACCTAGGAGATGGAGGAAGCTGGACTGCAGCGTCTGTTATTTTGAGAGTCTCCAGCTGAGAAATAAGCAGGTCCAATCTTGAGTTCGTCTTCTGTATTTCCTTCAGCTGACTTGTTAACTGAGTATGGTTAGATTCAACAACAACAACATACCCAGTGGAATCCCACAAGTGGGGTCTGGGAAGGGTAGAATGTACGCAGACCTTACCACTACCTCATAGAAGTAGAGAGGCTGTTTCTTGGGAACCCTCGTCTCAAAAACCCATAAGCAGAATAAACTAGATATGACAAAAAGGAAAGGAAAAGAAAGGCAACAGTATGGTTAGATTCCAAGGAGTCAAATTGTTTTGCATGGTCACTGGCCATAGACTGAGGTTGTGTTTCAAGCTTCTTCATGAGTCTTTGATTTCTTTGAGTTTCTGGTTATCCTCCATGATAATCTGTGAGAATCAAGCTTATCCGGATACCAGTGTCACGAATGAAGCAGTAATGAGCTTCAATTGTGAAGTGCAGAAATGAGAAAGAAGGGAAAAAGAGGATAGAGAAGGAAATTTGATATTTCATATATGATATTCCAATAAAACAGTAGGGCTATAAAAGGACTAATCCGCAGCTGCATTTGGACATGTCACCTAGCCAGTAACTAATAAAGCCAGTACCATAAAGGACTTTAAGGAAAATACGGGAACTAAAAATTGCAATAACTCATAGGACCCAATTGACTCTTTTAAAATTAGACTTTGCCCTAAAAATCCTGTTAGTAATGTCATATTCATGACATTGTGTTGTTTGTGTTTATTTGGGGGTTTCTTTTTTATTTTCTTAGAAGTAATCTGTTTATTCCGTTGGTAACAAAAATCAAGAAACCAACCGCCTTTGTTGTATAACTTATTTCTTTTTCTCTCCAGACAAATAAAGACTTTTGTGATGGATTTTATGTTTCTTGGCTTTATTTTCAGGGAAAGAAAATGGGAATTAATAGATAAAAAGAAAGAGAATGAACAATCTAACATTTGAAAGACAATCGGCTTAGTCCATTTACATAGAAGAGTATCTTAATTTTCTTAGTTGCTCAAATGTACTAGAAGTAGTACTAGAAATCTCTATCCAAAGTGTACAAGAAGTATGAGATTCATTGTTCCTTCGATCATTCCCAATTTGCAGCCTGGGTATGACAAGTGAATTACTTTACCCTTTTATAGCCATTGTTAATGTCTGCTAAAATATAGGCATGTTCAGGTAAAATAAAATATTAAAGGTGTGGAGAGGAAAAATATACATTAGAATAATGTTTGTTTGGTTAAGTGAAAGAAAACCTTTTCATACTCTGCTTCTTCAGCTTTTTTTTAAATTTCTCTTGCAGTCAACCTTTAATTCCTCTTTGATCTTAGATGTAATTTTGAAGGGACAAGTCAATAATTTGTCATGATTCTTTTCGACAGGTATGAACTTAAAACTTCTAGAAGAACCTCATGTTTGTTGCTCCATTTTTTTCCTTTTTGTTTGCTCTCTTATTTTATGGGATTCCTTTTACTTCCACTAATTGGTACTCCCTCTATTTCAATTTATATGACGTCTCTATATTTAGTAACGACTTAACTTCAAACTTTTTATTTCATCCTTGATGAAATGATTTTTAGCTACAAAAATTTATGTCTTATTTGAGATCACAAGTTTCTGGTAGAATTCTAGGAGTATCCTGTAGCACGTGTAAATTTAGTAGATAACTTGGTTTTCTCCCAGATTTACTCTTATTTTAATTAGGTATTGATAAGGTATTTATTTCCTTCCTTTTTAGTACATGTATACTTGTCTATTTAAATCCAATAGCAGTGGGGGAATAATCAAGCTGAGTTCTCTCTCAAACTCTTGTATTTTCATATGGTATCAAGCTTTTTTTTTAGTAAAAAACAAGAACAAAATAAGAGAACAAAATTGTTGTGCACTTTTCCAGCAAAACCTCTACTATTCCATGATTTTGGTACTCTGGGGGTATTGTGTATATATCAGTACCATCATTGAGATTGAAATCCTCGTGGGGTGTTTTCCATCCACTTTTTGGGCACATTTTCTTTTGTAACTGTTAGAATACTGTTAGAATAGTACTGTAGCAACTATAGGCACTGTAGCAACGGTCGGCCACTGTAGTAGGCACTGTAGCAACGGCCATAAACGACCCTTAAGGACTTGTATATATAGGAGGGCCATTCTCACTTGTTAAGCATCTCTCAAAAACAAAAAATCTCTCTCAATTTAATTTTCTTACTCTTTTCTCTATTTCTCACTTGGTATCAGAGCTTCCAGTGTGAAAATTATAAGTTACTGCTGAGTATCCTGTCCAGCAGTATCAAAACCCATTTTCTTCCCTTTTTTTCGGTCAGATTTCCTCCACTATTGCCACTGGTTGACCACCAACGGGTTATCATTTTTCGAAACTAACCCCATCATGGTGTTCACCACCTCCGGCGTCATTGGATTGCTCTCCTCGAGACAGACCTTCCCACCTAGTTCCAACATCACTACCGCTGTCATGCACCGCTGCCGCCATCAGAAATTCCAGAACTGATTTATTTGATACACTGTTCTCATTCTTGGTATTTGTTTATAAGAATTCCAATTTGTATCTAATTTTTACTTGAAACCTTCAATATATCTTCTATAGCCGATGTTTCCACTATTCTCGGTGCTTCATCATCATCCCAACCATTGACCCTATCCAACACTGATTATGAGGAA
>JAOTQR010000079.1:12836881-12856588 GCA_025774065.1 Solanum ossicruentum
TTATTTATTTTAGTTCTTTTTTCATTAGCATAATTTTTTTGGCATTCTAATTTTTATACTAAAGTAGAGTTCATTGTTGAATAAGGTTATAGTATTACGTTTTCCTTTTGTTTAATATTGCCAACATTTATATAAATGTTAGAGTTCATTTATAATATTAACATTTTTGTCAAACATGCATTTTTTGATGTTCTTCAAAATTTTGTACTTTCAATTTTTATGATTAATTTAATTAAAATATTTTAAAAATATAAATGAATTTTTTTTAAAATATTAAAGGGCATCAAGTTGCTAAGCCACACTATGAAGGTTTGAGAGAGAGTGGTGGAGGTGAGGGTGAGAAGAAGAGTGTTCTATTTTAGAGAATCAATTCCGCAAGCTTCTTTGATTTCCCAAACTTCAGAACTGGAACAATATCCATGGTTAATGCTCAACTGATTGATCATTGTGGATTCATAGTAGCTAATATTTTGAGTTTTCTAGATGTATACATAGTCCGACTATATTATATATCTAAATACTTCACACATAACGCATATCCAAGCTGCATATTGTGTTATATATTGATTTCTATTTGTGAAACAAATTCTGATTTATCTTTCTGGAGTGTAACTAATTTTGCAAGGAAGTTAAGATGTGTGGTTACTGAAAAGTGGTAGCAATTGTTGTTAACAGTTAATGATTATGATATTGCATCTTATGGCCTATGTATCAAAGCACATTTGAAACCCTCTTTATCCATATAAAGATGTCTTCTTGCTTGGGAAAATAAATGATTTCACAATCACATCTGTAGGAGTGGGGCATTGATCTGGTCAAGGAGTGCACTCTTAACCCTGCAACGGCCAAGTACACTGATTTTTTATTAGCTACAGCTTCAGGAAAGGTTGAAGGGGTAAAAGCTGCTAAACTTGCCACGCCATTTGAGAAAACAAAGTTGGCTGCTTATACTCTTGGTGCTATGACTCCTTGCATGAGACTTTATGCCTACATTGGTAAGGAGCTGCAAGTGTTTCTTGGGGGAGAGAAAATTCATCCATACAAGAAATGGATTGACAGTTATGCCTCTGAAGGTTTCCAGGTTTATAGCTGTTTACTCCATTCTCATCAAACTGATGAATTCAGCTTATGAAAGATAATCATAACATAACGCACATTCTACTTAACTGAAGTGAAGTATGTTGTTTATTGAATAATAGGCATCAGCTCTACAGACAGAGGACTTGTTGGATAAACTGAGTGTCTCTTTGACAGGCGAGGAGCTTGACATCATTGAAAAGCTTTATCATCAAGCAATGAAACTTGAAATCCAGTTCTTCTTAGCCCAGCCACTTGTTCAGAAAGCTATCATCCCTTTATCAAAAGATCTCAACCCTGCGGAGCACCAGCTAACAATATTTTCTGATTTTGATTTGACATGCACTGTTGTTGATTCTTCTGCCATCTTGGCTGAAATTGCAATTATGACAGCACCAAAATCTGATCAAAATCGACAAGAGAATCAAATTACGAGGATGTCATTGGCTGATTTAAGGAATACATGGGGAGATCTCTCTAAGCAGTACACGGAAGAGTATGAGCAATGTATAGAGAAGATGTTACTTACTGAAAAAGGTAACACTGTTTTGTTAATCTTTTGATGTTTTCTGACTCCCCTATATTATAATGTTGCTGAACGGCTGGGATAAATTGTTTGAACAATCTTACTATTACAGCGGAAAAGTTTGATTACGGAAAACTGCGTAGAACACTTGAGCAACTCTCTGATTTTGAGAAAAGGGCAAATAGTAGGGTGGTTGAATCTGGGGTATTGAAAGGTCTGAACCTTGAAGACATTAAACGAGCTGGACAGCGATTGATTCTCCAGGATGGTTGCACCAACTTTTTTCAGAGCATAATAAGAAATGAAAATCTGAATGCAGATATTCATGTCCTCTCCTATTGCTGGTGTGGTGACCTTATTAGGTCTTCCTTTTCATCAGGTATTTCATTGATAATGATAACTTGGTAAAATGGAACTTCAGTTCGAACACATGTGCGCTAATCATCATGTCTCCATTACACATGCTAGATCTGCCAAAAAGTATTGTTGTCAGAAAGATTGTTATTGTATGTTTACCTTTTCATGACTAGCTGAATGTATTCGTATTCCTTAGTTGCACCTGGATATGCTAGGAAAATTGTTGAACATTTTTGGTTGTTAAGTGACATTCGTCCCTCTTTGTCATGCCAATTTGCTTCCACCTGCTTCCCTTTTCTTGTACCATGGGAAAGGAAACAACTTTCTATAAGAAAAAGAAAAAAGAAAGGGGTAAAATGGAAAAAAGAGTGGAGGAAAAGCTGATCTTTCCATTTTTTTTAAAAAAAATTTACCTTGCTTTCCCCTGTTCTTATTTCGTGTCATGTGTTCTCCTCCCTTTTTGAGTTATCTTCTCCTTTTAAGCCTAGAGATGTTAACATTGTCAATGGTTTCTTCTCTTAGTCTGGAAGAGAAGTTTTGGTGTGCTTATAATCTTTAGTTGGGTCACAAAGATGATGAAATGAGCTCTCTTTTATTTTTGCTATGGTAGATCTTACTTGACAGTTCCCTTTTCTTTTGTAATTAGGCAATGCTTTTCAATGTTTAGTTTCCAGTGAGATGTTAAATTTTTTCTTGCCATTTCGGCTTATCAAAAAGTTCTCTTTTTTCTTGCCTTGTGTTGAACAGGGGGCATAGATGGTCTAGATGTACATGCCAATGAGTTTATGTTTCAAGAATCTCTATCTACTGGTGAAATTGTTATGAAAGTTGAATCCCCCATTGACAAGGTTCAAACTTTCAGTAAAATTTTAATGAACTGTCACAACGACAAAAAAATCCTGACAGTGTATATTGGGGATTCAGTTGGCGACTTACTTTGCTTGCTGGAAGCAGATGTTGGCATTGTGCTTGGTTCGAGCTCAAGTCTAAGGAAGGTGGGGAATCATTTTGGTGTTTCTTTTGTTCCTCTTTTTCCAGGTGTTGTCCAGAAACAGAAGATGTGTGCCGGGGTAGACTCATCAAGTTGGACGGGACTTTCTGGTGTTCTCTACACTGCCTCCTGCTGGGCTGAGATACATGCTTTTGTATTGGGATCCTGAATCTTCAAGTTACATATTTACTATGCTAATTAGGACATACGTAGAAACAACCTTATATAGTATATGAATACATACAGTTTGTGGCTAGTTTTATTGCAGGCCACATATCACTTCTGTTCCATTTTTGTTTTTTCTACAGGGCCTTCTGTTCAGAAATGTAAATTTGATTCATTTGGCTTGAGATTCTACAACAAATGTTAAATGTTTGTGGCCAGTCTATTCTACTGAAATATTTTTTTTGGTTACTTTAAGGTCTTTTTTTTTTGGGTGAATGGCCCATTTTCAGATGAGCAATGTTACAGGTTTTGAAACAAGTCGTATCACTTGTTTTTGTCACTGAGGCTATTGGAAATTACTGTTGTTGGTTGATTAATGAGGGTATTTTTTTGGACCAAAAGGTGGAAAGTGGCTATATTTGAACTATTTTTCGCACTTCAAGGGTATTTTTGTCCTTTTTCCTGTTCTAATAGTATCTTGAGTTTTCCAGCTATTGGAAACAATTATTCGCTTAGGGGTTCTGTAATGATAATAGTTATCAGCATTGAAGTTATATGCTTTTTAGTGCGACATGTACAATGTGAATGACCCTAGTATCAAGAATTAGTTTGAATTGGATTTTGAGTCCCTTGTGTCATGGATTTAGACTTCGACTAAGACTTTCGTGTGCACTTGACAATTTACTCATAAATCTTTCACGTTCTTGTAAGTTCAAGTAAGCCTTTTTAATTAGATCGCTAAAGGAATGCTAGATTGAAGATGAGACGAGAACTTTTTTTATAAAGAAGACTTTTATAACACCTTGGAAGATTGCTTACAATTTCTTGGTTGATGCCTACAAATGGATGACCCTTCTATTTGTACTACTTAGTAGAGGCCAAAGTGTAAATAATCATTACTTTATAAGTTCCTAAATATTTACAAATTAGTCCTCCCTCTAGAATGTTCTACATTCCTAAAATGTTCTAAGACTTTCCAAAACATGACTACATTGTTCTAGATTTTTTTCAAGTCTTCTCAAGATTTGTCTATTATTCTAGAGTCCTCTAAGGAACTTCAAGTGCTACCCACAATGTTCTAGAGTTTTTTAGAAACCTCTCTAAGATTCTAGTTTCTTCTCATTGACTCTAGATTCTTCCCTCTTATTAATGGTCTAGTGGCGGGACATGAGATCCTCCCCTACCTGATGTTGCGATGTCCTCGACGCACTGCTGCTATAGGAACTTCCAACCTCTGTCTTCGAACTACCACAAGTCTTCATACCATTCCCATGTGGTCTTCTATGGAGATTGTCCCTTCCAGCACACGAGGAACATTAATTGTTGTAGTTGGCTGTCCCTATTTCGTCTTGGCTTCTTTGGACGATTTCTCCTTCTAGTGGACGCGGAAATGACAATGATTTTTCATCCTTGACCCCCCTTCACAAGCTGCAAGGTTGATAGTTGCGCTTGTCCCTCTAGCTTGGGCACCTTGACTAAGGGTGTACCATGTTGGATCCTTCTTGCTCTATGACCACAAGTTGTTGGAGGTAGGGGTAGATCACCGTGTGGCACCTTTGGAAGAAATCTTGCCCGAGAATTATATCAAGGAGATCTAGTGGAGCGACAGTAAAGTTGGTCCTACCATGCTATTTGCCCAACGTTATATCTACTCCCTGAGCAACTCCGCACACAGAAGTCATTGGCGCATTGACTGTTCTAAGGGGATATTACTTGGGCTATAACTCAATGCCAACCATGTCGCTGCAGACTTGGTCATGATGTTAGCCTTTGCACCTGTGTCCACCATAGCAAAAGCAGGTCGCCATTGATCGTGATCTCCACGTACTGTGCACTATATTCTTTTGGCTTCTTCGATTGCTTTGTGAAGGCTCTACATAGTCCAATCACGCCTAACTGCGTTGTATGTGATCCTTCACCTGGTTCTTGTGCATTCATCTCCTTTCATTCCCACAGTATGGCACCAAGGTTCTTTAGTTTAGGACATTTTTTATAGTTATGCGGCTCACCGCATATGTAGCATTTATACCTTTTTTCGAGCTGTGCCTTCTTCTCTCTATCACTTTGACATCCAGTCTTCTTGTTATCAGGTTTATAGGTGTCATGATGCATAGGATATGGTTGCCAACCCTTGACTTTTCCACCATCTCCCCCACCTTGGTCATGACCACCTCTCGTTTCCCCTTCTCTATCTTTATCATGCTTGTCATGTTAAGATTTCTTCAAAGCTTCTGCCTGTGTGATGGCCTCGTCAATGGTCCTAATTGTCGGCGTTCCAACTTTGTCCTAGCCCAATTTTGTAGCCCATCCATGAGGTGGAACATCATATCTTCACCCGTGAGGTTAGGAATCTAAAGCGTGAGGGTGGTGAATCCCCTCAGATACGCTTTTATGCTACTTGTCTTCTTCAGCTACCTGAACTTACGTTTTGCCTCATAGATGACGTTGTTCAGGAAGAAAGCTTTCTTAAACTCATTTTAGAACTTCTCCCAGATGGTGCATACCCCAATTTTGTAGCCCATCCATGAGGTGGAACATCATATCTTCACCCGTGAGGCTAGGAATCTAAAGCGTGAGGGTAGTGAATCCCCTCAGATACGCTTTTATGCTACTTGTCTTCTTCAGCTACCTGAACTTACGTTTTGCCTCATAGATGACGTTGTTCAGGAAGAAAGATTTCTTAAACTCATTTTAGAACTTCTCCCAGATGGTGCATACCCCTTTGTCGATCTCCGACTCCTTTCGTTTCCACCATAACATGGCCATCTCCGTCAGGTACAACACAGTTGTGTTGATCTTCATTTCATTGTTCCTCACATTGTTACACTTGAAGTAATTCTCCAAGTGCCAAAGGAAATTCTCCACTTTCTGTGCATCATGATCGCCCTAGAAACCTACTCTGATATCACGTTATCACGGACTTAGACTTCGACTAAGGCTTCTGGGCGATACTTGACAACTTACTCATGAATCTTTCATGATCTTATAAGCTCAACTAAGATTTTTCAACTAGATCTCTAAGGGAATGATAGATTGAAGAAGACAAGAGAACTTTTTGTATAGAAGACTTTTATGTTGCTTTGGAAGATTGCTTACGGTTTCTTGATTGACGCTTATACATGAATGTCCCTCCTATTTATACTACTCCCTAGGGGTCAAAGTGTAAATAATATGAAACGACCCCAAAAAGTGTTCGAAAATATGCTTCGAAAGTGTTCAGAATCATAATTTTCATATATCTAAAAATTCATGCGTGATATCAAAAATTCAACTTCATATTCTTGATCAGGGGGCAAAATTGAGCAGGAAATGGGCCTAACTCTGACTTTAGAGCAACTGGAGCAAAATTTGAAATTTCAAAGTTTGCAAATTCCAGTGTCCAGGCGCGCCCCAAACGCGACGCCCCAGCGGACAACCTATGTTTTTGTTCAGTTTTCTTGTTCAGGTCCAAGGATTTTGGGTCTTAGGCCTATGTTTTCCCATACGTGAAAATATTTATACTTAGCCATATTTCACCTTCATATCATACAAGACATTTTCTAATACTCTCTCAAACCTTTAAACTAATATTTCTCTCAAAATTCAAGTGTCCAAATCTCTTATGGATCTAAAGGATTTCACTCAAGCTTCAAGTCTCCATTTCAAATCTTCATCAAGAGATTCTCGAAAGTCAAGGTATGTGGGTTTCAACCATTGGGTCCTTTCACCCATGGTGCCCAAGCTTCCTTTTTACATAAAACTCAAGTTTCTAAGTTGATTTACTTATGGGTCTTACTTGTTATGAATTTGACTATGAACTTTGTTGGAGTTTTGTAAAAGTGTGACTGTTTTAGCATGCTTTGAGCTATGAATCTGTGATCTAACTTGAGATTTGATAAAGGGTTTTGATATATATTGTATGATGGTATTATCAAGTATTGGTGAGATGATTTATTTCAAGATTTCTTGCATGATTTTACTCTTTAATTGCATGGTTTTACACTAGCATTACACATCCACCAAGTGTTTGATAAAATGTCTGGATTAGGGTTCTTGAGTTATTGATGGTCTATTACATGGCTTCTGAGTCAAGTGGATTATAGTGATGAAAGGAATGCATATATGCGTGTTTAAATCATGTAAAACACCTATGGTATTGCAAGTAAATTGTTGGCTCTCATGTTTGTTGTGTTCTTGAGAATTGTTGATGAGTTATTGAGTCCTTATGCTACGTTTTATGCTCTTGTGAATTGTGACCTACTAGAAGAGGTTATGAACTATGTTATATGCCTTACCCTCTAGTACAAGTCCAATTTCTACATGAAGGGATTATGAACTATGTTGTATACCTTACCCTTATGTACGAATCAATACTACTTACTTACTCATATCGACATGAAGGGGTTATGAACTATGTTGTACTCCTTACCCTCATGTATGATTTAAGGTTACGTAATGTATATGAAGGGGTTATGAACTATGTTGTACGCCTCACCCTCATATGCGATTCAATATTATGTATTATCTCATGCTCACATGTAGGGGTTATGACCTATTCTACCTTCTATCCTCATGTGCTATTCATTATCTCATGTTTACATGTAGGGGTTATGAACTATGCTATCTCTTTACACTCATGTACTACCCATTACCGACTAGAAGGGGTTATGACCTCTGCTATATCCCTCACCCTCTAGTACAAGGTATTTGGATGATCTAATCATTTCACCTTATTATGTTAAACAAGCTATGCAATTATGATTATTTTCAAGCATGTTTTACTTCAAACATCATGCATGCATGTCATATTTCTATATGCTCAGCTGTTGCCTAATTATGCATTTTGATTATGTGCCTATCTCTTGTTGTATTGCATCCTACATACTTAGTACATTCAAACGTGCTAATGCATACTCTATGCCTACATGATATCACCATGTAGGAATCGAGTTCCTATTGATTCTCCTCCACGTGGCTAAACGGATTGTTCAAGTTAGCTTTTGGTGAGTCCTCATGTCCGGGGATAATATCTATCTTATTTCATACTTATGTTTAGACTATATCTTGTATATTTGGATTACCTATTATCATTATTATGAGGGTGAGCTTGAAAAGTGTCTTGGCCCCCGCTCCATCCTAAGTTTAGAGGTGTTGTTAGAATATTATGATGTATCTATACTTTAAGCTTGAGTCTTTATATTTTTATGTTAATAAAGAATTCCCTTAGTCCCGTTATCCCTATTTTTTTACTCTCTTGTTGTTGTTTAATTGCTTCCGCTATCAAATATGTGTGTATGATATGCTAAGAGGCTTGTTGGGGTTCCTTCGGGTTCCCCATTTGCCGTGTCACATCTAGGCCCTAGTTTGGGTCGTGATATAATAATTACTTTATTAGTCCCTAAATATTTACAAATATGTCCTCCATCTATAATGCTCTACATTCCTAGAGTGTTGTAAGACTTTCCAATACATGACTACATTGTTCTAGATTTTCAAAAGTCTTCTCATGATTTGTCTATGTTATTCTAGAGTCTTCTAAGGAGCTTCAAGTTCTATCCACAATGTTCGAGAGTCTTTCGATAACTACTCAAAGACTCTAGTTTCTTATCCTTAACTCTAGATTATTCCCTCTTATTAATGGTCAAGTGGCGGCTCGTGACACTTAGCCTAGCTTTTATGGAGATTTTTGACGAGGCGTGATGCAGCAAAAGAAGTTTAATTTTCAGTTTTTCTTTCAAAACAATCTTTTTCTACTTATTCAATATTCCCTAGTATAAAGTGCAGAAATCTCAATATTTTGGATGATAATTACATGTTATGCCCTAATTACCAAAATTTTCAGTTTTTACATTACCTCATTGATACATTAAAAAGTTGCACGATGCACAACTAACATATTTAAAAGTAATGTTTCAGCTGTATTTAAAAAGGGAAATAAAAGAACTTAAGCTAAGAGTTTCGTAATCTACTCAATAAGGATTTGATTGTGGCTTCTCAATCCCTCATAATGCGTAGCAGATTCATAATTTCAAAATTTAAATTTCTTCAAGCAAATTCTTCAGAATTCTTCAAATTTATTTTTACAAAATCACAATTTTGAAGAAGATTCATTATGAACATCTCGATTTTGCTTAGACATTGTGGAGTTTGGTCATCTGAATTAGTTTACGAACGATACAAAAGCAATGAAATCGTTATTGGTGATAATCTTTTGTTCATGAATCTGAATCAACAATCGCAGTGGCATTAGAAATTGATAAATAAAAAAAATATCGACATCAGATACATCGTATTAAGTAATTCATCTCTAATAGTTATGGGAGTAAAGTTGTACTTGGAGGGGAAGAAAAAAGAGCCCGAATTTGCAATTTATCCATGTGTATATGTACATTAGATATAGAGGCTGGTGAATTAATTACCTTTGAAGCAGAATTTGGATGTTTGCATTAAAGATATTGATAAATATGCTTGTTCACTTGTTGTGATTGAGTCTAGCAATGGTGATTCGTATAATTTACTTGGAAGTAACAAACTACATATGTGATTGAAATAATGCAGAGATGAAGGAGAAATAATTACATAAAGATAAAACAATACTAATTGTTGTAATGGCAAAATATAAATATATCACACTTTCAACTTTAGAGTTAAAAAATTCGACAAAAATAGGTACAAAATAACGCATTTTAGGATATAAAAATCATTTATGATTGTAGGATCAGTTTATGTATGATATTGTGTTTGCTATGTATCTTATTTAAAATGATACTTCATATGTTATGTTGCAAGTACATAGTGGTAAAAGATGTTTTATAAAATTTTGTAGACTTTGAAATCAACAAGCAATATCTTTTTAGCCTAAAACGTGATAACGATACATTACTATATATACATTTTCTTATCTCACAAATACATAATTAACTTATACTTAACCTAGTGTTTTAGGTACATGACTATCTGCAATCTTAGCTATATTAGAATAAATAATTATAACCTTAACTATATTAGAAGAATAAGTAACGCAAATTATAAAATTATCAGATACGTATAGTGTAGTTGTGTATCAAGTAGGTACATAACTAGCTGATACATTAAATAAAATGCTTAGAACATTACTAAATATAGTTATGTATCTACTTAAGGTATCAAATACAATATTAAATATAACATTAAAATTATATTATAATTAATAACTAATTGTAGCTCAACATTATTTGATACATCACTAACGTAGAACTACAAATCTTGCAAGTTTATAATTACGGATACTTCCAAATAGAAAATAATCTAATTGGAATATATTAGAATAAATATCTAGTTCTTACTGCTATGCATCTATTTAATGTATCAGATACCACAATATAATAGTTAATGCTACTACATCAATACTAGTGAAAATATTTTGTACACTTCTAATATTCTTTTATGTTCGAGATATATTGATTTTACAAAAATAATTGTGCAACTATGTAATGACCCTCCAAGTCATTTTCGCATTCTGTTATTTTTCTATTGATTTGAGCTTCTGTGCGGTGGCCTAAGACCTTTTATGGCATGTCGGGACTGTTGGAGTAGCTTTTGGTTGAGAATTGTGCAAATTTGCAAGTTAGCGAGAAGCTGAAGCTGTAAAATTGTGATTTCTACTAAAACCCTAGTAAACGACCTCAAAATGGGATTTTGACAGTTTTGTTAGTTCCAAAATGGCCAATTTATGCTAGGAGGATGATTAGTTCGAGAATGGAGGATTTCAATGTAATTTTGAGCTAAAAGTTGCAACATGAGTCCATCCTAAAGCTACAAGGTGTGTTTCTATTACAACCCAGCTTCACGTGCTCAAAATCAGAAATTGACGGCGTGGTTAGCTCCAAAATGTCGAAAACAAGCTAAAATGACCCTTCATCATTTGGGGGGTCACTTGGTTGCATTTTGACCCCCTTAATTGGTTTAAGCTAAATTAGCCAGAAGAAAGTGGGACCCTCATTTTTCTGTCGGGTGACTTTTTTAAAATTTTGACCACACCATTGGATCAAGAATGATGAAATCTGGGTGGCTATACTATTTTTTTTGGCAGAAAACGGACATCGGGAGCCCCGAGAATGGCCCGGGAAAGTTTTGGACATTGCTGGTGCAACACTAGAGATTTAACCCTCCGTGTTCATGGCAGGCAAAGAGGATAGAATTCTGCATTCGTGGGGTCATGTCCATGTCTGAGGAGAAGGGCAGACATAATACTCCATGTTCGCGGAGAAAAAATTCAGTCTATATATATGGCTTCGGTGCTCACGAACTAGGCATTTCTCAAAAGTTTCCCAGGTCATAAAATGAGGTTTACAAGTCTATTTTTGACGAATCAAAAGTGCATTCGACTCAGATTTTGCAAAAGGAACGTCGTAGTGAAGTCGGATTCAGGATTTGCCATGTAATTTGAGGTACAATTCCAATTTTTGTTGCTGTTGCTCTCGTTTTTGGTGGAAATTTTGTATCTTGGTTTTGTAATCGAATATTGATGGAATTGAATGAAATTTTATCCTAAATTGTTCTATGTTCTAAGGGGAATGTGAGGGTTAGCTGGGTATCTTCCATAGTTGTCTGGTTTTCGAGAATTTTGACCAATAATGTTTTGAAAAGGGTATTTTCCCAATAATGTTTCTAAGTTAGTTTTGGGCTTTTTCTCAGTCTTTTGGGGCCCATTTTGGGCCAAAATATTATCTGAAAATTGGGGTGTTGTAGGGGTCATTTTTGAAATTTTTTTGTTTGGGATTTCAGGCATGGGGCCTATGTTTCCCATTTTGACCCCTTTTGCCTAATTTCGCCTATTCCTTGAAATAATGCAGCCAAACTGATCATATTGACATGGTGAATTGTAATGTATTTGCTGAGCAGCGTCGAGAAGTAGTTCAAAAGGGGAAGGCTCAGCAGATTGACTCAGAGCACGTGAAGTCCGATTATCACGATCCAAGTCTAAGGCCTAGTCGTGATGGCAAATAGGGAATTCGAAGGAACCCCAAACAAGCCTCATAGAATATCATTGCACATCCTTGGTTGCGGAAGCAATTAAAAATGACAATAAGATATAAGCATAACAAGGGGAATTAGGACTAAAGGAGAAAGTTAAACACTTGAATAATATAAACGAGTCAAAGCTCAAGCATAACATATAACTTGTCCAACAACACCTCTAGACATAGAACTCAGCGGGAGCCAAGACAAGCAATTGGGCTCACCCTCATAGTCATAAGTATTCAAAATATACAAGATGCAGTCTAAAAATAAGCATGAAAGAAGATAGATATTTTCCCTGGACATGAGGACTCACCAAAAGATAACTTGAACAATCCGTCTAGCTGCGAGGAGAATCAATAGGAGCTCTGGTTCCTATATGGTTATATCATGTAGGCATAGAGTATATGTTAGTACATTTCAACGTACAAGTATGTAGGATGCAATGCAATAAGAGATAGACACCATAGTCAAAATGCAATATCATAAGCAAGGGATAGCATAATAACATGTATGAATGAAGCTTTCAAGTAAAACATCCTTATATAGAACATAGTACATAAGTAGATGGAGACCATTATCATATACCAAGCTACTAGTGCTTAGAATCCAAGGTTTAGCACCCTCTTGGGGGGTGATCAAGGTTTATACCCCTTAATCGTAGATGAATATCACACCCTTTATCAAGATGGCCAAGATATCAATCCCTTAACAATGGTTAATAGACATCCCACCCTCCATTTAGGCGGCCAAGGTATCAACCCCTTGCTGGTTAATGGATATCACACCCTCCAATTAGGTTGTCAGGGTATCAATCCCTTACAGGTTAATGGACATCACACCCTCCAATTAGGTGACCAAGGTATCAACCCCTTAGCAATGGGCAATGGACATCACACTCTCCACCAAGGCGGTCATCTTAGAATAACATAGATACTTCTCATAAATATTACTCATATAAACATCCATTTTGTCATCATAAAGTCATTCAACTCATAAGACATTCTTTGGACCTTCAATTCCTCAAAAAATCACATACGGACATTTTATCAAATATTTAGAGGGTGTATAGTGCTAGTGTAGAACTATGCAATTCAAGAGTGAAATCATGCTAGTAAATTCAATGTAAAAGCTTCAATAGATACTTGGTAACACCCTCAAGCCAAAGATACCAAAAACCTTCACCAAACCTTTCAATAGATCTTAGTTTCACAGCTCAAAACATGGTAAAGCAGTCACAATTTCATACGCTCAAACATAGTGTACAATGATTTTCCTAATAATTAAGACCCATGAGTAAATCAACTTTAAATCATGAAATTTTGAGGAAAAAGAAGCTTGGGCATCATGGGTGAAAGGAACCCATGAAATAAACCCATATATCTTAGCTTTAGAGATGAACTTGATGAAGATTGGAGATGGAGACTTGAAGCTTGAGTGAAATCCTTAAGATCCGGATGAGAGTTTGAGACTTGAATTTAGGAGTGAAATATTTGGCTAAGTGTTTTGGTGAGTATTGGGGAATGTTTAGAATGATATGAGGGTAAAAAATGGTTAAGTATAGGTATTTTAGTGAATGGGAACACTTTGGCCCAAGACTTAAAAGTCTTGGACCGAAGCCAAAAATCAGGACAATTTTAACACTAGTGCGTGTCGCGTAAGGAAGGCGCACTTAAACTGTTTTTTAGCTTACTTTGAAAATTTGAATTTTGCTATGGCTGCTCTAAAATTCGGGTTAGACCCATTTCCCACTCAATTTCTCCCTCTGAACAGGAATATGAAGTCGAATTTTTTAAATAATGCACGGATTTTTAGATATATGAAAATTATGATTTTGACACTTCTGAGGCACATTTTTGGGCACTTTTTGGGTCATTTCAATATCTCCCCCTTGGGAACATTCATCTCCGAATGTCAAAGAAGTGTACACGAGAAGAGTGATCTTGAACAAAGCAACCCCAACAAGAATGCAACGTTACATTTGAAACACCATTCTCAAAATCTCAACATAAGTGTAAAATCATCATAAACTTGCCAACTTAAACATGAATGCATATGAATGACATGGGGGTTGAAACATAAGATTTGGAATCATAGAAAGGACTTGACATGCCATCATAAGATTGAATAGTATGAACGAAATACAAATATTGCTTCTCCATGCCCGCATCGGCTCCCCGAGAAACACGTATGAATAGATGACTCTTCCAAAGGGCCTTGACGAACACTACATCCTCATCAATCAACTTCTCCACTCATCCATCCAACACCTCCACTGGGACCTCCTTCTAAGCCAACTTATCCTCCACCTCTTCCACAACTTCAAAGAGTTGTATAACACTAGAGTCACCAACACATCCCCTCAACCTAGAAGCATGACAAACCGGATAAACCATATCCCTACCATAGGAAATTCCCAAACTTATGCAACCATACCAACCTCCCTTTACACTCTATAAGGAGTCACAATCCTCAACTCAATTGTCAACCTTAAATACACCTAACCCACAACCACCAGCTCCCCCTTGGGAGACAAACTCCACTAATCATCTTCTCACCCAAAACTTCCAACTTTAATAAAGCGGAATCAAGGCCTTGCGTAATCTAGACCTCTTAACCTAAGAAGATTTGGAATCATCAAGAATGCCACACCACCATGCTCAACTTCCCTCAACCTAGATTTCAATCTAACTAACCGATGGACCCTACTAGTCTCCTCTTTGCCACCATCAACAACACATGCTAGGCTACTTAGAGCACCGACCGCAACATTAGCCTTATCGGGGAAAAATAATGCACGCTCATTCATAATCCTTAAAGAATTCTAATCACGTTCTTGCTATCCACAATGCACACCTATCATATTTAGAAAATAACCTCTCATCTTCCATGACATGCAACTCTACCCCCAAATGATTTACAGGCTAAAATTCAGGTTATACCCATTTCCAACTCAACTTTTCCCCTTGTTCACGAATCTGAAGTCTGATTTTTTGATATCACGTACGGATTTTGAGATATATGAAAATTATGATTATGGGCATTTTCGAGGCACATTATAGACATTTTTTAGGCGTTTCAATATCTTTTCCTTGGGAACATTCATCCTCGAATGCCAAGGAAACATACATAAGAGAAGTAATCATGAAGATTTCATCCCGACACGAATGAATAAATGCACTTAAACATCATTCTCAAAAAATCTCAACATGAATGTCAAAATCACCATAAACTTGTCAACATAAACATGAATGCACGCAAATGACATAAGAGCTAAAATTGAAGACTTGAAATCATAGAAGGGCTTAGTTAAGCTTGAGTAGAATGAAAGAGGTTTGAATATCACTTCTTCATGTCTATTTTGGCTCCCCATAGTACATTCTCTCGATTTGATGGTTCTTCTAAAGGACCTTGACTAACACCACAACTTTATTCCCCAAACTTAAAATCAAGATCTCTCCTTCTTACATAGGAATAGGACTCTTGTCTACTTTTGGCCATCTTTAATCTTTCCCTTATCAACCTCACCTCCTTCAAAGCTCCCATAACCAAATCTGGTACAATCAAAGTCATCTCACCAACACACCCCTCTCAATTCTCCATACGTCTTTGTAGAACTGGGGAAAATGGAATTGGATGAATTAGGGGCTTCCTTCAAGATCAACTCTTTCAAATCACCCACATTTGCCACACACAACCTACCTTGGTACCTAAAGACACCATCTCCTCCTTAGTAGAAAACCTCCACTTTACTATCCTTCAACAAGACCTTCAACTCTAGCAAGGCGGGGTCATGGTATTGCTCTAACTTGACCCCTTCAACCAAATGAGATTCGGAACCATCAATACCACTATACTACAATTCTCAACTTCATCCAACCTCATTCCCAACCTAGTCAACAGGTGTACTCCTATAACCACCTTTTTGTCACCCACAATTCATACTTATCATATTTAGCGACCAATCTCTCATCCCTCTAAATCTGCAACACTACCCTCAAATGCCTCACATGCTCTTCTTCACTCCGGAATAGATCGAGATACCATCAAATAAAATCATCCCAAACAAGTCAAGGTAGGGTTTGAAGATCCTATTCATAAGATCCATAAACATAGTCGGTGCACTAGCTAAGCCAAAAGATATTATCCCAAATTTAAAAAATCGAAAAGGACATCAAGATCTCATTGACCATCGAATTCGACTCAATAGGAAAGAAATTTGGACTCAACATTCTTAACCCTCACAAGATAATAAAGGCAACCCTTAGAAATCAATGTTTGGGCTTTAAGACAGGAAATGAATTTACCCTTGACCACCACATCGCGACTCTCCCACTCAAGGACGGGCTCATTAGGGAATTGGAATTTAACTCTATAGGTTCTACAATCAATAGAAGCATAATATGCATGCAACTAATATATCCCAAGAATGACATCAGTACCCACCATATCTAATTCAAAAAAATCACAAGGCAAGACTTTGTGCAAAATGAACATGGGACAATTTCTTTAGACTTTTCACATTTATCGGTCCAAATGAATTTTGCCTTCTTTTGAGTCAACTTTGTCATAGGGGAAGAAATAGAAGAGAAACCATTCACAAACATCTGATAGTAATCCACCAAACCCAAGAAACTCCTAATATTCACCGGAGTCAAAGGCCTCGGCCAATTCCTTATTACCTCCGGCTTCTTAGGATCCACCTTAATGCTACCTCCTGACACCACATGCGCTAGGAATGTAACCTCTTTCAACCAAAACTCACACTTTTCATATTTATCAAACAACCCCTTATCACTCAAAATTTGCAACACCACCCTCAAGTGATTCACATGTTCTTCCTCACTACCAGAATAAATCAAGATATCATCAATAAAGACCACCACAAACATATCAAGGTAGGGCTCCTATTCATGAGATTCGTAAATATTGTCGATACATTAATTAAGCCAAAGGACATTACCATAAACACAAAGTGCCCAACCTAGTCTGAAAGGCCATCTTGGGAATATCACATCTGTCACCCTCACTTGGTGGTACCTGGACCAAAGATCAATCTTAGAAAAGTGACTAGCCTCTTGTATTTGATCAAATAGGTCATCTATCCTTGGTAGAGGGCACTTGTTCTTTATAGTGACTCTATTGAGTTGCTAGTAATCAATGCACATTCTAAGTGAACCATCCTTCTTCTTTACAAACAATGCTGGTGCACCTCAAGGAGACTTGCTAGGCCTTATGAAACACTTCTCCAACAAATCCCTCAATTGATACTTCAACTCTATTGGGGCCATATAGTAAGGGAGATAGAAATGGGTAATGTATCGAGGAGGGGGTCTATCCTAAAGTCTATCTCCCTTTTAGGGGGAACACCGAGAAGATCATCGGGAAAGATATCAAGAAACTCATTGACCACCAGAACCTGCTCAACGGAAAGGACTTTAGACTCACATTCCTAATCCTTATAAGATGGTAAATGCAACCCTTAGAAATAAATTTTTTAGCTTTAAGACAAGAAATGAATCTATCCTTGACCACCACACTACAACTTCCTCACTCAAGGACTGGCACATTAGGGAATTGGAATCTCACTTTATGGGTCCTACAATCAATAAAAGCATGATATGCATGTAACCAATCCATCCCAAGAATAATATCAAAATCCATCATGTCAAGTTTAATAAAATCACAAGGCAAAACCTTATGCAATATAGACACACAATCCCTATGGACTCTTTTAGCAATAATGGACCCACCAATGGAGGTAAACACTTCTTAAGGTTACACAACAGTTTGGGACACACATGAAGTTTTTTGGCAACAAAAGGAGTAATGAAAGAAAGAGTAGCACCCAGATCTATCAATGTATACACATCATAATTAATGACTTCTAACATACTGGTAATAACATCGGCCACCTTATCCACTCCTTGCCTTCCTTGGAGAGCGTAGAACGTATTTTGCCTTGGAGCACCCCCTCGTTGGCCTCCTTTTTCCCTTTGACCCACATTAGCACCTTGGCCTTGAGGACGACAATCTCTACCCTTGTGTTGAGCATGTGGACAATCAATAACCTTTTGGCCACTTCACTACAACCAAAGTAAGCAGTAGAGCTCTTCAAATATGGACTACCATAATTTCTCCCACACCTTTGGCACCTAGGATTAGTCATCCCACCATTGCCACATTAGAACCCTGGGTTAGACCCTCATCATTAGCAAACCTCTTGATAGGAGCATTGGAGGAACCTTGGCCTTGGAACTTTTGACCTTGTTGAAATTGGCCACCCTTGGCACCTTGGAAGCCACCCTCAAACGGAGCCCTCTTGGACTACCCACTTTTTCTCTTCCAAAGTTTCTCCCCCTTAAGTTGTTCGAAATATGTCATGAGTCAAGACAAGTCCATATCACTCACTTGCATGGCTGTATGACACTCTTTATTCACCAAGTCGGACACTCTCGACAAAAACTTGTTCATTCTAACTCTAGGGTCGGCAAACCTTGAAAGATAAGCTTGTGTCCGCTCCTATATTGACACTATCAGGAAGGCTGAAGGATTTTTTTGTGTATTGTGATGCTTCTAGAGTTGGTTTGGGTTGTGTTCTAATGCAAAATGGTGAGGTCATATCCTATGCTTCTAGGAAACACAAAGTGCATGAAAAGAACTATCATATCCATCATCTTGAGCTAGCCACTGTGGTACTTTTATTAAAGATATGGCGCCATTATTTATATGGGGTGCATGTTGATGTGCTCACTGATAATAAGAGTCTCCAATATGTCTTCACTCAAAAAGATCTCAACTTGAGGCAAAGAAGGTGGTTAGAACTTCTTAAGGATTATGACATGAGTGTGCACTATCATCTTGGTAAGTCTAATATGGTAGGGGATGCTTTGAGTAAGGTTTCAATGGGTAGCCTAGGTCATGCTGATGATGATGACAAAGGGGGGGGGATAGGGAGGTCCAACGGTTGGCTAGATTGGGGGTTAGGTTGGAAGAGGTTGATAATGGGGGTGGTGTTGTTGTTGATGGTTCTAAATCTTCATTAGTTGAGAAGGTGAAAGCTAAGAAAGATCTAGACCCAGCTTTATTGGAATTGAAGGCATTGGTCAAAGATGGTAAGGTGGAGGTTTTCTCCCAAGGGGTTGATAGTGTCTTAGGTACCTTGGTAGGTTGTGTGTATCATGTGTTGATGGCTTGACAAAAAAGATTCTTAATGAGGCTCATGGTTCATCCTATTCTATTCACCCCGGGTCTACTAAGATGTATAGGGATTTGAGGGATGCGTATTAGCGGGGAGGCATGAAGAGGGACATTGCCAAATTCTTTTCTGTTGTTATCATTGCCAACAAGTCAAATCTGAACATCAAAGGCTGGGTGGCTTAACCCAAGACATAGAGATTCCTACTTAGAAGTGGGAAGAAATTAATATGGATTTTGTAGTTGGGTTTCCCAAGACTAGAAAGGGTTTTGATTTCATTTGGGTTATGATTGATAGGATGACAAAATCGGCTCACTTTTTACCGGTTAAGGCTACATATGGGGCTGAAGATTATGCTAAATTGTACATTAATGAATTGGTGAGATTGCATGGGGTATCTTTGTCTATCATATA
>JAOTQR010000079.1:12881438-12924750 GCA_025774065.1 Solanum ossicruentum
GTCCTGCTCAATTTGAATCCTTTGGACTCCAAGGCGTGTCTCCAGGCCTCCAACCTATCATTAACTTTAGTCCGAGTTCATCGATCAGTACTATGTCATCTGCAAAAAGCATACACCATGGTACCTCCTCCTGGATAGATCGCATCAGCTCATCCATCACCAAAGCAAACAAGCAAGGGCTCAACACAGACCCTTAATGGAGTCCTATCTCCACAGGAAAATACTCAGAGTCTCCTCCCAACGTTCTTACCCGAGTGATGGCTCCATCGTACATGTCCTTAATTGCCCTGATATATGCTACTGGGACACCTTTCACCTCTACACACCTCCACAAGACATCCCTAGGGACTTTGTCGTATGCTTTCTCGAGATCAACGAACACCATATGAAGATCCTTTCTTCTTTCCCTATATTTCTCTACTAACCTCCGAAAAAGATGAATTGCTTCCGTAGTCGACTGCCCCGGCATAAAACCAAACTGGTTCTCCGAGACAGATAATACTCCTCGCACCCTCATCTCTACAACTCTCTCCCAGACCTTCATAGTGTAGCTTAACAACTTGATACCCCTGTAATTGTTACAACATTAAATATCTCCCTTGTTCTTATACAATGGAACCATTGTACTCCTCCTCCATTCATCAGGCATCTTCGCAGTCTTCATAATAGCATTGAACAGTCTAGTCAACCACTCAATGCCATCCTTACCCATGTTTTTCCAGAAGTCTACCGGAATCTCATCGGGCCCGATCGCCCTCCCTCTCTTCATATTTATTGGCCTTTGATTTAGATAGGAATGCCATGTCATTTTGAGACATGGCTGGTAGGATCTTTTTATTTGACTTGGCATGCCACATCATCTGCCATATGGCACTATATGGGCCTCTAGGATGAGAGGTCATTGGGCCTAACAAGGTGAGCCATCTTTTATAGCCAAAATAAATGAATTTAGACTTTTAATTAAATCCGTATCTTATTGGACGTCATTAATTAACCCAATTATATTAATTCATAGTATTTATTTTTGGACTAATATATTTTGAATTTAATATAATTTGATTTACATTATAAAATTTATATCTAATTAATTTTATATGATTACAGTCTTGTAGCCTTAATTTTCTTATTTTGGACATGTGATATAAGATGAAGGTTTGTGCTCTCTTTAGCTTGTTTTTAACCTTTGCTATGTATAGTTAACTAAAGTGATATGCGTCATCATTAAAGCATGATTTTCAAATTTCTTGTGATGTATTTGCTTCATTTACTTAGATTTGAGTATAATAGTTTAGTTATATACCATGCGATGTTTGACTACTTAATTTCATTAACGCAATAGCTTTTTTAATGGAAATGGATTTGTTAGGATGATTCTATATTTCGTAACACACAAAAGGAAAGTCAGCCCAATGGGATGCATTCAGAAAGCATGTTTGAATATTTTCTAGTCTTTATAACAAAGAAATAGTTAGAATTCTAGTAATAACAATTTCCCAGTTGGAAGTCTGCACCAAGTAACAACAATGCTAGCTTTTAGAAACAGGTTTAACCCTTTCAATCAATCCTATGTGGATAATTACTCAACTAGTGGATGAACCATGTACAATCATGTAAAATGATATTAGCATAGTTGATTAAAGATAGTCTCACGTGCATCACTGTTAATTTCAACAATACGAGCTGAAACAGCTTAACAAATATAAACAGAGAGGTCATCTTCTTCTCTATTCATTCAACTAAAATCAGAACCAAATCAACTACTAAATCAGAACAAATCAACTATTAGTTTTATAGACCTCATGTCTGAGTTTGTCCCAGTACGCATTTCCCGATCAATTTTTTTTTAGAAAAATGTTTCTCTTAGGTTAAACAATCCATAATGATTCCATCCTAGAATGTGCATAAATCTTCTTTATTCTTTTCCTCTCGTCTCCACATTATTACAACACTAATCCGCTCAATTTTGTTTAGAAACACATTGAAACAATTGTTGATCTCTCTAAAATATCACTACAGACATCTTCTTAAGCCAATTTCATCTCATATTGTTGAAATATTTTAAAAACCCATCTTCTAAGTATCCATGGAGGCTTACTTTTGTCATGAATCATGTCAATCACTAATTTATAGCCATATTATATCATGATTTTGTCATAGCCATTGTCACCAGATCATTTTAAGCCTGAAGGTATTGTGGTTTGCCTCAGCCAAGTTGCGACAACCTTTTCCTATTCCTTGAGTAAAGACTATTATGAGATATCCTTTATAACCCTAAACTATTTCATCTACTAGGATAGTTCCATCCTCCCACCTACTATAATCTGTGTTGATTTACACCCAACCAATATGTCTAGGCCACTATCATAGAGGCAATACAACAAATTCTATATACAAACACACTTCTCTATAAATAAGGGTTGATCTTTTTTAAACGTTTACACTAATACATTTAGATTAGTAAAAAAAGAAGCAAACATATATCCAAGTTTTAGTAATAAATACACCATTATATGAATAAAATGACTTGATAGCATTTGCCCTCTCAGCTTAGAGTTAAAATCTTTCAGAAAGTAAATAGTGTCCTATCACAACCTTTATTGTTATTCTACCCTTGTATACCTATCTTTTTATTACCTCTTTTTGGTTACGGTTTGAAAAAATCAAATGTATGTCCTTTTTGGAGACTTCAATTGGCTCACCAGAAGTCGACAGTATCAGTATGTTTCTCTTTCTATAAGTTACTTTGATTTTTAAAGGATGATGTTGCTATTTTGAAATTTGATCATATTTCTTTATCTTACTGTTTTGAGTCCCTGCTCTGATGGAAGCTTCTTATGACAACGAGTTTCAGGAAATCAATACTCCCAAGCCTTAGTGATTACCAAAATACTATATTTTAGGTTGGATTATATTTTTGGTTCTAAAGAAAAATCATCGCTTGATCAGTGATCCAAAATTAGAATTTATATAGAAATCAAATTAAGGTTTTGAAATTGGGTGAAATTGAGATAAATATTGAGAAATTCCAATTCGAAATTCAAAAAATTCCATTTCGAAATAAACTATAAGCTAGATGAATTTTGTGAGAAATTCTCAAAGGACTTCAAATAGAAACTGGTTGATTTGAGACGAAGGAAGAATGAAGAACACGATTGAGACACTTGGACAATTCTAGAAACTAGTCCCAGTTCCAGCATATTCCTCATTATTCTCAAGAAATAACATGACTCACACTCTCTCTTCTCCTCTCTCATGCATATTCTATTTTGATGTGTCTTCTTCCTCAACTTTCAATGAACTAGCAACCAAACAACTTTGAACTAGCAACTTCTCCTTCTAAATGATGTATCCTCTCCTCTCTGCCTTATACTCTCCGTACCCTTTAAAGTTTCTACATATCTTATGAAATAACACTATTATGTTCTTACCATTATAGTTAAGAGATTAATTATGGTAGTGTATTATATTAAATTAGCAATATGGTTTAGATCTAATTCTTGTTTTCCTTGTCAATATCACATGACATATGTTTGTACTTCTCTGCTTCCTGATGCATCTTCTCAATCTCTTTGTAGTTCTCTGTTTCCTTAACCATCTTCTCGATCTTTTTCTTTGAGAGTCTTCCCTTGTCATTGATGATGGTAATCTTGTTATTCTATTCAATGGTTGTATCCTCAACATAGATATTTAAGATACCATTAGCATTAATGTTAAAGCATATTGTGACTTGAGGAACTCCACTGGGAGCAGGAGGGATACCAAGAAAGCTCAAATTTTCTAACCAAGTTGTTGTCCCATAGTGATTTTTTCTGACCTCCATATAGTTAAATCAAGACACCAGGCTGGTTATCAGAGTTGGTTGAGAAGACCTTGTCCTTCTTGGTTGGGTTTGTGGTGTTTTTGGGAATCAACACAATCATGACACTGCCAACAATTTCCAAACAAAGGGACATCCAACAACAAAAGGTCCTGCACCTTCTGATTAACCTTACGACTCAATATTCCAGCTTGCACTATAACACCATAAGCCACAGTCTCATCAGGGTTGGTGCTCTTGCAAATCTCCTTTCCATTGAAAAAGTCCTACAAAAGTTGTTGAACCTTTGTGATTCTAGTGAAGCCACCACCCAAAATGACATCATGAACTGTGCTGTTGTCCATCTTAGCATCCCTCAAACACTTCTCAACTGGTTCCATATATTTCCTGAACAGATCCATGTTAAGCTCTTCAAATCTAGCATGTATGATGGTGGAATAAAAATAATATCCTTATACAGAGAGTCAATTTCAATAATGGTCTGAATAGTGGATGGAAGTGTACTCTTTGCTCTCTCACATGCAGTTCTCAACCTCCTAAGTTCCCTAGGATTACCACTGATATCCTTTTTGTTCTTCCTAAACAAAATGATTCACTTTCATATTATCAAAGTCTCACCTCCAAGGAGGGTGTCTGTAGCATTGACTTTCACCTGAAAGATACCTTCCTCAATTATTAGAAGAGAGATATCAAATGTACCACCACCAAGATAAAAAATGAGTACATTCTTCTCACCAACACTCATTGCCTTCTAATTAAGACCATAAGCAATAACAATTGCTGTAGGTTCATTGATAATATGCATCACATTAAGACCTGAAATAACACCTACATTTTTGGTGGCCTGACATTGAGAGTCATTGAAGTAGGTCGGAATAGTAACCACAACATTCTAATAGTTGATCCAAGGAAAGCTTCAACAATCTCTTTCATCTTAACCTGCATCTTAGAAAATTACTTCTAAGACAGAATATGCTTAAAATGTAAGTCCTCTGTTTTTGTAACTTGCAACTTTTGGGCAATTGAAATAGTTGATGCTACTCTCAAACTTTATCTGTCAAATCATTAAAGTTTCATTGAAGTATCTATGTTTCTATAACTTGCACATATTACAATATTATGCTATTATTTACTCACACACTTTTATATATTTAAGTTTATTGACTAATTCTTATTATTATAATATAAAGCATTTGCAAGACTACAAATGCATGGCTTGATGTTGTAAATATTTCTAATGCTAACACATTATTGATAAGTCAAATAAGCATTATTAATTTATTATCACAAAATTGTAGAACTTCAAAACTATTGCTGGGTTATATGTGTTTATGTATATATAGCTGATATATCTGTTTTTTCCCAAGTTACTTTATAATTTTTTATTTCTTTTAATACCATTTAATTGCATATTGAAATTCTTTTACTTTGAAAGGAACATATGTCCAATAAAAAGTATGATATTAGATTTTAGCCTAGTTATATCGGTCTGATGGTAAAGAATTATTTAAATCTTACAAGTCTTGTATATTTTCCATATTCTTAATCTAATTTTTTATGTATTCTCTAAGGTTATATATGGCACCTAAAGTAATTGATGCAACTTTTTCTTGATAATCGTGTGGACAAAATCTACTTAGACGGGGTGAACAAGTTCTTAGATTATGCTTTTTGAGGAAAATGAGACGAATGTGAAATTCAATGTCCTTGTTACAAATGTTGTAACACACATTAAGAACTCGTGAGACGATTGACACACATTTGAAAGTGTATGAAACAATTCAAATTTATACTTTCTGGTATTACCATAGGGAACATTTAGGTGAACCAGTGTCAGACTCTGAAGATAAAGATGATGATGAAGTTGAAGATTGTGTGAATGAAGATGAAGTAGAAGAATTATTGGAAGATTTGTATCCTAATGTTGATGGAGAAGCTATCCACACCAATTGTGATGATTTACTTGAAGATGAACCAAATGTTAAAGCAAAAACATTTTTACAGCCTTCTGAAGGATTTCGAGCAACCGCTATACCAAAACTCAAAGGCCTCAAAACATTCATCCTTGATTAAATTACTTCATATCAAAAGTATAAATCATTGGAGTAATAAGTCATTTACCATGCTATTGAAAATATTAAAAGATGAGTTATTGCCTGATGGGGCCAATTTGCTAAGTTCATATTACGAGGCAAAGAAGATAATTTGAGATCTTGAGCTTTCTTACAACTAGATTGGTGCTTGTACTAATAATTGCATGTTATACTAGAAAGAGGAAAAGTTACTTGATTCTTGTAAAATTTGTGGTGCGTCCAGATGAAAAATAGATGCAAATAGCGGGGAGACAAGGGATAAAAAGGGTAAAAAAATAGCATCAAAGACTTTACATTATTTTCCTCTAAAACTTAGATTTCAGAGGTTGTTTATGTCTTCAAAGGCATCTTGTCAAATGACACTGCATATGGATTAAATTTTGATGATGTTGTAATGAGGCACCCAGCTGATTCAATGACATAGAAATCATTTGACGAATTCATCCTTCATTTGTAGCCGAGCCTCACAATCGACTTGGACTTGCTATGGATAGATTTCAGCCATTTTGCAATTCAAAGACTCCATATAGCATTTTTCATGTGATTCTTATTCCATATAATTTACCACCTTGGTTGTGTATGAAACATGAGAATTTTATTGTGTCAATGCTTGTTCCTGGTCCAAATGGTCATGCATTCAACCTCTAATAGAGGAATTGAAAGAGTTTGGAAGTTGGCATTGAGACCTTTGATGCATCAATTAAATTCTTTTTAAGTTGCGTACTTCTTTGTTGTGGACTATCAATGGCTTTTCAATGTATGAAAATTTATTTGGATGAAGTACAAAAGGAAAATTGGCATGTCCATCTTGCAATAAAGATACTTTCTCAATTTGATTGGCTGATTGTAAGAACCAATGCTTTATGGTCATCGATGCTACCTTCCTTTTAGTCACAAATGGAGAAATAACAAGAAGTCATTTGATAGTACAATAGAGAAATGGCTCCTGCTGAAAATATATTCTGGAATTGAGATATTTAATCAAGTGCAAGATTCAAGGAAAACCATTAACAAAGGATCCTAAGAAGAAGATAAATATTTCACATATAAAACGAAAGGATAATTGGAATTAAAAAAATATTTGTTTTGAACTTCTATATTGGAAAGCTCTCTTAGTGCGACATAATTAGGATGTTATGCATATAGAGAAAAATATATGTGATAATATTTTCAGAATAATCATGAATGTCAAAGGAAAGGCCAAGGACACAAGTAAAACTCGATTAGACTTGCAGGAAATGAACATTAGACCAGAATTGCATCCTACCCAGAGGGGACAAAGTGGAACTCCAACTGCATGCTACACATTGTCTCCTGAAAATAAGCACAAATTTTTTCTTTTCTTGAAGAATTTAAAGGTGCCTGATGGGTCCTCATCTAATATTTCTCAATGTGTGGATTTGAAAGATCATAAGATTTCTGGATTAAAGAGTCATGATGGTCATGTTTTTTATAACATATACTTCCTCTTGCAGTTTGTGGTATGTTTTCCAAAGATGTATGTCAACTTTTTATTGAGTCATCTTTATTTTTTTTGTGTGCTTGGATCGAAGGAGTTGAGGATTGAAGACTTGATAAATATTGAAGCACAAATTCCTATAATACTTTATAAGTTAAGAAAGGTCTTTTCTCCTTTTTTTGATGTCATGGTACACTTGCCTGTTCATTTAGCTGGTGAAGCTGAGATTGTTGGGGCTATTCAATATCGATGGATGTATCCTATCAAGAGTTGGTTATATTTTTTAAAATCTCTCATTGGTAATAGGACATGTGCAGAAGGTTCTATTACAGAGGACTACATAGCAAATGAATGTATGACCTTGTGTTTAAGGTACCTGTATAAAATTGACACAATTTAATCTGCCCGAATGAAATTATGATGGGGGTCTAGAAAACTCAAATGGAGTTTTATCTATAGTTTCTCAACCAGGAAAAAGTTTGGGAGCTAAAAATCCATTTTAGCTTGAAGCAAATGAATTGGAACAAGCACATATATACATTTTGAAGAATTATGATGAAGTCATACCATATCTTGAGAATGGAGAGTTCTTTCATATCATCTTTGTTCCTTATTTCTTTTAAGTTAATATCATTTCGATAAGAAATTTATGGTTGACCTCAATTTTGTAGAGAGTTTTCACAAACTCATGTGGATACTACCCAAATCTTATCAGATAAAGAATGAGATTGGGAATTTATTGAATGATTTAAAGATAGGGTTAGTAATACATAACGTTGAATTTGATATTATAATATTGTACTACTCATTCTGAGATATTAAATGTAATCTTGTTTTTAGGTGGCAGAATTGTATAAAACAGATGATAGTCGGCTAAAAGTTCTTCTCTCACTCTCACATGATCCTACCAAATATTCAACACATTCTAATGGTTACATTGTTAGTGGATATAGATTTCATGTGCAAGACCATGATCACATGTTAAGGACATAGAATTGTGGTATTGTTGTAGTTGGAGAGAATGATAAAGATAATGAGAACCGCGATTATTATGGAGTTTTAACAGACGTGATTGAATTTAAATATGTCCTAGATAGAAGAGTGATTTTGTTTTGGTGTAACTAGTTTGATGTATATGACAAAATAAAAGGAGTTAAAATCAATGAGTATGACTTTATGAGTGTGAATCAAAATAGATTTTTAAAAACAAACGAGCCTTCTATTTCAGTGAATCAAGCATCTTGACGTCGCCCAAGTGACACCTCCTTTCAGAGGATAAAGCGGTAGCTATCAACAAATAGAACCTAACGAAGGTTAGGGTAAAACCCATGGGGAATACGTAGACACAAGAGAATTCAATGATTGCAATTCGAATGGTTAACCAACTAACTTCCCCAAATGGGAGGGGGGAGGGTTTGCTATAATCAATGAAAAATATAATTAAACTATCACAACAGAGAAGCCAATATGAAGAGAAACTAGGATATTATGTTCCCCATGATTCCCTAACTCAGTATCACCAGATAACCTAATTCTTTTCTAGTGTATAACATGCGGGATGGTAAGTTATGTTCACCAAGCCCTTTGGTCAAAGGTGAGAGGTGAATTGCACTATACGACTTGGCCCATCTCCATAGTGTGCATTACTAACCCTTACCTATTAGTCCCAGTACAACCTTCCCTTGCCCAGTTTGGTCGATTAGACGAGAACACATTAATCGAATCCTGTTAATAAATCTCCTTTCTTATTCATTACTACCTTGGTACAGTCAGTAACACTAGGCGGGTTCTAATGTTGGCCACCACCAGAACATGCAAAACGAAGACAATTAATTAATACATTCATATACACCTTCCAAGAATCATGAATTATCCGGTTTTACTTTGTTAGTGCTTCATGGTTCCCGCAACCCTAGTTGTGGATTTACCTACTCATGCTTTCTGTCGATATAAGAATTATGGATTGAGAAAACATAATTGAAAACTTACGCAATAGAATTAAGAATAAGCAAAACCAACTTCAATATGAATCACAAGCTTAAAAATGAAATTCAAACTCAAGTGTTCTCAAAGACTCTCCAATATGATCTCATAATTTTCTCTCTCTAATTACTGAGTTGTCACAACCCAAGCCTAGGGCCTAGATGTGACACGACGCATGGGAATCGTAGGGGACACCAAACAAGTCTCTTAACATATTAGTGCACAACTGTGGTCGCGGAAGCAATAGAATACAACAAGGGGTAGTTAATTTGGACAACCAGGGCTAAGGGAAATACTTTCATATCATAGACATCAAGAACAAGAGAGTCAAGGCTCATAGCATAGATACATAACATGTCCAACAACACCTCTACTACATAGATAAGAGCGGGGACCATGACAAGCAACCAAGCTCACCCTCATAGTCAACACATAACTTAACAGAAATATAGTCTTAGTACATAGAAAGAGATCATAAGCAACGTCCTTGGAATAAAGGACTCACCACAAGCTTGAGAGACAATCGTACTAGCCACGTGGAGGAGGAGGATGATCAAGCAGTGCTCCGGTTCCTACATAGTGATATCATGTAGGCATAGAGTATGCATTAGTATGTTTGAATGTACTAAGTATGTGTCAGAACCAAAGCCTAGGGCCTAGATGTGACACTACTCAAGGGGAACCCAAGCAAGCCTCTTAGAACATCATTACACATCCTTCGTCACGGAGGCAATAGAAACAACATAAAAGAGTAGGAATAGGGGGTACGAGACTAAGGGTAAAGCTTGTACAATATCATAATTAAGGGACAAGAGTCAAACTCATATCATAGACATCAAGAACAATAGAGTCAAGGCTCTTAAAATAGATACATAACATGTCCAACAAACACCTCTAATACATAGACAAGAGCGGGGTCCAAAACAAAGCAACCGGGCTCACCTTCATAGTCAAAATAGAAAATAAAGAAGAGTATCTCGATACATAATACGAGAAACATTAACTAAGGTCCCCGAAGTGGAGGACTCACCACAAGCTTGAGTAGTATCGAACTAGCCACGTGTAGAAGGATGATCAACTTGGGCACCGGTTCTTACATGGTGACATCATGTAGGCATAAAGTTAGTACGTTTGAATGTACTAAGTATGTAGGATGTAATGCAACAAGAATTAGGCATCATAATCAAAATGTATAACAATAGGAAATCGGCATAATATAACAATATGGCATGTATAATCAATGCATAAGTAAAACACGCTTAAGTAACTCATACTCATATAGGATATCATATGTGTAGAAGAGTCCAAACTAGATTTCCAAAGTACAATCCCCTTAGTAGGTTAGTGATGATAGAAAGAAACCCCTCATCAAGGTTAGTAATGTAGCACCCATCATCCTAGTGTGTGAGGTACAAACCACTTGGTAGGTTAGTGATGATAGTACTCATCACCCTATTAGTGAGGTACAAACCCCTCATTAAGGTAAGTGATGATAGCACCCATCACCATAGTGGTTGAGATATTAACCCCTCAACTAGGTTACTCGGATCGGGCATGGTCTAATGCAACACTTTATATAGAATATATCATATACATAAGCTCATTACATCATTATATAGTCAATAATATCATATCTCATGCTTTGGACCTTTAATCCTCAAAAAACCACATCCGGACATTTTATCAAACACTTAGAGGGTGTGTATTGCTAGTATAAAACAATGAAATATAGAGATAAAATCATGCAAGAAAATCCATTGTAAAACTATCAATCAATACCTTGCAACACCCTCAAGTAATATACATCAAAACCTCTTCTCTGATCTTATAATAGATCAAAGATTTTTAGCTCAAAACATAGCAAAACAGTCACAATTTCTCATAGCTGTAACATAGTGTGCAGTGAATTTCATAATAATCAAGACCCATTTGTAAATCAACTTTAAACCATGCAATTTGAGTAAAAGGAGGCTTGGGTATTATGGGTGAAAGGAACCCATGAAAGAAACCCACATACCTTAGCTTAGAGATGAACTTGGTGAAGATTGCAGATGGAGACTTTAAGCTTGAAGAAGAACCTTAAAGGAGAACCTTAGCTTGGGATGAGGGTTTGGGACTTGAATTTGGGAGTGAAAATATGGCTAAGTGTTTGAGTGAGTATTGAGAAATGTTTTGGGTAATATGAGGCTGAAATTTGGCTAAGTATATGTGAAAACACTTTTGGGAACACTTAGGCCCAAGACTTAGAAGTCTTGGACCGAGTTAAAAAAAGCAAGCCACTTTTTGAACTGTGGCGAATCGCGAGGGGGATGCGGATTCCTCTTTTGAATTCGCACCTTAAAAAATTATAATTGCTAATCTTTCGCTCTTAAATCTGGAGTAGACCCTTTTCCCCCTAATTTTGACCCCCCGAACAAGAATATTAAGTCGAATTTTTGAAATAGCAAATGGATTTTAAGATTATGGAATTTAAAATTTCGAGCATTCAGAGGCACATTTTTAGGAACTTCTTGGGGTCGTTTCAATATCCCCCCCTTGGGAACATTCCTTCCTGAATGTAAAAGAGACGTATAAGACAAGAGTGATCATAAAAAAATCATCCCTAATAAGAATGCACCATCATATTTAAAACACCATTTTCAAAATCTCAAACATATGTGTAAAATCATCACAACTTGCCAACTTAAATATGAATGCATATGAATGACATAGGGGATGAAACATAAGATTTGAAATCACGTAGGGGACTTAGAATTAGTACCTTAGGCTTGAGTAGAGTGGAAAAGATAAGGATACCACTTTTGCATGTCCGCTTCGGCCTCCCAAGTAGCACTTTCAATTTGTTGGTTTCTCCAAAGGACCTTAACGGATGCCACCTCCTTGTTCCTCATTCTCTTTACTTGCTTATCCAAAATCTGAACTGGAACCTCCTCATAGGTCAAGTTATCCTCAACAACACCCACAACATCAATAGGCACAATAGCATTAGGATCACTAACACATTTTCTCAATATAGAGTCATGAAACACAAGATGACCAAATTCATTTCACTAGGCAACTTCAATTCATAAGCTACCTTGCCAACCCTCCTCATGACCTCATAAGGACCAACATATCTTGGACTCAACTTCCCCTTTTTACCAAAACGGACCACACCTTTCATTGAAGAGACTTTCAAATAAATCCATTCACACACTTTGAATTCAAGGTCTCTTTTTCTCATATCAGCATAGGATTTTTGACGACTTTGGGCCGTCTTCAAACTTTTCCTAATCATCCTAACCTTCTCAAGAGCCTCCATAACCAGATTCAGTCCCAATGAAGACTTTGGGCCGTCTTCAAACTTTTCCTAATCATCCTAACCTTCTCAAGAGCCTCCATAACCAGATTCAGTCCCATTAAAGCCACCTCTCGAACCTCAAACCAACCAACCAGTTGTCTATAACGTCTCCCATAAAGAGCCTCAAAATGAGCTATGATGATTCTAGAATGATAGCTATTATTGTAAGCAAACTCAATCAAAGGAAGATGGTAATCCCCAACTACCCCTCAACTCCAACACACAAGCCCATAGCATATCCTCAAGTTTTTTGAATGGTTATTTCGACTTGGCCATCCATTTGAGGCTGAAAGGCCGTACTAGGGTGAAATTTTATACCAAGACCCCTTTGAAAGCACCTCCAAAAGTGTGAAGTGAATTATGAACCACGATCCAATATGATGGATAAAGGAACCCCGTGTAACCTTAGTAACTCATGGATGTACAACATTGCATACTCTTCAACCCTGTATGTGGTCTTAACCGGTAGGAAGTGAGCCGATTTCATGATCCTATCAACCACCACCCATATAGAATCAAAACTTTTTCTAGTCTTGGGCAACCCAACCACAAAATCTACATTAATCACCTCCCACTTCCAAGTGGAAATCTAGGTTAGGCCACCTAGCCATTGATGTTCGATTTTGACATGTTGACAACTATGGCAACCACAAATGAATTTAGCAATGTCCCTCTTCATGTCTCCCCACCAATATACATTCCTCAAGTCTCTATACATTTTTGTGGAATCGGAGTGGACAGAATAAGAAGAATTATGGGGCTCATCATGGATTTTCTCCCTCAAACTATCAACACAAGACACACACAACCTACCTTGGTACCTAAGGGCACCATCTCCCCCTTGGGAGAAAATCTCTACTTCGCCCTCTTTCACCAAGGCCTTCAATTCAAGCAAGGAGGAGTCAAGATCTTGTTTTGCTATCATCTCATCAACCAATGAAGACTTAGACCCATCAACAACAACCACACCATCATCACCAACCTCTTCCAACTTAACCCCCAATCTAGCCAATTGATGCACCTCCCTAGCCATCTCCTTGCCACCACCATCAACATGCGCTAGGCTACCGATAGACACCCTTCTCAATGCACCCGCAACCACATTTGCCTTACCCGAATAATAATGCACACTCATGTCATAGTCTTTGAGAAGTTCTAACCATCTCCTTTGCCTCAAGTTGAGGTCTTTTTCAGTGAAGACATATTGGAGGCTCTTGTGATCGGTGAACACATCAACATGTACCCTATAAAAGTAGTGATGCCAAATCTTTAATGCAAATACAACAATGGCTAACTCTAGATCATGGGTAGGGTATTTACTTTCATGTACCTTGAGTTGTCTAGAAGCATAAGCTATGAACTTACCATTTTGCATCAACACACAACCCAAACCAACCCGAGAAGCATCACAATACACCACAAATCCCTCAAGCCCATCCGGTAGTGACAAAATAAGAGCGGACACGAACTTGTCTTTCAATGTTTGGAAGCTCCTGTCACACTCATCGATCCACACAAACTTAACCTTCTTTTGTGTCAATTTTGTCATACGGGAAGCAATGGAGGAGAACCCATTCACAAACCTTCTATAATACCCTGCTAGGAACAAAAAACTCCTAATATTTGATAGGGTCAATGGTCTAGGCCAATTTCTAATCACATTGGTCTTCGTAGGATCCACTTTTATACCAATCCCCAACACCACATGACCCAAGAATGCAATCTCCTTCAACCAAAATTCACACTTGTCATATTTGACATACAATTTCTTCTCCTTCAATCTTTGCAACACAACCCTCAAATGCCCTATATCTCCTCCTACTATGTGAATAGATCAAAATATCATCAATGAAGACCACAATAAAGGAATCAGGGTAAGGTTTGAAGACCCTATTCATTAGGTCCATGAAGATGGTCGGTGCATTAGTCAACCCAAACAACATCACAACAAACTTATAATGCCCATATCTAGTCCGGAAAGCCATCTTAGGAATATCACATTCTCTTAACCTCAATTCATGATACCCGGATCGAAGATCAATCTTAGAGAATAAGCTAGCCCTTTCTAGTTGGTCAAACAAATCATCAATCCTTTCAAGAGGATACTATTCTTGATGGTGACCCTATTGAGTTGCCGGTAATCATACACATTCTAAGTAACCCATCCTTCTTTTTCACAAACAACACCGGGGCACTCTAAGGGGATTGACAAGGTCTAAAAATCATTTCTACAACAAATCTTTCAATTGCTCTTTTAACTCCTTCAACTCCGTCGGGGCCACATGGTAAGGGGGAATGGAGATAGGTTGAGTATCGGGGAAGAGGTCTATACAAAAATTTGATTCTTTTTCGGGAGGAACACTGGGAAGGTCATTTGGGAATACATCAAGGAACTCATTTACAATCGGAACCGACTCTATTGAAGGGTCTTTAGACTCCACATCTTTACCTCTCACAAGATGATAAAGACAACACTTAGAGATCAACTTACGGGCTTTAATGCATGAAATGAATCTACCTTGACTACCATATCTTGACTTTCCCACTCAAGGAGGGTTCATTAGGGAATTGAAACTTGACCCTACAGGTTCCACAATCAATAGAAGCATAGTAGGCATGTAATCAATCCATCCCAAGGATGACATCAAAGTCTACCATGTCTAATTCAACAAGATCACAAGGCAAAAATTTATGCAAAATACAAACAAGACAACTTGTATAAACTTTCCTAGTAATAATAGAGTCACCAATAGGAGTAGTCACTTCTTATGATTCATACAAGAACTCAAACTCAACGTGGAACGTTTTAGCAACAAAAGGGTAACAAAGAAGAGAGTGGCACCCAGATCAATCAAAGCATACACATCAAAGTCAAAGATTTTCAACATACTGGTAACAACATCGGGAACCTCACTAACCCCTTATCTCCCCTGTAGAGCATAAAACCGATTGTGCACTGGGGCAGCACCTTGAGGACCAGCTCTACCCAATGGAACCGTATTTGCACCTCGACCCTTTCCATCGTTTCTTGGACAATCCACCTACTTGTGACCAAGCTCCCCACATTCATAGCAAGCATTAGAACCCTTCAGACATGGACCCTTATGACCCTCTCCACATTTAGGAAACACATCAATGGGAGCCACAACACCAACACCTTGAGGACTAGGGAGGTCATTGGCAAACCCCCTATTAGTAGCATGATGAGACCCTTGGCCTTGAGGGAACCATCCACCCCTTTGGAACTTACCCCAAAGGCGGGCCCTCTTAGCCTCATGCCCTCTTCTCTTCCTCCATTTATCCTCCTCCATTTGCTCGGCTTAGGTCATCAACCGAGACAAGTCTATGTCGCTAATTAGCATGGCTGACCGGCATTCTTCACTTTACAAGTCAGAGACCCTCATCACATACTTGTTCATCCTAGATCTAGGATCGGCCAATAAATGAGGAGCATACTTTGAAAGTTGATTAAACTTGAGGGCATACTCCTCACACTCATCGCACCTTTTTTCAAGGTCATGAACTCTGCCAACTTAGCTTCCCTAAGTTCAATAGGGAAAAATCGATTAAGAAAAGCTAGTTTGAACTCCTCCCAAAGCACCACATTACTAATTCCCTTCTCACCCTTCTATTAATCATACTATATTTGGGGTACCCCCTTTGAGTTGGTACACTGCCAACTCCGCCTTTTCGTTCGGCCCAGCTCCCATGATATTCAAGATCTTATAGACCTCCTCAATGAACTCTTGTGGATCTTCATCCACCTTTGACCCATACAACACCGGAGTATTCATTCTTATGAAGTCTCTTACCCTAGCTCCCTGGGTAGCAGCATGAGGGGCTTGGGCCCCTTGATTGACTTGGTTGGCCACAACTTAGGCAAGCATAGTGAGAGCATCCCGGAGCTCACCATTGGTAGGTTGCTCCTTGGAAGTTTGGGCCCTTCGTCCTCAAGTGTTTTGCATGATCTAGCATAGTAAAGAATAATCGTTAGGGGAAAAAACTTACCACCACTCTATAGCATGACCTAGAACATTTAGAATGGAAAACATTTCCTAAAATGCCTCATAGCCTCATATTCTTAGTCATGGCACGCTTCACAACCATGAATAGGACTCTAATCGACCCGGTGTGTTGGACTCCGAGGATCTATTAACCTAGTGCTCTGATACCAAGTTTGTCACGACTCAAGCCTAGGGCCTAGACGTGACACGGCACAAGGGGAACCCAAAGGGACCCCAAGCAATCCTCTTAGAACATCATTACATATCCTTGGTCATAGAAGCAATAGAAACAACATAAAAGAGTAGAAATAGAGGGCAACGAGACTTAGGGAAAAGCTTGTACAACATCATAATTAAGGGACAATAGTCAAACTCATATCATTGACATCAAGAACAATAGAGTCAAGGCTCTTAATATAGATACATAAAATGTCAAACAAACACCTCTAATACATAGATAAGACCGGGGCCCAAGACAAAGCAATCGGGCTCACCTCATAGTCAAAATAGAAAATAAATAAGATTGCCTCAATACGTAATAACAACGACATAGACTAAGGTACCCAAAGTGGAGAACTCACCATAAGCTTGAGTAGTATCGAACTAGCCATGTGGAGGAGGATGATCAACTTGGGCATCGAAATGGTGACATCTTGTAGGCATAGAGTATGCGTTAGTACGTTTGAATGTACTAAGTATGTGGGATGCAATGCAACAAGAATTAAGCATCATAATCAAAATGCATAATAATAGGCAATAGGCATAATATAATAATATGGCGTGTATGATTAATCTATAAGTAAAACATGCTTAAGTAACTCATGCTCATATAGGAAATCATACGTGTAGAAGAGACCAAGCTAGATATCAAAAGTACAAACCCCTTGGTAGGTTAGTGATGACAACACCTATCACCCTAGTGTGTGAGGTACAGACCCCTTGATAGGTTAGTGATGATAGCACCTATCACCCTAGTGGTTGAGATATTAACCCCTCAACTAGGTTAACCAGATTGGGCATGGTCTAATGCAACAACGTATATAGAATATATCATATACATAAGCTCATTACATCATCATATAGTCAATCATATCATATCTCATGCTTTGGACCTTCAACTCCTCAAGAAACCACATCCGTACATTTTATCAAACATTTAGAGGGTGTGTAATGCTAGTATAAAACTATGAAATACATAGATAAAATCATGCAAGAAAATCCATTGTAAAACTATCAGTCAACACCTTGCAACACACTTAAGCAATATACATTAAAACCCCTTCTCAAATCTTACAATAGATCAAAGATTTTTAGCTCAAAATATAGCAAAACAGTCACAATTCATAGCTTTAACATAGTGTGCAGTAAATTTCATAATAATCAAGACACATTTGTAATTCAACTTTAAACCATGAAATTTGAGTAAAAGGAGGCTTGGGTATCATGGGTGAAAGGAACCTATGAAAGAAACTCACATACCTTAGCTTAGAGATGAACTTTGTGAAAATTGGAGATGGAGACTTGAAGCTTGAGGAAGAACTTTGAAGGAGAACCTTAGCCTGGGATGAGGGTTTGAGACTTGAATTTGGGAGTGAAAATATGGCTAAGTATTTGAATGAGTATTGGGAAATATTTTGGGTAGTATGAGGGTTAAATTTGGCTAAGTATAGGTAAAAATACATTTGGGGGAAACTTAGGCGCAGGACTTCTAAGTCTTGGGCGAGTTAAAAAAAGCAAGCCACTTTTTGAACTGTGGCGTGTCGCGAGGGGGTTGCGGATTCCTCTCTTGAATTCGCACATTGAAAAATTATAATTGCTAATCTTTCGCTCTTAAATCGGGATCAGACCCTTTTTCCCCCTAATTTTGACCCCCTGAACAAGAATATGAAGTTGGATTTTTTGAAATAGCAAACTAATTTGAGATATATGGAATTTAAATTTCATGCATTCCGAGGCACATTTTTGGGCACTTTTTGGGGTCGTTTCAGTATGTAGGATGCAATGCAACGAGTGATAAGCACCATGAACAAATACATAACATAGGTAATGAATAAGCTTATAGCAATATGACATGTATGAGTGATGCTTGAAGTAAAATCATGTTTATATAAATCATAATACAAGTGTAAGGAGTGACCATTCTTAGTGCAATCCAAGGCCTACCACCTCCTTGAAGAGGCGCATGAGGTACAAACTCCTTCATGAGGTTGATGGAGTATAAACCCCCCAATAAGGTTGATGGAGTACAAACCCTCCATCAAGGTTGATGGGTGCCAACCCCCAATAAGGTTACCCGGGCCTACCACACCCCGATTTAGGAGATCGACGTACCAACACCTCAATAGGTTATCTGGGCCTACAACCCCACGAGCTGGGCTTGTTAATCCCCAACACTATAGAGATAATATCATATATATACACTCCTTTCAACATTATATACATACACTCCTTTTCATCATCATTTCATCATCTTCCATCATCATTTCATAATTATTTACTCATTCAACTCATAAGACATGCATTGGACCTTCAATTCCTCAAGAAACCATAACCAGATATTTTATCAAACACTTAGAGGGTGTGTAGTGTTAATAAACCATGCAATTCAAGAGTGTTATCATGCTAGAAAATTCAATATAAAACCATCAATAGATACTTGATAACACCCTCAAGAAATATACATCAAAACCCTTCATCAAATCTTACAATAGACCTTAGATTCATAGCTCAAAATATAGTAAAATAGTCACAATTTCATAAACCCCAAGATAGTATGCAGTGGTTTTCATAATAAATGAGACCCATGATCAACTTTAAATCATGCAATTTTTAAGAAAAGGAAGCTTGGGCATCATGAGTGAGAGGAACCCATGAAAGAAACCCACATACCTTATCTTAGGAGATGAACTTGATGAAGATTGGAGATGGAGACTTGAAGTTTGATTAAGAGCCTTAGAATCCGGATGAGTTTGAGACTTGAATTTAGGAGGTGAAATATTTTCTAAGTGTTTAGAGTGTATTTGGGGATGTCTTGAATGTATGAGAGTGAAATAAGGCTAAGTGTAGGCATGTTCATGCATGGGTACACTTATTCCCAAGACCCCAAAGTCTTGGACCAAGATAGAAAACTGGCCAAAAAATTACATAGAAGCACGCCCTTGGCGTGCCGCGCCAGGGGCACAGATCGTCTTTAGAAATTGCATTTTTGTGTTTTTCAAATTTTTCTACGGTTGCTCTTAAATCCTAGTTAGGTTCTTCTCCCACTGAATTTGACCCCCTGAACAAGAATATGAAGTTGGATTTTCGATATCGCACACAAATTTTGAGATATATGGAAATTACGATTTTGGGCACTTCCGAGGCACATTCTCGGGCACTTTTTTTAGGGGTCGTTTCTTGAGTTCTCTGAGTACTAGGAGAAAACTTATGAAAAGTAACCTAAAAAACCTTTTTAAAATAAGTAAAATGCCAAAACCTAAACAAAGAAGGAGAACTAGTTGGCACGCCATACAAAAGGGGTTTACGACCATATTACATTCCACGACCCATAATTGGGGTCTCGTACTCAACTACTGGAAATTTGGACTTCAACTCTACGACACCCCTCTATGCCTTGTAAAGTGGTTTACAACCCATAAGAGGGTTTCATCTGATGAAACATCAGAAAGTCTCAATCTTTGATCCTCAGGGCACAAACCATCTTCTACAACTCGTAAAACCTTCTACGATTTATCTGCATGTTCGTAGAATAAACTTCAAAAAATAGCCCCTCATTGGAATTATTTATGAAACTACTCTATGACCCGTAAAATGATCTACAGCCCATAGAGGGTCTCGTATAATAGCAAAAATCAGCAACTTCTGCATGTTTCCCCAAAATCAAGGCCAACTTGTAGTCCAGCAAATACAAACATAAAAATACATAAAACCAAATAAAATCACATTGAGAATACACAAAATTTCAAGTTTTAAGTATCAAAAGTATTGTATTTTGGCAGCACATCCCAAGTGTTTTGTACTAATGATAATTCCAACAAAGGTTGGAATATTATAAAGAAGACTCAACCTCGTGATTCCATGAGATTGTGAAACAAATGGGTGTTGATGTTGTAAATGACTTAGAAAGCCATTCACAAAGTGAATGAAAAAGAACTTATGAGGTAAAATGTCTTTTGTTATTTAGTTGTTGCTACACATTTTGGTAGACATGCCTTCTTTTGTAATTAAATTGTCGCATAAGCTACTTCTGAGGGAAAAAGTCACGAGACTGATTTCTCCTTTTGATTCTCAATCAATGTATTTTTATTCTATAGGGAACAATGCTACACTTGATAATTATTACCTATTATTATATGAGAGTATTCTAATTTATAATACCTTTTTCATAGTTTTGACATTTTGCAAAGTTCAAAGACTACTTTGATTCTCTACTTGAGTTAATTGGATAAGACGTTTACTTGATTTTTTTAATACTTTTTGCTATTCTTTTTGTAGTTTCAAAATGAACAATGAAAAAGAGGATGAGTGTCACGACCGAAGCCTAGGGCCTAGACGTGACATGGCGAATGGGGAACCTGCCTAGGATTGCTACACCTCCTTTATATCAATGAACCCGATTATTGCAATTGCGTTCAACGAATGTCTCGCAGCTTTACCCCGCAAAAGAATTTGAGGAGTGGGATGGCTGGCGACAGATGCAGTTTTGGGATCTATTTTCGGCGGGATTGGCCATTATCTACTAAGTCAATTGTTCCAAAGCCTGTGGTTGTAGGTGAACCAGTGCTTGCTTGCTTAACCCCAAAAGTGTCAAAAAAACACAAGCAATTGTTCGATATAATATATTCGATTTAATCAAAGTAATTATTCTCAATTCGAAGTTCAATTAGTGATTTCCTATGTGCCGTACTATAGGTTTCAAAGAGTCAAGTAATTGCCGCCCGGGCTAAAAGTAGAACATCCTGAACGACGAGCTAATGCAACTTCACTTTTAAGCCTAATTAATTAAACTATTAGAATAAGACTTGAAAGCTGCTAATGGCACTTGATAGCGTAATGAATTCTACTAGTAAAGTTAGAAATTCCTATTACACTTTCAAGCAATGCTTACTTCTGCTGATGCTGCAACAATATGGTACCAAGAGAGCCATTTCATCCAAGGCCAGTTGGCGAAGTGGCCTTAAGGCGAAGGGACCCCAAACAAGCCTCTTAAGCATACATAGCACATCCTTAATTGCGAAGCATAAATAAATAACAAGCACATTAATTCTAGGAGAAATGGGTCTTTGGACTCATGCTATGGGGAAGAGGATTAGCATGATCATATAACAAATAAAGTCTAAGGGACGGGTAAGTATGACTCACGCTATGGGGAGAATAGGGTCTTGGGACTTCCATCTCATCATCCACATATAATAAGCATATAGGTGGGAATAAGGACTAAGGGTTGTCTTCTATTATTACATAAGAATAATAGGAGTCAAGCTCATAACATTCATATCCATATCCAACAACACCTCTAACATGAGTGGAATGAGGGCGAAGACATCTTTCGGGCTCACCCTTAAAAGATAAATATCCAAAATAGACAAGTCTAAACAAAGTATAAATGTAAAGTGGATATTGCCCCCAAAGTGGAAGACTCAGTATTAGCACTTTCGAAACGAATCATCCAGCTACGTGGAGGAGGAAGATGGATAGGAGCTTTAGTCCCTACATGGTTAGATCATGTAGGAAATAAGTATACATTAGTATTTGAAATGTACTAAGTATGAAGGGTGCATTGCTACAAGAAATATAATTATTAATTAAAACAATATGCATAACCATATATAGCGGACATAAGACCAGATGAGGTGAATGATCAATGCTTAGTCAAAACATGCATGAAAAATAATTAAATCATATGGCATATTATAACATAGGTGGGAAGAGACCATAACTGACAAATAAGACCAAATGATCTACTATTTGGAATCCTGATTTTCACTCTACAGAGAAAAAGGAGTGATCTACTTTTTCAAGATAAACCATCCACTCACCTTATGATATAACTTTTCCAAGAGTGTTACAAATTATATTACCTCGCAAATTGTGGGCTCGGAATGGAACCTTCAAGCTCGAGCTAAGTTCACTTGCAAGCCTTTAATCCAAGATTATTTATGTGGTTTAGGGTTATCATGGGCCTCCTACATCATGCCAAGTTCAAATGTATTCCATTAGCTAAGTTTTTCATATGAATCGTTAGAAGGATCAACTTTTAATGGTTATATATCTTAGAAAAAAATGAACTTGGTCGCCTAAAACTTATCATATTGAAGCTCTTTGAATCATATTTCCAATGCATCTAGTTTCACCTAATTCCAAGTTTGGATCAAGAAGTTATGTGTGTTTTTGTAAAACCCGTCCGTGTTGTGTTCCCTTCCTCTTGCTAAGGCAAGCCACCAGCTGTGGGGGAGGGGTCTCATAAATGCCTCTTCCTAAAATTATATTCTAGGTATGGAATCACCATCTTGGAACTTGGTACATTCGTACGGATGCTTATACTGCCTGTTTCACTTCATACGACTCGTGAGGCCTCCAGTGGAACCTCCCTTGACCTGAAGAAATTTTGCTGAGTATTGTCTCACGGGCACCCATACGACCCGTGAAACTTTATACGACCTATGAGGCCTCCAGGGAAACCTCCCTTAGCCTGAAGATATTTTGTTGAGTATTATATCAAGGGCACACATACGGCCCGTGCTACTTCATATGACCCGTTTGCCTCTCCCATAGGACCCCTAGACACTTTTCAAGGCTCATTTTATTAATGGTCTTTTTGTAATTTTGATTTATTCTAAAGGCATTTTAGGGCCATTATACTTATCCTAAGCCCTTAAATTAGATTATATATTATCATTCACTCTCATTCTTCATTAAAACTCTCAAATTCAAATCCTAAAACTCTCTCTACAAGTCTTGTGATTGAAGATTCAATTAGGAGATTCAAGGAGGACTCTTTTCTCAATCAATTTATTTTTAATTCTCCTAATTATCTAACGTATGTGGAATTGATTCATGGTCCCTTTCAACTATGAAGACCCCAAACTCTTTTACTCTTTGATTTATGAAATTTCAAGCTTACTTTGAATATGAGTCTTTTCAATTATTGTTTATTTGATTCAATTGAGATGTGGGCTGTGTTTAATTGATGTTTTTAAAGTGATTTAATCACTAATATGATGAATTGCATTGATATTTTGAAAATTTGAATATGCATGTCCCCTTAAATATTTGATTTAAGCATGGATAGTCTAAAGTATGATTTAAATGCAAATTTTTGTGGATTTACTTGGATTTCATATTCTATTGTTGATTTATGTATAAATATCTATTGCCCATGCTATTCTCTCATCATTCATGACATATGCGTACATGAACATTAGTTTTCATGAAGATTATGAAGTGGGTTGTGACCCAATTATGGTTATGAATATGATTTTGATAAAAGTATGGTTATGACTTGACATGTGATCATATAACGTCTTTTATATGACTCTTTGAGCAATTATGGGTATTTACACCAACATGTACAAGTATGAATGAGCCATTCCTATACATGAAGTATGATTTGGATTTTTAGCCCAAGTATGCATAGTCATGAAGTATGTTTGCCTTTTAAGCCTAAGTATGTGTCATGACCCATACCTAGGGTCTACGGGTGACGTGGCGAATGGAAACCCAAGAGTCCCCAAACAAGCCTCAAAGTATCCAAATTCACATCATCAGTTTGGAAGCGCTTAATGAAGTAATAAGCACATAGTTTTAAGGGACGAAAAAGTAGGACTCATGCTATAGAGATGTTATAGGAATAGGGATTAATATGATCGACATAACACATAATACATAAAAACTAAGGGGAAGGTAAGTATGACTCACTCTATGAGGATAGATCGGGACTTAGGACTTTCCACATTTCCACATCATATCATAACCAATATCATAATATCCATATTCAATAGATATCCATAACCGTATCATCCAAATAGCAAAACATAGCATATATTCGTACAAAAGTCTACACGTTGTCCAACAATGCCTCTAAGTCATAGAATAGGATGAGGGCCAAGACATATCCCTGGTTCACCCTCAAAGTAAATATTATATAAGCAATAACAACATAATAGGTAGATGGATTATGACTTTTCCTTGGATGATATAACTCACCACAACAACTTTCATGAATTCGACTAGCCGTCAAAAGGTGGATGGATATAGTCTCCGGCCCCTACATGGTCTGATCATGCAGGCAAAAATATGTGTAAGTACATTTGAATGTACTAAGTATGCTAGCATGCAATGCATATGAAATTATTAACCTGCATTTAATGTTAGATAGCAAGGGCACATATATAGAAAGAAGTGTATAAACAAAAAGGGTAATGTAACAATATGCCATGAAATCCATGATGCATGAAATGCCATAATGTGTACATGTAGAGCGGATGAGACCTTTACCGACATATAAGACCAAGCAAGCTATTACTTTGAATTTCAATGTCTTCCCTACCCGGATAAGAGGTGGTCTACTTGCCAAAGCTAAACATACTTCTCCTTACGGGCATGCCCATTTTGGAGAAGCAACCTTTCTTACAGGAACCCCCATTTCAGATAGGATTTTCATATCATATCATATCAAACTTGTAACCGTACCTTACAAGCACCCCAATTTCGATAAGGGTTACCATAAACAAATGCCTATGATTGGCCCATAGTTATGGGACAATGAGATTCACTTCTAGCGAGTCGTGCCTCAACTAACAGGATGAGCCTCCAATCTCAAGGTCGTCTCGGTGCTATGTTATCATTCCATAATAATACATAGACATATACATACTTTCAAAAGAGGCATAAGTCTTTCAAATCATTTCAATGCATACTTAGGCTTAAAAGCCAAACATTCTTCATAATCATTCATACTTGGGCTAAAAAGTCAAATCATATTTCGAATCAAACTTTCATGCATAGGAATAGTCCATTCATATATATCAAAGTGGTATGAACACTAGGAGCTTCTCAAAGAGCCATATCATAGATATTTATGTGATCACATTCTTGTCATAACCATTTTCATCAAAATCATATTCATAAACATATGTGGGCTTAACCCACTGAATAATCTTCATCAAAACCAATACTAATGTATGCATATGCCATGAATGATATGAGAACAACATGGGAAATAGAGATTCAAACTTAAATTAATAGTACAATATAAAATTCCAGTAAATCCATAAGTAAGTCTACATTTAAATCACAATTAGATTAGCCATGCTTAAATCAAACTTTAAAGGGAAAATGCATATTCAAATCTTCATAACGTCAATACAATTCTTCATATTAGAGCTTAAATCATTTTAAAACAATAATTAAACATAGACCATATCTCAATTGAATCAAATAAATAATAATCTAAAAGACCCATGTCTAAAGTAAGCTCAATTTCATAAAATCAAGTGTAAGAGAGTTTTGGGTCTTCATAGTTGAAAGCGATCATGAATCAATCCCACATAACTTAGCTAACCAAGAAGAAATTGGTGAAGAAAAAGATCCTTCCTTAAGATCAAAGCTATTCTCCAATGTCTCACTTGAGAGAAGTCCTTAGATGAGGTAGTTGAATAATTCTAAGTGTTAAATTTAATTTGCATGAGAATAGAAGAGTATACGTCTTTTGAGAGGCTTAGGATAGGTTAGAATGTCATAAATAACCCTTAGGAATAGCCAAAATTACAAGAACGTCATTAATGAAATGGATGCCAAAATGTTGCCAGGTGTCCCATATAGAGGCCATACAGACCATGTAAGGGCACACAAACTGTGTAGCCTTCTATATGGCTTCAGTTAGACAAATTCTACTGATGAAGTTCTGAGACGGTGATTTCATACTTAGAAAATTCTCACACCACCACCTATGCGGGAGGTCATACAACTCGTAAAGGGGTCACATGGCCCGTGAAGGGTTCATGTGTGAAGTGCCTTGGCCAAAATGTGGGTTTCAAGGCCAAGTTTCCTCACATGAGCCACCACATGGCCAGTGAAGTCTCACACGAGCCGTGTTGGGTTCATGTGGTGCAAGCCTTGGTCTTGAACTCCAACTTAAGGCCAACACTCTATACACAAGGACAAGGGCCACCTCAAGGCTCCCTCACAATGCCCGTAGTGAGTCACAAGATCTGTGGAGATTCCCATGAGGTGTCACTCAAAAACTTTCCGAAACCAAATTGCCTACACCATTAAGTCCTAACAAAGTCTGGATCCTTACAGTATGCATGAAAATGATTTGAAATGACTTATGCCTCTTTTGAAAGCACGTATATGTATGTGCATATATATGTATCTGTGTATGGATATGTATTCTCCTGGGATATTGACTTAGCACTGAATAGGATTACTGGGGGAAGGGCTATCCCCAAGGGCCCTTGCTCTTCCTCATTAACTTTGTGCCAAATATAGGTTCATGTTTATGCCCCTTGAGGATGATTATGATATTTTATGGAAATCCTTTCCAAAATAGGTGTTGTTCCCGTAAGGTAAGGTACTCTTCAAAATGGGTGCTGTTCCCATAAGGTGAGTGATTGCACATGGAAATCCTTTTTGAAAAAAAGGTGGTGTCCCCATAAGGTAAGGTTACACCTCTGAAATAGGTGGTGTTCCCATTAGGAGGATTAAGGTCTACCTTTGGCAAGTAGATCGCCCTTTCTTTCGATGTAGGGTGAACATTGGGATTCCAAGTTAGAGCTCGCTTGGTCTTATATGTCGGTTGAGGTCACATCTCTGCTATGATTAGTATTATGGAATTTATGTATCATGGATTTTATGGCATATTCATATGATATCCTTTCCTATATATATATATATATATATATATATATATATATATATCTTTCTTTATATATATATGCCTTGTCATCTATTATTGATTTGCAGGGTTACATGTCATGAGCATTTGTATGCCCGCATACTTAATACATTCAAATATACTAATGCATAATCTTTTACCTACATGATCTAACCATGTAGGGCCGGAGACTATCACTTTTCATCTCTTGATGGCTAGTTGATTAGCAAGGAGTTGCTTGTGGTGAGTCCTATCATTCAAGGACAAACCATCTTCTATCTACCTAATATGTTATGATGCTTTATGTCCTTACTTTGAGGGTGAGCCTGATGCTTGTCTTGGTCCCCGTCTTATTCCATATGTTAGAGGCATCATCAAACATTTGTTAAACTCTACGTACTATCTTGCTATACTTGTTGTATATTCCTTTTGGAGGCTATGCCTATAACTAGATTGTGTTGTGCTTATGTTATGATGATATTTTATTATGAGATGTGAAATGTGGAAAGTCCTAAGTCCCTTCTATCCCCATAGCATGAGTCATGCTTACCCGCCCCTTAGTTATTATGTGTTATGTTCTATGTGAATCCATGCAAAACCCTATCCTTATGACATCCCCAAAGCGTGAGTCATACTTTTCCATCCCTTAGAACTATATGCTTAATGTACTTTTTTTATGCTTCTGAACCAAAGATGTGTATATGGATGCTATGAGGCTTGTTTGGGGACTCTCGAGTTCCCATTCGCCATGTCACTCCTAGGCCCTAGGCTCGGGTCATGAGACAAATATCCCTACTTTACAGCATGGCCTTTCTGGTAGGTAATATAAGATGTCCTTACCAAATGATATGACCTTTTAGATAGGAGTTATGAATTATTCTACCTTACAGCATGGCCTTTTCGGTAGGTATTATAAGATGTCCTTACATTACGATATAATCTTTTTGGTAGGGGTTAAGAGATGTCCTTACCTTGTGATATAATCTTTTCGGCAGGAGTTACAAAATGTCCTATGGTGGCAAAAAGTTAAGGGACATTGGCTATCAACCAAAGTCCTCTCACTGCTAGGTCAACAATCCCACAGAAATTCATGGTAGTATAATAAGTGTAGCTTATCAAACCATTGCATCATAGTATCAAAGAAAAGGTTTCCTATCATTCATAACATCTGTAAAATTCTCATGAGCTCATAGCATGCATAATAGCCCTTTAATATTCACAATATTCGTAACTCACATATCTTGCCACAAGGCCTTAATCAACTTAAGAAACTTGTCACATAGCTTAATCAAAACATGGTGGGTATATGTACATATGCTTAAAATCATGCAATTCAAGTGTATAAGACATGATAGGAGTAAATCAATTCATTTTAAAGTCATTTGAACCAACCCACCAATATGGTAGTAGAAACCCCAATTTGGGTATTATTAAATCCAACTAAAATTCATAGGTTCTTCATAGCTTTTATGGAATCATAAAGTACATGGCTTTAGTATCACAAAATCCATCATAATATCATACCTCAATGGTATTCAAGCATAATCAAATCATTACTTGAAGAATTCAAACTTAAATCATGTGTACAATATATAATAAAAATTATACGTAAAGTATTCAACCTTAAAATCATGAAAGTTTCATTAAAAAAGAGGATTGAGCTTCATGGGTGAAACAATCCCCATGAACTTATACCTTATACTTGAATTTTCTTGAAGAAAAATTTGAGGAAGACTTGGGGCTTCGCTTGTATTCTTGAATTCCAACAAAAGTTTCTGGAAGTCTTGAAATTGAATGGAAGGTTTTGGGGAGGATTTGGGAGAAGATTAGGGATGCAATGGCTGACAAGAGTGTATGCGAGTAAATGAGTCGAAGCCCTATCTCGGAAAAGTATAAATATCATCAAAATGTCAAAAATGATATTTTGAACGTTGGAAAAATAGGTGGTCTAGATGTTCCATCGCTGAACCATTCAGTGGTATGCCAAATAAGACCTTCAGACCACCCATTATGACAATTTTGAAACATTTTGGAGAGATTCGGTGACCTATTCGGTGATGCGCCGAATGCATTAGGCGGACAAACTGTCCGTCGTCCTTTTTGATAGCCCAGACAGGATTCAGTAAAACGGTCATAACTTTTTACTAAAACTTGGAATGAGGTGAAATCAAATGTATTGGAAAGCTAATTCAAAGAACTAAAGTTTGGTAGGTAGTGATTCACCTTATTTTTATGTGCTAAAAGTTATTCCTATTTGAATTTGACCCTTACACCAATTCATATCAAAACATTCTCAATTGGAATCCTTTGGTCTTCGCTTGAGGTAAGAGATGTGTCACGACCTAAGCCTAGAGCCTAGACGTGACACGATGAATGAGGAACTCGAAGGAACCCCAACCAAGCCTCTTAACTTATCATTACACATCCTTAGTCGCAGAAGTATATAAAAGACATGTAGAATGGAGTGGGGAAATTGGGGCTAAGGGAAAGCTTTGCAACACATCAACATCAAAGACAAGGAATCGTAGCTCATATCATAAATACATAACTTGTCCAACGAATACCTCTATGTATATAGATAGAGCGGAGACCAAGACAAAATAACCGGGCTCACCCTCATAGTCAAATAGAATATAAGATAGTGTCTCAATACATAGATAAGAGGAAAACATAAACCAAAGTCCCTTAAATGGAGGACTCACCAATAAGCTTGGAATAGTACTGTCTAGCCACGTGAAGGAGGAGGATGATCAACTTAGGCAACCAGTTCTTACAGAGTGATATCATGTAGGAAAGAGTATGTACTAGCACATTTGAATGTACTAAGTATGTAGGATGCAATGCAACAAGAGATAAGCTTCATGGTCAACATGCATAACAATAGGCAATAGGTATAATATAGCAAGATGACATGCATGATCTATGCATAAGTAAAGCTTGCTTAAGTATTCTATGCTCATATATAATATCATATGTGTAGAAGAGACCAAGCAAGATTTTCAAGGTATGAACCCTTTGGGTTAGTGATGATGCCGCCCCATCACTTAGGTGGATGAGTACGAACCCTCATCTCGGTTGGTGATAATGCCGCCCCATCACCTAGCTGGATGAGTACGAACACTCAACACAGTTGATGAGTATAAACCCCTATCTAGGTTAGTGATGATGCCACCCTATCACCAGTGGAGAAGCACGAACCCTTCCCTCGGTTACCCAATTTCTTGTCCCCCCGAATCGAGCATGGTCTAATGCAACACTTTATATAGAGTTCATTATATGCATAAGCTCATTTCATCATCATGTAGTCAATCATATCATATACATAATATCTTTTCATAACCACAACATCATTTATATCATATCTCATGCTTTGGGCTTTCATTTCCTCAAGAAACTATAACCAAACATTTTTCAAACACCTTAGGGGTGCGTAATGAGGGTAAAAGATCATGCAATTTAGAGATTAAATCATGCAAGAAAATCTACTGTAAAACCATCAATCAACACCGACAACACCTCCAAGACATTAACATCAAAACCCCTCATCAAATTCAACTTTAGATCAAAGATCTAGAGCTTAAAACATGCTAAAACAACCATACTTTCATGAACTAAAATCACTGTGTAGTAAATTTCTCTATATACAAGATCCACATGTAAAATCAACTTTAAATCATCCATTATTAAGTAAAATAGTATTTAGGCACCATGGGTGGCAGGACCAATGGTTCAACACCATATACCTTAGCTTTGGAGAAGCTCTCGGTGAAGGTTGACAATGGAGACTTGAATCTTAAAGACAATCCTTAAATCCGGATGAGGGTTTTGGGTCTTTAATTTGGGAGTGAAAATATGGCTAAGTGTTTTGGGGAGTATTGGGAAATTTTTAGGATGATATAAGGGTAAAATTTGAATAAGTATAGATCAAAACACGTTTGGGAAACTTGGGCCCAATACTTAGAATATTTTGGGCTACATAAGAAAGACTGCTAGGTGACAAACACATCTCCCTATCATAGAGAGGATGCAAAGAGGGATTTGTACTAAAGCGCACCCAAGGCATGTCGTGGGAGCATCGTGAAGAGTTCACTGGAAATCGTCCCTTAAAAATTTATAATTGCTATTCTTTCGCTCTTAAATCTAGGTTAGACCCTTTTTCACCTAATTTTGACCCCCTTATCATAAATATGAAGTTGAATTTTTGAAATAACGATGGATTTTTAGACATATGGAAATTAAAATTCTGGGCATTCCGAGGCACATTTTTAGGCACTTTTTGAGGTCGTTTCAATATCTCCCCCTTGAGAACATTCGTCCCCAAATGTAAAAGAGACATACAAGACAAGAGTGATCATGCACAAATCAGCCCCACCAAGAATGCAACATAACATGTTAAAAAACACCATTTTAAAATTCTCAACATAAGTGTAAAATCTTCATATGTTTATGAACTTAAACATGAATGTACATGAGTGACATAGGGGCTGAAATGTAAAACTTGAAATCACATATGAGACTTAGGATTAGTACCTTAGGCTTGAGTGGAGCGGAAAAGATAAGGATACCGCTTTTGCATATCCGCTTCGGCCTCCCAAGTAGCACTTTCAACTTGTTGGTTCCTCCAAAGGACCATAACGGACTCCACTTCTTTATTCCTCAATTTGTTTACTTTCCTATCCAAGATATGAACTAGGATCTCCTCATAAGTTAAGTTATCCTCCAAATAACCCATAACATCAATAGGTACAATGGTAGTAGGGTCACAAACACATCTTTTCAGCATAGAGACATGGAACACCGGATGGACCAAATCCATTTCACTAGGCAACTTCAACTCATAAGCTACCTTGCCAACCCTCTAAATCACCTCATAAGGACCTACATACCTTGGACACAACTTCCTTTTTTTACCAAAACGAACCACACCTTTCTTTGGGGAAACCTTCAAATAGACCCAATCACCCATTTGGAATTCTAGGTCTCTTCTTCTCACATCGACATAGGATTTTTAATGACTTTGGGCTGTCCTTAGCCATTCCCTAATTATCTTAACCTTTTCAAGAGCTTTCATAACCATATCAGACCCTAATAAAGCCACCTCTCCAACCTCAAACCAACCCACCGGTGATCTACAACGTCTCCCACACAGAACCTCAAACGAAGCCATACCGATGCTAGAGTGATAGCTATTATTGTAGGAAAACTCAATCAATGGAAAATGGTCATCCCAACTACCTTTAATCTCTAATACACAAGCCCTAAGCATATCCTTAAGTGTTTGAATCATCCTTTTGGCTTGACCATATGTTTGAGGGTGGAAGGTCGTACTAAGGTGAACTTTGGTACCAAGACCCCTTTGAAAAGATCTCCAAAAGTGTGAAGTAAATTGTGCACCCCGATCTGATATGATTGATAAAGGAACCCTATATAACCTCACTAACTCATGGATGTACAACCTTGCATACTCGTCCGCCACATATGTAGTCTTGACTAGTAGAAACTAAGCCTTTTTCATCATCCTATCAATCACCACCCATATGGAATCAAAGCCTTTCCTAGTCTTGGGCAATCCAACTGCATAATCCATGTTTATCACATCCCACTTCCAAGTGGAATCTCTGTGTCTTGGGTTAGTCCACCCAACCTTTGATGTTTGGCTTTGACTTGTTGGCAAGTATGGTAACTAGAAATGAATTTGGTAATGTCCCTCTTCATGCCTCCCCAACAATACACCTCCCTTAAGTCTCTATACAATTTTGTGGAATTGGGGTGGATAGTACAAGAGGAATTATGGGCTTCATCAAGAATTTTCTCCCTCAAACCATCAACACATGGCACACACAACCAACCTTGGTATCTAAGGGCCCTATATCCCCTTAGGAGAAAACCTCTATTTTGACCTCTTTCACCAAGGCCTTCAATTCTAGCAAGGAGGAGTCTAGATCTTATTTTGCTATCACCTCATCAACGAAAGAAGATTTAGAACCATCAACCACAACAACACCATTACCCATACCTTCCAACCTCACCCCCAATCTAGCCAACCTATGCACCTCCCTAGCCATCTCCCTTTCACCACCATCCATATGAGCTAGGCTACCTACATACACCCGACTTAAAGCATTCGCCACAACATTTGCCTTACCCGAATGGTAATGCACACTCATGTCATAGTCTTTAAGGTGTTCTAGTCACCTTCTTTGTGTCAAATTAAGATCTTTTTATGTGAAGACATATTGAAGGCTCTTATGATCGGTGAAGACATCAATATGCGCCCCATACAAATAATGTCGCAAAATCTTTAATGCAAACACCATGACGGCTAATTCAAAATCATGGGTAGGGTAGTTCTTTTCATGCACCTTGATTTATCTAGAAGCATAGGCTATGAACTTACAATTTTGCATTAGCACACAACCCAAACCAACTCTAGATGCATCACTATACATAACAAAACCCTCAAGCCTATCCAGTAGTGACAATATAAGAGCAAACACAAGTCTATCTTTCAATGTTTGGAAACTTTTCTCACATTTGTCAGTCCACAAAAACTTCACCTTCTTTTGAGTCAATTTTATCATAGGAGAAGCAATAGAGGAAAACCCATTCATAAACCTTTTATAGTAACTCGCAAGCCCCAAGAAACTCCTAATGTCTGATGGGGTCAATGGTCCAGGCCAATTCCTAATCACATCGATTTTCTTAGGATCCACATTAATACCATCCCCGACACCACATGACCCAAGAATACGACCTCCTCCAACCAAAATTCACACTTTTCATACTTAGTATACAACCTCTCCTCCGTCAATCTTTCAACACAACTCTCAAATGGCCTTATGATCTTCCCTACTATATGAATAGATCAAAATATCATCAATGAAAACCACAATAAAGGAATCAAGGTAGGGTTAGAAGACCCTATTCATTAGGTCCATGGAGATGGTCGGTGCATTAGTCAATCCAAAGGACATCACCACAAATTCATAATGCCCATATTTAGTCCAAAAGGCCATCTTGGGAATACCACACTCCCTCACCCTCACTTGATGGTACCCGGACTAAATATCAATCTTACAGAAAAAACATTCCCCATGCAATTGGTCAAACAAGTCATCAATCGTTGGAAGGGGATATCTATTCTTTATAGTGACCTTATTGAGTTGCCAGTAGTCAATGCACATTCTAAGTGAGCCATCTTTCTTCTTCATAAATAATATTGGTGCACCCCAAGGTGATTGGCTAGGTTTAATAAATCCCTTTTCCAACAAATCTTTCAATTTCTCCTTTAACTCCAACTCAGCCAGGACCATATGATAAGGGGGAATGGAGATAGGTTAAGTGTCTGAAAGGAGATCTATGCTAAAATGTATCTCCCTTTCGGGAGGGACACCGGGAAGGTCATTTGGAAAGACATCAAGAAACTCATTTACAACCAGGACCAACTCACTGGAAGGGACTTTGGACTCCACATCTTTGGCCCTCACAAGATGATACAAACATCCATTGGAAATCAACCTATGGGCTTTAATGCATGAGAACAACCTACCCCATACTACCACATCATGACTTTCCTATTCAAGGATGGGTTCATTTGGGATTTAAAACTTGACCCTATGGGTTCTACAATCAATAGAAGCATAGTAGGCATGCAACCAATCCATCCCAAGAATAACATCAAAATCAACCATATCTAATTCAACATGATCAAAAGGTTAGAGTTTATGCAAAATGCAAACTGGACAATTTCTATACACCCACCTAGCAATAATAGATGCACCAGTAGGAGTAGACACTTCATATGACTCATGCAACAACTCCGACTCAACATGGAACTTCGTAGCAACAAAGCGGGTAACAAAGGAGGGTGGCACCCGGATCAATCAAACCATATACATCAAGATCAAAGATTTTCAACATACCGGTAACAACATCGGAACCCCTTTCCTCCCCTGTAGAGCATACAACCAGTTTTTCCTTGGGGCACCAACTTGAGGACCACCTCTACCCAATGGGACCGCATTTGCACCCCGAACTTGGCCACAATTTCTTGGACAATCTACTTTCTTGTGACCAATCTCGCCACAACCATAGAATGCACTAGTGCCCTTCAAAAATAGGCTATTATGACTTTTCCCATATCTAGGACACACATCAATCGGAGCCACCCCACCATTACCTCGAGGTCTAAGGAAGTCATTGGCAAACTCCCTATTTGTAGCATGAGGAGGCCTTTGGCCTTGTGGAAGTTTAGCAAAACGGGCCCTCTTGGCCTCATGGACCCTCCTTTTTCTCAACTTCTCTTCTTCTATTTGCTCAGCATATGTCACCAACCGAGACAAGTCCATGTCACTAATAAGCAAGGCGGACCGGCATTCTTCACTTACCAAGTCAGAAACCCCCAAAGAAACTTATTCATCCTTGACTTAGGATCGACCACCAAGTGAGGAGCATACTTTGAAAGTTAATTAAGTTTAAGGGCATACTCCCTCGCACTCATAGAACCTTGTTTCAAGTTCATAAACTCAACCAACTTTGGTTCCCTAAGCTCAAGAGGGAAAAATCGAGTAAGGAAGGCCAATATGAATTCCTCTCAAAGCACCACATAGCCAATGCCTTTTTCACCCTTCCATAGATCAAACCAAATCTGTTCCACACCTTTGAGTTGGCACGCTACCAACTCCGCCTTCTCATTTGGCCCAACACCCATGACAAACAAGATTTTGTATACCTCATCAATAAACTCTTGTGGATTTTCATCCACTTTTGCCCATGGAAAATCGGAGGATTCATCCTCACGAAGTCTCTTACCCTTGTTCTTGGGGTTTAGCATAAGGGGCTTGGGCTCCTTGTTGGACTTGGTTGGCCACCACTTGGGTAAGCATAGTAAGAGCATCTCAGAGTTCACCATTGGTAGGTTGCTCCTCGGGAGTTTGGGCTCGTCTTCCTCTAGTGTTTGACATGATCTAGCATAGAAAAAAATAGTCATTAGGGTGGGGGAACTTATCACAACTCTATAGCATGACTTATAATATGAAGAAGGGAAACATTTCCTAAAACATCTCATAGCCTCCTATTCATAGTCATGGCACGCTTCACAACTATGAATAGAACTCTAATCGACGTGGTATGTTGGACTTCAAGGATCTAACAACCTAGTGCTCTGATACCAAGTTTGTCATGACCCAAGCCTAGGGCCTAGACGTGACACGACGAATAGAGAACCCGAAGGAACCACAAACAAGCCACTTAACTTGTCATTACACATCCTTGGTCGCGGAAGCATATAAAAGACATATAGAATGGAGTGGGGCAATTGGGGCTAAGGGAAATCTTTGCAACATATCAACATCAAAGATAAGGAATCATTACTCATATCAGAAATACACAATTTGTCCAACAAACACCTCTACATACATAGATAGAGCGGGGGCCAAGACAAAGTTATCGGGCTCACCCTCATAGTAGATAGAATATAAGATAGTGTCTCAATACATATATAATTGGAAAAAATAAACTAAAGTTCCCGAAATGGAGGACTCACCAACAAGCTTGAAATGGAGGAGAGGGAAGATCAACTTGGGCATCGGTTCCTACATGGTGATATCATATAGGCAAGAGTATGTGCTAATATGTTTGAATGTACTAAGTATGTGGGATGCAATACAACAAGAGATAAGTTTCATGGTCAACATGCATAACAATAGGCAATAGGTATAATATAGCAAGATGACATTTATGACCGATGCATAAGTAAAACGTGCTTAAGTAATCTATGCTCATATAGAATATCATATGTGTAGAAGAGACCAAGTAAGATTTCCAAGGTATGAACCTTTGGGTTAGTGATGATGTTTTCCATCACTTAGGTGGATGAGTACGAACCCTCATCTTGGTTGGTAATAATGTTGCCCCCTCACCTAGGTGGATGAGTATGAACCCACATCTCGGTTGATGAGTATAAACACCCATATAGGTTAGTGATGATGCCGCCCCATCACCAGTGGAGAAGTACGAATTCTTCCCTCGGTTACCCGGGCTCTTGTCCCCCCAGATCGGGCATGGTCTAATGCAACACTTTATACAAAGTTCAATATGTGCATAAGCTCATTTCATTATCATATAGTTAATTATATCATATACATAAGGTTTTTGTGTAACCATAACATCATTCATATCATATCTCATGCTTTGGGCCTTCATTTTGTCAAGAAACCATAACCAGACATTTTATCAGACACCTTAGGGGTGTATAATGAGGGTAAAAGACCATGCAATTTAGAGATGAAATCATGCAAGAAAATCTATTGTAAAACCATCAATCAACACCTTGAAACACCCCAAAGACATTAACATCAAAATGCCTCATGAAATCCAACATTATATCCAAGATCTATAGCTCAAAACATGCTAAAACAACCATACTTTCATGAATTAAAATCAGTGTGCAATAAATTTCTCAATATACAAAATCCATATGTAAAATTAAATTTAAATCATGCATTATTAAGTAAAATAGGGTTTAGGCACCAAGGGCTGCACAAGAAACTGCCAGGCGAAAAACACATCTCCATGTCGCGGAGAGGACGCGGAGAGGGATTTATACTAAAGCACGCCCAAGGCGTGTCGCGGGAGCATCGCAAACATCTCACTGGAAATCATTTCTTTTAAAAATTTATAATTGTTGTTCTTTCGCTCTTAAATCGAGGTTAGACCCCTTTTCACTTAATTTTGACCCCCTGATTACAAATATAAAGTTAGATTTTTGAAATAAGGAATGGAATTTTAGATATATGGAAATTAAAATTCTAGGCATTCCGAGGCATACTTTTGGGGTCGTTTCAAAATGCCTCATGACCCCTAACCACATGTAATCTACTTAGAATACCTAGAAATTTATCTAACCACATTAGAAGTTATTAAGTTGAGCCTACACACATACAAGAATCGATTGGGGTCTTAGCTTAAGATCTAGGGTGTTACAATATCTCCCCCTTGGGAATATTCGTCCTCGAATGTGATTGGAACATGCTTGAAAGGGGTAAAAAGATAAATTTCTTCCCTAACATGAGTTCATAAATTCTATTTAAACACCATTTCAATAAAATCTCATCCCTCAAAGTTTGCTACGCTACCCCAAATGCTTTACATGCTCTTCTTCACTTCGAAAGTAAACCAAAATATCATAAATGAAAACAATGAAGTGTTGTCAAAATACAATACATTTGATGCTGAAAACATAAGATTTTATGTGTTCTCAATGCAACATTTATGGTTTTTATGTTTTCTTTTGCAGGAAAGCAGGTTGGCATGACTTTGGAGTAAAATTGTAAATTTTTCTGGTTTTTGGTGACTTGTGAGAGCCTCTATGGATCATAGACCATTCTACGAGTCGTAGAGGAGGTTTTCGTGACAAATTTCAGTGAAGTATGATTTTTGAAGTTGAGCTATATGAGACCTCTATACAAATCATAGATTATTTTATAAGTCGTATAAAGAGGTTTCATGAAGATTTCCAATGAAGGACCAATTAATGTAGCTGAAGTGTACAAGAATGCAATATGAGTCGTGAATCACTCTACGACTTGCAAAGTGGATTCGAGGCAATAAAGTCCAAGATTCAAGAATCTAAATACAAAACTCTGATTACGACTCATTGAAGCCTCTATGACTCGAAAATAGGTTTCGTGGGGTCCGCCGACCAGTTTTTTTATTTTTTAGGACTTAAGTGTAATTACTATAAATAATACTTTTTAGGTTATTTTTGAGGAGCGTACAGTAGAAAATGTCATCAAGGAGTACGTTTAGGGTTTGGTACTTGGAGACCTCAATATTTAGAGGGGAATACACTTGTAAATTAATTTGATCTTCAATCTTGTGATTCTCAATCAGATTTGGCTTTTCTTGATTTTTAATTCAATTGGGTTAAGTGTTAATTATGTTTTCTCATTTCATAATTTCTTCATCTACCCATAGCATGAGTAGCTAAATCCGCAACTTAGGGTTGTGAGAACCAAGGTCTAACCAAATAAACCTTGGTAATTTGCAATTCTTGTAATGGGTATTTGTATGTATAAATCAATTCTCTTCATTTTGCATGTTATCTAGTGGTGGTAGACATTAGCACTTGCCTAGTGTTACCTTTCCAATCTTGGTGGTAATGAATAGGAAAAGAGATTTATTAACAGGATCTGATGATGTGTTCTCATCTAATCAACCGAACTATACCAAGGGGAGGTTAATTGGGACTATAGGTAATAGTTAGTATTGCACACTCTGGAGATTGGACAAGTCACATAGTGAATGTCATGACCTAATCCTAGGGCCTAGATGTGACATGACGAATGGGAATCCGAAGGGACCCCAAATAAGCCTCTTAGCATATCATATACACATCCTTGGTCACAAAAGCAAAATAAACAACAATAAGATATATAAGCAAGGGAAAAGGGACTAAGGGAAGTCTTGATATTTATATAGCATAAAAGAGTCAAAGGTCAAAGCATAAGAACATCAATTGTTCCAACAACACCTCTAAACATAGATTTTGATGGGGGCCAAGATACTTTCTGAGCTCATCCTCATACTATCAAGTATTCGACAAAAAGAGATATCAAAAGTAAGAGTAGCATAGTTAGTGTCCCCGAATTTAAGGACTCACCAAAGCTTATCTTTCTAAGCACCGAACTAGCCACGTGGAGGATGATCGGGAGGTGCTTCGATTCCTATATAGTAATATCATGTAGGCATGAAGTATGCATTAGTACATTTGAATGTACTATGTATGTAGGTTGCAATACAACAAGACATATACAACATAGTTAAAACATGCTTGTAAATCATATAATTTGCAAATATAGATTACATGTGTAGGAAGAGACCATAATCATAGACCAAACAAGCTATTACTTGGAATCCAAAGCATGTCACCCCTTTGGAAAGTGATTGAGGCATTTACCCCTTAACTTGGTAGTACGGGCATGTCACCACCCGACAAGGTGGTCAAGGTTTCTACCCCTCTACATGATAGTACGGGTATGTCACCCCCGATAAGGTGATTGAAATACATACCCCTCAACAAGGTAGTACGAGCTTGTCACCCCCCGGCAAGGTGATTAAGGTACATATCCCTCAACAAGAGAGTATGGGCATGTCACCCCCCAACAAGGTGTGGTCAACTTGCAACACCATAGATACTTTTCATGAGTTCAATACATATATACAATCCCTTAATCATCATAGAGTCCCTTGACTCATTAACCATGTAATAGATCATCAATAACTTAAGAATCCTTATCAAGACATTTTATCAAACACTTGGCAGGTATATAATGCTAGTTCAAAATTATACAATTCAAGAGTGAAGTAATATGAGAAAACTCAATGTAAGTCAACCCACCAACACATAGTAAAATCCTCATGTAAGATACGTTGAAATCCATCAAGTCTCATTACATATCATAGATTCATAGCTCAAAACATGCATAAATAATCAACATTTTATACAACCCCAACATAGTTTATAATCAAATTTATAATAATAGATGCCCACTGATAATCCAACTTGAAAATATGTAATTTTCATAAAAATAAAGCTTGGGCACCATGGGTGGAAGGACCCAAATGTTGAAACCTACATACCTCAAACTTGAATTTTCTTGATGTAGTCTTGAAGGAGACTTGAAGCTTGATTAGAGTTCTTGAGATCCAGTATTAAGCTTGTGACACTTGAATTTGAATGAAATATTTGGTCAAGTGTTAGAGAGGATTTTAAGAGAGTCTTGAGTGATATAGAGTTGAAAAATGGTTATGTATAGGTGTTTTTACGCATAAGTGGGCATGGGGCTAAGACCTCAAGGCCCTTGTGCTGAAACAGAATTTCAGGGAAAAACTAACACTGATCCGCACCGCTGGCATATCGTGGCCAGGGCGCAGATCGCCACTAGAAATCAAAATTTTTGAAAAATTATTTTTGCTACGATTCCTCTAAAATTAGACTTATACCTATTCCCCACTCAATTTTGCCCCTGATCATAAATATGAAGGATTTTTGATATCACGTATGGATATTGTGATATATGAAAATTATGATTATGGGTATTTCAGAGGCACATTTTTGGGCGTTTCAGTGAAATTTGCCTCTCACCTGGACCAAAAATTTTGGTGAACTTAAATTACTATCTTGCATGCTATAGTCTAGTCAAGAATTAGGTTATCCGATGATATTAAGTTGGTGAATCATGGGGAACACAATACCCAAATTGCTCTCCGTTATCGATTATCTTCTGTAGTAGTTAGTTTAGTTTATTTTTTAATTGAATATTGCAAACCCCCCTTTGAGGAATTGAGTTGGTTGATTACTTGAATTGCTTATTGATGAACTTCCTTTGAGTCTACGTATTCCCTTAGGTTCGATCCTAACCTTGGTTAGGTTTTATATCTTGACAACGACCGTTTTATCCTCTAAAAAGAGGTGTAACTTGGGCAACATCAAAGATTTTGGCGTCGTGTCGGGGAATATGGCTAGACTTATGTTGATTCATTAAGTATTTTGAGTGTTAATCCTTAGTTCCCTTTATTTTACTTTTGTTTTGTTTCTTTGCAGGGTATACTAGTAGTGTATGCCCAGCACTCGAAGCCAAGGATATCTCTTAACTCCACATGATATAGAGATCCAATGAATTACTGGAAAAATTTCCTACTAAAATATCAACAATGCGGCCAATGTAGCTTTGAACCAAAATGATGGGGATGAGGATCCACCTCATTTGGAGAACATTCTACAACCTTGGGAGTTCAACACCAATTCTTACCAATGGAATCAGTATAGGTTGAACCCCATGGCTATGGATGTGATCGAGGCTATTGTGCTGCCACGACACTAGCTTACACAAAGTTCACCATTTCTAGTAGGTTACCTCAGATACTGCATAGCCATGGACTATTTGTGGGCTTACCATCAGAGGATCCACATAGCCACTTGCACAATGTGGCAATTGTTTCTAAGAGTGTGATGGGGACAAAATCTGTTTATGGATGCTGTGGGACTTCGTGTTTTCCCATTTTCTCTTTCATGCCATGCTACATAATGGCTACCTGACCTCCCAAAGAGTTAAATCACTATCTGGGCAGAGTTAGATAAGGCATTTTTAGAGAGGTACTTCCCTAGATAAAAAAAGCTCAAACTGAAGTATCGGATCAATAATTTTGAGCAACTTCCTGGTGATTTAATAAATACTACTTTGGAGCTATTTACTAAGTGTTTGAGAAGTGTCCCTGACCACAAGATAGTTGATGATGCCTTGGTGGAGATCTTCTACCATGCCCTTGATGAGAATAGTCATGCTTATGTTGACACCATTATAGGTGCAAATGTTTCTAGATCAACCATTTGCAAGGATTACCGAGCGTATGAAGCAAGTGGTCAAGACAAATCGTGAATGGGAAAATAGGATAGAGCTTCTGTGAGGAGTTCATGTGCTGTCAATGTTAGTTCAGAATAAGCCAAGATCAATGAGGAGATTATGCAACAACTTGCTTAACTTTGCACAAGCATGGATATGGTTATCTAGAAAAACTAGGAAAGAGTAAATGCGGTAGTTCACCAACCTCCACGTGCACCCATGTACGAGGGGCCTTATTTTGAGGAGGATGCTTACTTTGTGAATGACCAGACGGGAGGGGGGGGGGGCTTCCGGAACAATGCCCAAGGGTGCAATTAGGACTATTGGGGGCAAGGG